>MASP02000289.1:0-109751 GCA_001693025.2 Colletotrichum lindemuthianum | reverse complement strand
GTTGTCTGGCTGCACTTAAGTAGGGTGCGTAGCGTGTTCCGTACGGGGCTGGCCCGTAACAAATATAAAATAGAATAAATTATTAACTATATTAATTAATAATATAACGTAGAAATATAATATTTTATTAAATAGAAAGGATATAGCTATATAGGAAATATATAGGAATTAGTATCTAATATTAGATATCTTAAAAAACTTTAAGAATATTAAGAATAATAAATATATAAATAAACTATAAGACTTATAATCCAGATTAATAAACTAGTTTATATTTAATATTCTTAACCTAAATATTAACTAAATAAAAAACTTTAAAGAGATAGAATATTTCTATATCTAGAAATATTATCCCCTGAAAATTAAGATTACTTAACTATTATACTGAGAGTGTTAAAATTGAAATTCGCTAAGTTAGGATCACTCAGTATTATATCCTAATTAATCACTCTGAAAATACTATCTAACTATATATCTAAAATAGCTATATTCTTATTTACTATAAGTAAATTTAATTTTACTTTAGTATTATTATTAGTAATAATTCTTCCTTATTTAAAGATATTCTATTTTATCTTCTAAATATAATTTAATTTTATAAGTAATTTATCTATTTCTACTTAAGTTCTCTTTAGTACTTGTTATGGGCTATGTCTGGATGTCCGGCTAGGGTTGTGCTTAGGTATCTGAAGCTAACCCTCTCGCCTGGGTGGGGCTCCGGTGGGCCCTATATGGTATTATATATGCAGACTTTTCTATATATCTGTGAAGGTTTCTCTTTTACTTCTTAGTTCTAAATAAATAGTATTTTGCGTCACTTTCTGGTTGAATAAGCTTAGGTTTAGCTTTTTATATATTTAGAATTTAGTTTTATTTACTATATGGATAATGCTGGGTAGAGTGTGGCTTCCTACTGGTTAAGTATATAATCTAGTTGAGTGTGGCTTTTAGGATATGATACTATATGATAGGTAACTAATATAAAGAATAATAAAGGGTACTGAAGCCTCTCAGGATACTTCTATAGGTAGTAATTCTATAAGTAAACTGTTTTAGTAGTAGTTGTAGTATATTTTAAGTCCTCTCTACTAGAGGATTGATAAGTTTTTGTATAAGTTGGCGAAATGAGATACTATAGTGGGTGGTGACCTTTAGGTGGCTACTATAATAGATATCTCTAGCTTACACTAGGATGCTCTAGTAACTTCTGGAATAATATCTATTAGGATAATAGTTTTTAGGGTTAATAATATTATTATATCTCTACTGGTGGCTAACTACTAGAGGAAACTTTTTTTCTTACTTCTGAAGTTTTTAGGTAAGTGAAAGGAATATTAAGTGTGGGTTTAATAGATAAAGGCTAAACTTAAGATTAACTATTATTTTTTTAATAATGATTAGGAATATTAGTATCTAATTTACTTCTACTTAGATTTTAGTTTTTAGTAGGTAGTTGAAATATTCTATATAGTAGGAAGGCTGGAGAATTTCTATAATCTAAATGATTTTATAGGTTATTTAGATAGAACTTATCTGGATCCTAATAGTTAGTTTTATATTATTATCTAGCTATAGAGTTTCAGATAGAAGGAAAATGAATATCTAACTACTTTTCTGTTTTAATTTGAAAAGATTCTAGCTGATACTGGAGGGTATATATAGTTAGATATAGTCTAGATCTCTCTACTGGAGGTTATTCTGCTTCTTTATTTTAAGAAGTTACTTATTATAGTTAACTTTCCTATAGAGTATAGGTTTTAGTTATCTAAGGTTTAAGATGTGGCTTGGAAGCTTAAATATATAAAGGGGGTGTTAGTATACTACTAGCTACCCTACTGGAGATCTGCTGCTTATAATATAGAGGGTGATATTATAATAATTAGGGTGGTTAAGGAGTAATAATAATACTGGAGCTTTAGTAGCTTTTTCTCTACCCCTAAGGAATACTCTAGAGACTGCTAGGATATCTACTGATATTTTAAATATAGTAAGAAAGGTTATATCTATAGAAACTATAAAGTCTGAAAGTATAAGAAAATTAGTATAAAAGTTATAAAAATTATAACTGCTCTGGATTATACTGAAGATAACTAGGGAGATAATATTATTCTACTTAGTAATAGTGAGAATTTAGGAAAAAAGTAACTCTAGAGTGAAGTTAGATTTTGAAGCTAACTAAAGTAGAAGTAATAGGATAGGGGAAATAATAGGAAAAAAAATAAGTAAGTAACTAGTAGTTAGCTATTATTTAGGCTAGAATTAATAGAGGTTACTTTATTAATATATTTGTTAATATAAGTTATGATATTTATATTATTATTAATATTTCTTTTATGAAGAAATTTTACTTCCTACTAGTTAATAAGTTAAAGAGATAGATAAGGAGATATACTACTAAGTTATTACTTAATGATATTTAGGGGGTAGTTATTTTAATTTTAGAAGTTAGTAGTTATATATAGAAGATCTATATTTACATTATAGAGGGCTTATAGTTACTTTTATATTTTAGGCAGCTATAGATAGAGGATAATTATATTATTTATAATACTGAAGCTTAATAGATAATATATAGGAAGAATAGTATGATAGTATATTTAGAATATTAAGATAAGTTAGTATAGTTTAAGGAGACTTAGTTAACTTAGCTACTTAATACTAATTTGTTTGTATTTATCTGTTAGTATACTATGTGGTATACTAGTGAGATATTAAGCTCCTACTAGGTTATATCTATTAGTCTGGTGGATATTGAGAAAGTGTTAGCTTTAAAAGTGGAGGTGGACCTAAGGGATTATATTTCTATAAACGTTTTAAAGGAATTTCCAGATTTTTTCTATCTAGATTTAGTATATTAGCTACCTCCTAGCTAACTAGAGATAGATTACTATATTTTATTAATTCTTAATAATAAGGAATAGAAACTAGATTTCCTATAGGGATTTTTCTATAGTATATTATAGGAGAAGCTTCTAGTACTTAAGAAGACTCTAGAGGATTTACTTAATAAGGAATTTATTAAAGTAAGTAGTTTCTCTACTAGTATTTTAGTCCTTTTTATAAGAAAGTTAGGTAGAGGAATATATTTCTATATAGATTAAAAAGCTTTTAATATAATTATAAAGAAAGATTATTACTTCCTCCTCTTTATATTAGAGACCCTCTAGAGGATTACTACTACCTACTAATATATTAAACTTAATATTATTACTATATTCTATAAAATTAAAATTAATAAAATAGATTAGGAGAAAATAGCTTTTTAGATATATTATAGCTTCTTTAAATAAGTAGTATACCTCTTTAGACTTACTAGTACTCCTACTATATTTTAATAGTATATTAATAGCTGCTTATAATAGTTTCTGGATAACTTTATTATAGTATATATTAATAATATCTTTATTTATATTAGTAGTTTGTGAAAGGAATATAAGGAGAAGGTCTATTAGATACTTAGCTATTTTACTAATATGGACTTTAAATTAGATCCTAAAAAGTATAAGTTTTTAGTTATTATAGTTAAGTATATTAAGTATATTATAATAGCTAGAAAGGGTCTTTCTTGTGATTCTGAGAAGTTAGAAGCTATTATTAACTAGTTTCCCCCTAGTTTACTAAAAAGTATCTATAGTTTCTTTAGGTTTATAAACTATTATGAGGTTTTTATATTTTAGTATAATATTATTATAAAGCTTTTAAACTGCTTAATTTAGAAGTTAGTTCCTTTTAACTGGGGACTGGAGTAGTAGGAGATTTTCCTTATACTAAAATAACTTTTTATTATAGAATTAGTTTTATAGATATTTAATTTTAATACTCTAATAATAGTGGAGATAGATTATTTAGAGTATATTTTAGGAGGTATATTAATTTAAGTTAATAAAGCTAGAGTAAGGTATTTAGTAGCTTTCCACTCTTAATACCTAATTCCTATAGAATTTAATTACCTAATTTATAATAAGAAACTTCTTATAATACTAGAATATTTATAAGTATAGAGAATAAAGCTATAAAGCACTAGGAAGTTTAAAATTCTTACTAACTATAAAGATTTTAAGTATTTTATAAAGAAATAATAACTTATAGAGAGGTAGAGCTAGTAGGTAGAGAAGTTATTTTAGTATAATTTTTATTTTAAGTACTAATTAGATATCTAGATAGTAGCTTCTAATACTCTCTCCTAGAGGGAATAAGATACTCCTAAAAAGTAGGATAATAAGAAGTAATAGGAATAGGTTGTCAGGCTGGGTTTGTACTAAGTAATAAGATCTCTAAATAGGTAGGTATTCTACTATATAACTATTCGAACTTATCTTTCCCCTCACTTAGCTACTGCTCCACACTGGTATTTAAGCTTCGCCGCCTGGAATAACTATTATTCTGGATGTTAATATTCTCTTATAGGGGACCTAATAGGCCCCTAGTGCCCCCCCTCTCTACTGTAGCTTAATATAATCCCCCCTCTAAGAGATTCTATCCTCAGAACCTAACTACTAAGGCCCAGTATAGGGAAGTGGTATTCTGCTTCCCCTCTAGTACCCCTTATCAGTTAGGATCTGAGAGTCTATTCTAAGCTCTATATCTTAACCTCCTAATGTTAGATCCTAACTAATGTCAGCCTCCTAAAATATATTCTAACTATAACTATATTTTAGTTAACCTAATACCCCCCCTAGAATAACCTATCTTCCTCAGCTATAAAGATATTAGAAAAGCTTCTTCCTCACTTCTAACTATAAAAACTTTATATCTACTATATTTATAGTCTCTCCTCTCTTTAGAGATATCCTTCTAAATATCCTCTAGTAACTACTAGCAGGTTTCCTATTCCTTCCTATTTTATAGGATACTATTTTTAGTATCTAGATTTAAATATTATTCACTTTATAGTTCTCTCAGCCTTAGAGAACTATATTATCCTCTATATTACTTCTATTATCCTCCCCTAATAACCTCTAAGTAACCTCTTTATTATTAAATTATATACTCTCTACCCTAATGAAACTCTTAACTGCCTATAGCTAAGTAAAAACTATTTTTATTATTTAATTTCTTAATTTTATGAATATAACTACTATTTTCTTTTATTAATAACCTTATTTTTAAGATACTAATAATAATAATAATAATATAATATCTACTTCTACTACTATTAGTATCCCACTTCTACTCCCTCCTCCTGCTCCAAAGAAGGAAGTAACTAAGTCTTCTCACGCTACTTACAAGTAGCCACCCACTAACAGCTCCAATAATAATAATAACTCTAATCTTATATATTCTATCCCCTACTACTACTACCTCTATCTCTTAGCTAGCTAGAATCTTTAGGGCTCTATCTTAATATCCCACCTCTACTATAAAACTACTAGTAAGTCTCTATAGCTTCCCTATCTTTATTATTTTAACTATTTTAGATACTAATAATAAGTATTCTTATTATATTACTATATGCAGTAAGAAGTATATTCTAGTATACCCCCATCCTCCCTCTTATAAGCTGCTTCTATAGCTGAGAATTTCTTTCTAATATTTTTCAGATTACTTACGCTACTACCTCCTCTACCTTAGTCCTCTACTATCTTTTTAACAATTTTTTATTAGAGTCTAACCTCCTTACTGCCACCTATAAAACTAAGGTAATTTTTTATATTTTTAACTCCTAATACCCCCCTACTAACTAATTCTATAGGAGGAGCTTACTAAAATATAGATTATAGCTAAGAAAACCCTCCAGGCTAAAGCCTCCCACACTAATAAATCCAACACTAAGTATAAGGTTAAAGATAAAGAGGCTAAATAGCTGACCTGTAAACGTTAAGTTATAGCTACTAAAGTTATAGCTTCTACCACTTTATAGTAAAACTGCCTCTTAGAGTGAAGCCTCCAGGCTACTACTACCCTTCACCTGGCGCAGGAGATGCAGACCTACGTTATTAAAACCCAGACTGCTACCCTCACGAGCCTCCAGACTACTTTTCTGGAGTAGTTTTTAACCTATTCTCGTATTATTAATACCTTTTTCCTCCCCCAGTATCCCTCTAGTAATTCCCTCTCTCCTAATATTCTTGTTACAGTATACTGGCAACCTTAATTCCTATTCACCCTCCCCCAAAAACTCTAACAAAAGGAGTGACAATAATAGTAATAACGCTAGTGGAAGTAATAATAATAATAAAGCTGCTTAATCCTATTTCCCCCCGCTCCCCTACTGATACTCCACGTTTATATTCCCTTCAGGATTTAGTTACTACCTTCAGGCTTATTTTATTTTTCTCTAGCTTTTAGACCTAATATAAACTTCCTAACCTTATTTTGCTGATAACTTAACTCTACTACCTCTCCTATAATCCACTAGTAATACTCTAGATATTTACTTTATACTTAAATCTTAACTCCTTTAAAATATAATATTAAAATTCCTATAAGTTTTCCTCTACTCTATATCCCTTCCACTTAACTAAATATTATTAATTCCTTTAAGATTCTTTATAATTTATAATATAGTTAACTTTATATATATTATCTTCTAGATCTTTAATAGAGACTATTTAAAGTTTTAGTAGTTCTTTTCTATATTTCTCTAACTAAGATAGAGAGAAGATATTATAAATCTAATATCTTTTTTTGAAGTTAAGTTTAAACACTTATCCCCTATTAACTATTTATATTACTCTAAATAACTTTAGGTATTTATCAGATAGCTTCTTAGCTAGTCATTTTTACTTAATATTCTTAGTAGATAGTAATATATAATTACTAACTTTAAGGTCTAACTACCTCCTTCTCTTATTATACTACTTTATATATCCCTTATTTACCTCTTTTAGTAAGATCTTAAGCTGCTTATAATATAACTGAAAGTATCTCACTCTCTCCTCCACTATTAGGATAGCCTTAAGTTTAACTCCCTCTAGGATACTATCGTGAGATCCTATCAGTAAATAGCCTATTAAAGTATCTATTAGTATTACTTTAGTAATACTATAAATAGAGATATTATAGATAAACTTAACTATAAGTAACTACTTTACCTAATTATTCTAGTTGAAATTAACTACTACTCTCAGGAAATATTCTATATTCTAATTTTAATATTCTATTTAACTATCTATTTAGAAGTAGTATACTATACTTAGTTTCCACTTAATTGCCAGCAGGTAGGTAATAAACACCTAAAATCTGCTTATAAATAGTAATCCTCAATCTAATATAATAGTCTGAGGGATTCTATATTTTAAGAGAATATTATTCACTAGTAAGGCTACTAGTTTATCTACTATTAAGGACTCTCTAGTTAGTAAATAGAGAGTATATTTAGTGAATTAGTTAATAACTACTAGAATACTATTATAGTTTTTCTCTGAAAACCCTATTAATTTAGGTAATTTAGTAATAAAATCTATACTAATATATTACTATAAGCTATTAGATACTAATAGAGATACTAATATACTATATAGAAAATAATATCTAAATTTTAATCTTTAGTATACTATATATTAAAATATATATTCTATAATATCTTTTCTTATTAACTTCCATTAGTATATCTAACCTAACCTCTTAAGTATCTTAGTGACCTCTAAGTACCCTTTTAGAGGTTTATTATAAAAAGCTATTAGCAGATTAACCTGAAGCTAGTAACTATCCAGAATAACTAGCTTACCCTGGAATCTCACTCCTCCCTTATTATTAAGAAACTACCCACTATCCCTCAGTTATAACTCCTCTCCTCTCCTTATAGTAACTTCCTTCTATACCTTTCTAATTTTCTCTTCTAATATCCTTTCTAGTCTCTCTAGGATAAAATCCTTAGGATTTATTCAAGATCCTTAGCTCCAGAGGAATATTACTACCATCCAGTCTGGAAACTAGCTTAGAAAGTCTTTAAGGAAAGCTATCTTAGCATCCTAAGTTTCTCCCTCTATCAGTCAGTAGTCAGATTATCTAGAGAGACTATCAGCTAAATTTTACTTTCCCAGCTAGTAGTTAATAATATAATTAAATAATAATATATTTTATAAAAATCTTACTTATCTACTATTAAGCTGGAACTTTACAGCTAAATACTAATAACCTAAGTGGTTAATAATAAAGGTAATCTTATATTAAGAATACAAAAGGTAATACCTCTATATAAGTATTACTTTATAGATAGTTAGTAGCTCCACCTCTAGTATCTTATATCTTAACTCTATTTCCCTTAATTTCTATAAAAAGTATACTAATAGTTACTACCTACCCTCCTCTAGCTAGGTTACTACTACCTCTATAGTAAAATCTAAAATATCTATCTCTACCTAAATTAGTAAAGCTAAATTAAAATAATACAGAATAGAAACTTTAGTAAATCTTTCTTTTAGATTCTTAAAAACTTCTATCACTCTAAGAATTATCATATTTTCCCCCTTTACCTACTTAGTTAGTTAATTAGTAAATTCAGTATTTACTATAAAATAATTCTAAATAAATCTCCTATAGAACTCTATAAATCCTAAGAAAACTTAGATCTCTCTGACACTAGTAGGTACTAGCTATTCCTTAATAGCTACTACTCTCTCCTCCTCTATAGTAATACTATCAGAAGAGACCATAAAACCTAGAAATTCAATAATCTGCATATAAAATTCACACTTCTCCAGATTAACATAAAGCTCCATAGTGGATAATTAGCTGAGTACCTCCTTTACTACTTCTATATACTCCTCCTTTATCTTCATAAAAATCAGGATATTATCCAGATAAATAATATAAGTAACATCCACAAAGCCCACCAGAACATTATTAATATACACCTAGAAGGTTACTAAAGTATTAACAAACCCAAACAGCATAACCTAATACTCAAAATACCTATACTATATCCTAAATACTATCTTCTACTTATCTCCCTTCCATATACATACCCAGTAGTATACATCCTTCAGATCCAGCTTAGTAAACTATAAAGCTCCCCCTAACTAATCTAAAATCTTACTAATAAGAAACAGAAGCATTCAGTTCTTAATAATAATATTATTAAACCCTCTATAGTCCACACATAACTTCAGCTTACCCCCTTTCTTTAGGATAAATAGGATTAACACCCCCACTAAACTCTAAAACATCCTAATCCATCCTTTTTCTAATACTGACGCTAAATATTATTATAATTCCTCTAGTTCTTTCTCCACAAGAGAGTAGATAAAACCCCATAGGGGCTCCTTACCTTTCTCCAGCTCTATTACATACATACAAGCATCCTCTTCTACTAGTATACCCACCTTTTTTATATTGAAAATATAAACCCACTCTCAGTATTCTAATAGTAACTAAATATCTCCATCCTTCTCCTTATTTATATCTCCCCTAGGTTACTACTATACAGCCTACTACTTCCCCTCTATTAACACTAATAGAGCCAAGATTACTAACATACACTTAGATTACCTCTTGGCTTTATTAATTATCTTAACTCTATATACTAATTCAATATTACTAATAGCTAAAAGATAGATCCAGCCTAGAGTTCTCCACTCCAGATTTAACCTTACCTCTCTACCCCAGGAGATCCCTAGGATAACATCATATTCACTAACTTTACTTACTTAAAACATATAAAACTTTATCCTTATTATACTGAAGTTATCTATAATCTTTATAACTATAATATATATTCCATATTTAGATACCACTCCCCCCTAGAAACCTAATATCTCTAGCCCTCTACTAACCTCTACAGGTTTAGTATTATATAATATATTCCAACCTAGGATATTCTCATTAGCCTCCAGGTTAATAAATACTTTCCCCTTCCTCTAACTCTTCCCTATATAAACTAACACCTCAGCCTCAAAATATTAGCAGAACTCCAGATCCTACGGAATTTAAATACTATTAACTTTAGTTACCACTAAGTAATAGAACCTTCCCATATACCTAAATTCCTTACATATATAGCATATATCTTCTTCATACTAATAAGACATATAGCTTATCTTACTATAGTTATAGTACTTCAGAAGCTCCCTAGAGGCTGTAATTCTAACCTATAGAATATCTTCTTACTTAATCTCAGGTAATATAACCATAGTAGTAAACTACTCTCTAGACTAATTCTCACTACTTATCTCTCTAATAGGGATTACTATTAGCACTACTGATAGTCTGCAGCTTCTCCACTCTAGTATCCTATAGGTAGGATCCACTAAAATTAACCTACTCATAAATTATTCAATAGTCTCTACCTATTTAGCAGCATAATTTAGTTCCTAGCAAGTCACTAAGAGGCTCCTAATTATAATTACTCTCTTTAACTCTAGTAGCAAGCAGTTAATAATATTAATAATATAAAGCCTCTCTAGCTAGATATCTAAATATTCAGCCTCAATAACCTTATAAGTATTAATAAACTACTAGTAAGTTTAACTAACCCTCTATTATATAGTATCTAACTAAGTAGATACAGTAATAGCTTTAATATTAGCATTATCTATACTTAACTTAAGCTACTCCTTTATAGCTAATTAAGTAACCCACTTAATATCATTATTATATATAATAGAAACCTACTTAATCTAGCAGCAGGAGGTAATACCCTCAAGATATAAACCTACATACCAGACCTTATCTTTATCTACTATAAAATTATCTTCCACTATAATAAACCATCCTCTAAATTTAAATAGAAAATTATTAAGATTAAACTAGCTACCCCCTTTATAATAAATAGAAGTAAGCTATTTTACTAAAAGGTCTCCTCTCCACCTCTTAGGCTCCAGATCAGAAACAGCAGAGCCCCCAGTAGTCCCCTCCTCTATATCTTCTCCTCTTCTTAAAACTATTAACTTCTCTAACTTCCACTTCTTTCTTAATTTCATCATTTCTTCCTTAATTAATCAATTAAACTCCACTTCAGAAAAGTCACTATTATTCTGGGGGGACTACTACTTCCCAGGGTCATTAGTATTACTATTAGTTACTATAGGGGTTAGTTCTCCACTTATACCTAACTCTCCCAAGTTATTAACAGTATACTACACTTAGGTGATTTATATATATAATACTATTATAATCCCACTAATTAGCATACCTAAAAGTAAGTAGAAGTTTAAATATATCAAGCTGGATTTATACTAAATAATAGGATCTCTAAATAGGTAGATATTCTACTATATAACTATTTAAACTTATCTTTCTCCTCACTTAGCTACTACTCCACACTAGTATTTAAGCTTCGCCGCCCGGAATAACTATTATTCCAGGCGTTAGTATTCTCTTACGGGGGACCCGATAGGCCCCCAGTGCCCCCCCTCTCTACTGTAGCCTAATATAGATAATATAGATTATTCTGGATATTATTATTCCTACGGAACTTTAAGTAGAATATATAGATATTATTAATACTTAGGTTTTTAAAGGAAAACTAGATCTATAAGAAATATAGAATTATACTACTGAGAGAGACTTTTTATATTAATAGATCTTTATAGTAATTTAGTAGGGAGAGTATAGTTTCCCTCCTAACTTCTATATTAAGATTTAGATTACTAAGTATATTATTAATATATTAGGATAGCTTACTTTTAGAGAGAGATTTTAAATACTAAATAGTAAAGAGAGTAATAGTTTCTTTAATAAGCTTAGGATTAGGTTAGTATAGAAATTATATAACTTCTTCCCTATAGGTTATTTAGAGTGTAATAATATACTAGAGATTATAAGTTAATAGTTTTATTAGTCTAGATAGTTATAGAGTGTCTGCTAATTTATATATAATTATAATATATATAGAAATATTTATATCTAGAGGTAGACTAAAAAGAGATTTCTAAAATTTTTTATTAGTATTTAACTAATTACACTCTAATTTATTAATAGATTTTATTACTAACTTACTTCCCACGAAAAAATAAAGTAGCTATTATTTCTAAGTTATTATTAATTAACTAAATAAAGTTTCTATATTAGAACAGATAGATATAATAAAGATAAAAGCATATATTTAGTAGTTCTTTAGTTACTACTATAAGTTCTATAGAATACTACATTCTATTATAAGTAATAGAGAGTCTAACTGGATAAGTTATTTCTAGAAGGAATTCTATAGGTTAATAGGTATTATATATTTATTAAGTATTAGTTATTACTTACAGACTGATAGGATTATAAAATAGTATAACTAAGAGATTTAAGTGGTTTTAAGGATATTTACCTACTAGTTTCAGGATAACTAGAGTAACCTACTACTTATTATATAGTTAGCTTTCTGTAACTAGTAGTATAGTATAATAGGGATTATATCTTTCTTTATAGATTATAAATATTATATTAACTTTATCCTAATTACTAAGGAGTATATAGAACTACTTAATAGTAGTAAGGCTGCAGTTTACTAGCTAGTTAAGAGAATATAGTTAATAATAATATATATCTATATAGAGATAGCTACTACTTAGTAGAGATTAGAAGTTTAGATAAATAGGATTTAGTCTTCTATAGATTAGTATTAAGTTAGTAATAAAATATAGTTAAATATATTTAACTATAAGTTATTAAAATTAAGCTAAAAGCTAGCCTAATTATATTATAAGTATATAGTAGTAAAGATATTCTTACTATATATTATAAAGCTGAATACTTTAGAGTCTATTTACTTATAGTTTTATATAAATTTACTCTAGAGAGCTACTACTAACCTACTGTCTGGGTAGGTTATAGTTAATAGCTAGCTGCTACTATTAGTAGATAATAATAAGGAGGTTAAATAGCTAGTTAAAAATATTCTTACTGTAAGGATATATTAAGTGGAGAGAGGATACTAATAAGAGGTTCTTATTAAATAGGAAGGATATATAAACCCTATATGGGAGCCTATTAATACTATTACAGATATAGCAGCCCTAAAGTGGTATAAAGTAATATATAGGCTAATTATAGATAATAATAGAGACCTAGCCTATAGCCTCCAGCTGGGTGGCAGCTGGAGAGGAGGGGGGTAATATTACAGGTTATACCTAAATATCCAGCCAGGGCTGTACTTAGGTATCTGAAGCTAACCCTCTCGCCTGAGTGGGACCTTAATAGGCTCTATATAGCATTATATATGCAGACTTTTCTATACACCTGTGAAGGCTTCTCTTTTACTCTTTAGTTCTAAATAAACAGTATTTTATACCACCTTCCAGTTGAATAAGCCTAGGTCTAGCCCTTCACAGTACTGTAGCTTTTTTCAGTAGAATTTCCTTTACTATTTCTTCCTTATTTTCTAAATAACTAACTTTATTAAGTAAATAATTAACTATCTAATTAGTAAGATAATATACTACCTAAAACATAAAAACTTACGTTTATATACTATATTCTGTAATATATTAAAAGAATAACCTAATTATATATATTCACTATAAACCTCTATTCTATAAAGTATTTTATAATATAGGCTCTTAGAATAATAAAAAGAATATAATATTATATCTACACTAAACTCTTTAATATATAATATATAATATTAATAATAATAAGTAGAAGTAGAGAAATTAGAAACGAATTCTAATATAATATAAATATAATAATTAAATTAAGGAATATATTATAAGCAAATAAGTAAGAGTTACTTACTTATTTCAGTCTTAAGGATAAAACTCTTTAGAGGGGAGACCTAATATTATAACTTAATAGAATTAAGACTAAGTTATAAAATATCTAGCAGCTATAAGGTATTTTATATATATAAAAGAAAGAATATAATAAAAAACCTACTAGACTATAGAGGAACTATAATATAGATTATATAATAATAAGAAATAGGTAATCACTCTATAGAGTAAGTAATTAATTAGTAGATCCTTAAAATAATCAGTAAAACTAAGTAATTACTAATCTATAGGTAGTAATTACTTCTTACTTTCAGATTAGTAAAAAATAATATAATATTAATAAAAATAGAAAAACCTATAAATATTATAGACTTATATATAGAATAAACTTAAGTTTACTTAAGGTTAGACTTTTATAGCTTTTTAATAATTAACTTTTATAATTATCTTTAGATATTCTTAATCTTATTTCTTAATTTTCTTATTAGACTTATATCTAATTACTGTAAGTTTGTAAGGATATGGTCCCCCATGGCCTGTACGGAGAGCCGGGATGGCTAGGATCACGTGACCTATAGGGCCTGAGGCCACCATGGGATAAAAGCCTTCTCATGGCCACCACCAGTTAGCCCACTAAGTTGAAATCTTACAACCTACGGAGACCTACCTTTTGCTGCTTTCCCTTCCCTTGCCTAGGCCTTTAGCCACACTCAAGACCTGATCTCATTAGCATTATAATAATACTATTACCTGTATATTATAGCCTCAACTTACTACTAATAGACTTACCTCTACTAAACCTAAAGTTAGCTATAACACTAAGGTAGCTATATAGTAGCTATATTACTAATATACTATAGAGAAAACTGTAGATTCTATAATTTTTATATAGGTTTTAACGGAGGGATACTAGAGGGCTAACGGTAGTAGTAATAGCTATAGTTATAGTAGTGGTAATAGTAATAGTTATGGTAGTAGTAACGGTAATAGTAGTGGTATTAGTATAGCTATAGTAGTAGTATTGGTATAGTTATAGTAGTGGTATTAGTATAGCTATGGTAGTGGTATTGTAATGGTAGCGGCGTACGGTATAACTTCGAGCTTTACGTAAAGACTAGTAGAGGGTTAGCGGTATATGAGAGGGTATATTAATGAGAGGTTAGTGGTATATGAGAGGTTACGTTAATAAGAGGTTAGCGGTGTATGAGAGGTTATATTATAACGAGAGGTTATATTAATGAGAGGCTATATTAACGAGAGGCTAGTGGCGTACGAGAGGTTATATCAACGAGAGGTTACGTTAATAAGAGGCTAGTGGTATATGAGAGGTTACGTTAATGAGAGGTTAGTAGTATATAAGAGGCTAGCGCTGTATAAGAGGGCTTCGAGAGACTCTGTAAATAGTGCTACTCTTCCTGCTGTAGGGATGGAGGTTTGATGAGGGTACTGGGGGTCTGGCTGAAGCGTATGAGGGGTAGTGGAGGGCCAGTAGGAGGGTTAGGAGGTATACTAAAAGGGATCGAGAGTTTTGAGGATCTGGGGATAGCTTTATTTCGAGCCACGAGACTATGAGGACATGGTCTATAAGGGGGGGGAATGTGTCAGGGTGCGCCAGTGGCCTCCAGTTGGGCTACTAGGCTACCGTTTAGTTATACGTAAAGAGGGGTATTTAGGTTACAGTGGCTGGGATCCTAGAGTAGAGAGGTCAGATTCGAATGTATTAACAACCGCACCCCTACGTTTATCGCCCCCGGTATAGATCTATCACTTGGTTACTGATCTATCCCTGACATATATCATTAAGAGGAAAATACGTTTCTTCGGTTACACTTTACTGTTTTTTCCGTGTGAAAGAGCTCAACGCCGCTTTCTATCGACAGTCTATCCATCCAGACTTGGAAAGATAATAATGTTCTATTCACTCAATACTCTGGTATATACCGACTGCAGCTGAACTCGCAAAGACAACGCAAAGAAATGTCCAAAAGCACACACAAGCGTCAACAGATTTGCTTGATGCTGTTCGCCTTTGCAGAAATCCGCTCAAGCTTCTCCGACAGGGCAATATGGTGATGTTCAATGACGCCAGAGGCACCGCGGCTGGCGTTCGACGAGTCTGACGAGTCGCCCGCGGCCATGGATGACGCGGCGGCGGTTGACGGATGTCTGTGCCGCATCCTCTTGAGCAGGGGGTGGACGTGGTCCCTGAGCTGGGTCAAGACGAGGTGCGCGCTGACGAGCCTCTGCGCGTCGCTGTCCAGGGAGTAGCTGCCGACAAAGGAACTGGTTCTCGCGATCCGTCTGAACATCCGGGGCGAGGCGGGATCGTCGTCTTCGTGCGACGCCTCGTCGTCGTCTTCGTCGGCGGTGTCGCTGCCGAGGACTGCCGCGTACCACTCCACCACCTTTGCGATGGCCAGGTAGATCAAGACTAAAATCTCTTGCCTGGCGGAGCAGCGGCAGTCGAGGAGGTTGTCGAGCCGCTTCAGAGCCTTTCGGTTTTCCGAGAGCACCGTCCCCATTTCTCGCGGCGTGTCGTCGGGGTAGTAGCTCAGAGCAAAGGGGGAAGCCGGGTCTTTGGCTGCGGTCAGGCACCCGGTTGCCAGGACGTGGAAGTCCGCGATGAGCATCAGGGCCTCGGTGGTGCAGTCGTGGACCCTGCTGGGCCGGAACGCGTCGCAGTCCATGGATGGGCTTCTCTGGCTGTCTACGCTGTCCGAATGGTCCCGAGCTGGACGTTGCTTGTCGAGAGACTGGAGGTGAAGGCCGTGGTCTTGGTTGAAGTTGCTGAAATTGTAGTCCTGAGTGCAAGGCGTGGGTAGCAGGCCGTACGAGTGGTTCATGGAACCTCGGTGTTCGTTTGAAAGTCCAAACTCTGGCGTTCCTACGGTGGCTTGCAGCACCCAGTCGATGTCGTCTTGGACGTCGTCCATGTCGGTCCCGGCGGAGTGGTCCGAGACGCTGTTCATCTGCGTCAGAGGGAACGCAGTCTCGATGGTCGACCGCGGAGCATCCCCCGGCGAGATGGGAGTGATGTTGCCCGCGTCTCGTTGCGCGACTGGCGAGGCGACGACACGAGGACGCTCGCCGGTGCGCATCGACATGCCATACTCGCAGCACAACCCCTTTACCGTGCAGCGAGTGCACTTTGGGCGTTGTTTACCGCAACGGATCTTTTGGGAACTGCACGCGTTGCATGACTGGCGGACCTTGCGCTGCTTGCGGCGAAAGGCATCGATGGAGTCTTGGATGGGCGTGGGGGTTGCCATTGATGATGCCGGACAAGTTGGGAGTGAAGTCTTGAGCAACTTGGATGTGAAGACTTGAGCAACAACTTGGAAGAGGAGACTCGAGTAACTCGCCAGTGAGATGAGATCTTTACTAACTTCGGCCACCATTGCAGACAGGCGAGTACTTAATCATGGTCCACGGAGCCCTGGCAACATCTCCATCGGGGACCGCGCCTTGTTTCGCTGCTTTCACCTACCTTGCCTCACCACGATGACGTGAGTCAAATGCAAAGACAGACCAAAGACACTTCCCTTGGCGCAGCATGCCATCTTCCGCGCGTTTCACCCATGAACATGCACCACGTGGGGAGCAGACAAACGAGTCACCGGCCGAGATTGGCACTCAAGCTTCGGCCCCGACATCAGATGACATGAAGGCCAGGCAGGGACACGACTCGCAATGTGAAGTCGGTGTTTTCGCGAGATCATTTCCGTTGTAGATGGGATTCTAGGATTCTTTAGCTATAGCGATACTGACGTTGACCGTCTAGCTTGGATAGAATAAGCAGGGGAAATCACCTCGGCCGATTTCGGTAGAGATGCTTACAAGAGCGGGATTGTGAGTTCCATGTGTTAATATGGTTTGGTTCTATGAGTGAAGCAGAAAAGAGGGCAGGTGGAAGATACCACAAGTGAGAAATATATTTTGTTTAGTTACTATATGAGTCCTTAGTGAAATACTTTGATAATATAGACCAGGCTGAATATTTATCAGATTTGATGAATTTAGTTGATGAAGTTATGGATATTTCATGATTAGTATCTATTTTGTTTCCTATAAAGTGTTTATAATCACTCTTGCTCTCAAGGTAGCTCATATATCTACACCATTCCCAATGTACTCTATCAAGTATTGTTCAAATATTCATCACCTTCTGACTTGGAAGTAAACTACTGTTTAGTTCATGTACGTTCCATATACATATCGCGGGTATATAGTTACACCAAGTAGTACACGACTCAACACACCCTCAGCCAAGTTCCCCCTGTGACAGGCTTCTTGCGCAGGAAATTCACAGCGAGGAGCCGTAGAACTTAATCTGTGTAAGATGCTGCAGCCTCATCAGCCTTGGCAGACGAAGATGGTCAATCGGAACCCGCAGAGCCCGATAAACTCAATAGTTCTGCCGGATCTAGTGCCATGATCCAGGCAGCGTCCGCACGGCCGGCCCGGGCAGCACATCGAGAACTACCCTCGGCCGACATGGCATCGGCCGCTGACAGTGCCAGAGGCAGAGACCGCTAGTCGAGCCTTGACGAGACTTCTGAATAAGACCACTTTTGTGACATGCGACGGAGGGGCCCATCGGAGCTCGCGTTCGATCCGCCGACGGGAATCATGAATGCACATGTAGATGCGGCATCTCAAGATGGGACCAGCCCATCCGAAGATCGATCGCGCACCTCGGCCTCGATCTGTAGGACGGATTACAGTTCCAAGCTGCAGTTGTGGAAGAAGAAGGCCACCGCCGCAAAATACCTACATAGTGTCGGCACCGTCAAGACTCGAACTCAACTGACTTGTGAATGTTGACAGGTGATGCCAAGCGCCCGCCGGTGAAACGTAGTCTAAAGCCAATTCCCAAAGAGAGGCTCTTCTCGCCATACCTGGACATGTTGATCAACAACCTCAACCAACCCGAGCCCCAATTCGACCGTTTGAATACCCACATGGGTTCACGTATTGTCAGTAATTAGGACAACTCCTTTGGAACCCCTCGGGCCGCGTAGTCTTGTCACCTTGACGTTGTCGAGGGGACACCGTCGGCAGTTGTGGAACTAGAACAGAGTAGATGTTTGAATCGCCATTTGTTTGTAGGTCTTTTCTTTCGTTCTTTTCCCCAGACTCATCCTTGAGGGAGTGTAAAAAGTGAAACAACAACAGCTGAAATCTCAACAAGACCTCGTCCATCTTGCCGCCGCCTCTAACGCTCGCTATGCTGAAACGACAATGACATATGGGAGGGGGAATGTTGACAACAGAGTTGACAACAAGAGAAATGTTTCGCTCAGGAACAGTCCAGCCAAGCCCATCATGGACAAGCTCTGGATCAAGAGTCAAAAATAGCACCATACGCGGCTACCCCCCTGCTCTCCAACCCATACACGACCTTTCTCGTCACCTTTTGGTTCGAGATAATAACCACAGCTTCGCAAGGACCCATCCTCTTCTTCTTCCTCTCCCCAGATCCTCCAATCCGCGAAAGCACCGACGGGCGCCGACTGCCCTCCCAAATGCGCCACGCAACGGCCACCAGATCCGGACGGCCAGTCTTCTTGGTGTCGATAATCACGGCGTCGGGGTCCGCCCTGTAGATGGCGTCAACCACCGCCTGCCCGTACGTCTCGACCGGCCGCTGCGCAGACCAGACGACGCGCACGGGGTGTTCCGGTTTCTGCACGAAGAGGCTCAGACACGGCCCGATACCGGACCCCGTGGCGATGACGATACACGGCTCAAAGAGCCCCGCGACGCGGAGCACGCCGTACTGCGGGACGCCGCGCGTCCAGATCTGCTTGGGCGGGTTCTTGATGATCTTGTCCGTCCAGTCGCCCGCGTTGGACACGAGCACGGAGAAGCCCTTTTTGCCGGCGTTGGACAGTCCCGTCAGCCCCTTTTCGGCATCACTCTCGCGGACAGCAGCAGCGGGAGGGTTCGGGATCACGGCAAAGGCGTGCGTTTCGCGCAGCGGCGCGTCGGCGAGGCGCACCGCCTGGCCGTAGTGGACGTCGGCGTAGTCAAAGTTGAGCTTGACGACGTGGGCGGACATGACCTCGGCCTCGACGTCGCGCAGGCGCAACCTCGTCCAGGGGTAGGCCACGAGCAGCGTGATGGCGCCGAGCATCCAGAAGGAGGGCGAGGTGGCGAGGGCGGCGGCGTAGGGCACGCGGCGGGCGGTGCTGGTTTCCTCGGCGAGCATCATGACGAGGGCCCAGAAGAGGAGGACGACGGTCCAGCCGAGGAAGCGGTGGGTGCACTCGAACCAGTTGTGCAGCGCGACGCGGGCGCGCGGGTGGGCGAAGCCGATGATGAGGGCGAGCAGGGCGCAGAGGAGGTAGCTGTCGAGGAGGACGTAGGCGCGCGTGGCGGTGACGGGGGTTTGGTGATGATGATGATGGTGATGCTGGCCGGTGAGGACGACGAGAAAGGCGAGGAACCAGAAGAAGGCGGCCACGCCGCAGCCGCTGTGGACGCCGCCGTACGAGTATATTTTGGCAAAGAGCCGGCGGACGGCCAGCGGTGCTCTGGCGGGGAGGACGAGGACGAAGAGGGCGAACATTGCGTTGACGGTGTGTTCGTTGCGGATGACGAGGGCCGCGAGGATGTTGGCCGAGACGGCCGTGGCACAGGTTTCGGGCGTCAGGCGGGCGGAGGAGGAGGAGGAGGAGGATCTTGTGAGAGAGCGGACGATGAGGAAGAGCAGGGCGGCCATGTTGCCGAAGAAAGCGAGGGTGAAGATGCGGCGGTAGACCGAGCCAAAGTTCCATCGTAGGTATCTGTACGGGCGGGAGCCCTTCTTGTCGGGGACCGCGACGTCTTCTCCCTCGTCGTCTTGGGGCTTGGCGATGCGAGACGTGTCGTGCTGGTGCTCGGTGGACGCTTCTGATACCACGAGGGTGTGTGTCGACGAGTTGTGGCTCGAGGGGATGAAGGCCCTGGCCGGAGGTGTGAGGGAGACATGAGGGGTGATTTGGTCGTCGTCGTCGTCGACGGGGAGAGTGGTCGAGGAGCTCATTGCAAAGGACATGCTGAAGGTCTGGAAGCGAGGGACTGGACTGAAGTTGAAGTGTGTGTTAGTCGAGATGGCTGGCCTTCATGATTCATGTCCTCAAGTCCTCAAGAAGTTCTCGTGGGCAACCTACTTACGGTATGGCTCGATCAAGTATGGCAAAAACCGCGAAAGCGGACACTACTAGAACAGGAAAGGCTGCAGATCAAACCGCAGAGAAAAAAGCAAGCAAGAGCAGAGCGAACAAATGAAAAAATAAATAAAAAGAAATAGGAGAGAGAAAAGGAACGAAGATGGAGAAGACTGCTGGGAGATATGTCCTCGACGATGGCGTTGCGTGAAGAGGACCAGGAAGGATCACCAGGGATGTCCGCCATGACCTGATATGTCCCCATCCCTTTCATGATAGTCGACGGTGAAGAGTCTACCGCCTTGATGACTCGTCACATGGCGTCTCCAGTCTTCTGCATGCATGGCGACGGACAAGCGGTCGCAGAAAAGGTGGCCGAAATAGGCACAAGGCGACGTTGGAATCCAGCCGCATGGAACCCCTTGCCCCCACGGCTTCGCGCCCCTCGACGATGCTAAGGCCGTAGCTCAGCCCGGCTTCTGCACGTGCGGTCCATCTCAGCCGTGTCTGATGCGTCAACGGCTGAAGGAAATCCCGCCAGTACGGACTGCGGCCGAGACGGTTGGTATCACAAGTGACAAGAGGAGAGAGGGTCGTGGTCCGGGATGCGATGCTGCGCTGATGGCCGTGTGAAGGAGACTGTGAAAGAGGATTGGCTTCCGAGACCGAGCTTGGCCAGACGTGGCATCGCCTTCCAGAGTGACGGTCGTGACTGGGGGGGTAGTAGTAGTAGTAGTAGTAGTAGTAGTATTATTATTATTATTATCTAACGCCGGGGACGTCGTGGAGCGTGAAATCTTATCTTTAGCTGCATCGTGGGCGTGCGAGCGGATCAAGACGCATGGCTGGAGTGGCTTGACGCTCGAAGGAGGCACTTGGGGCTTTGCGGTTAGGTCTGGCTTGCGGAAAGTTGTGTCCTGTCGTCAAGTCCGAGAAGGGCGACGGGATTTCTACTTGTGATGCAGCTTTTCTTCAGGAGACTTGGCGTCTGGCGTGAGCTTCAGCAAAGATGATGATTCAAGCATCAACCCGAGTCTACGGTATCATCAGACTTGAAGCCAGTGTCTAGAACTGCTTTCGTGTAGCCCTCGTTGCGAGCCAAACTGCGTACCTTGGACCAAGTAGGTTCAGCTGTGTGATGGCATAAAGACAACATGGAATGGTTGATCCGTTTCGGATGCAAATCTCAGGTCAAGGGAGACATTACACGTCAAGTCGTGGGTGAGATATCCATCTAAACCCTACATTGTCGCCATCAAAGCGGGTTGATACCCGAGAAAGGGCACGTACGAGTGTCTGACATGTCACCGAGAAACCGGATTTGCTACCCAGTAGTCAAAAAGGAATACTGTCTCCGCGGTCGATCTTCCGCCCTGGATGAAAAGTGATTCGCGTGAGGCCTGCCTCGGTACATCATCGACAACCTAGTGCAAGACACCAAGAGACAGGTGAGGCGGGATACATGGGGCGCCAGCATACACGTCCTGAAGTGAGGCTGGGCCCGCGACTGGCACGCTCTCCTTGCAGAAGTTCTTCCTGGCGGTCTCGTAGGATCGGTAGGTTGATGTGACGATGCTAATAGCAGAGAGGCTCAGCAGAACCGAGTAACACTGCTGGACTGAGCTGCCTAAACAAGACTCGCGCTGCGATGCCGGCCAAGGAACTTGAGTATTTCCCAAGTCGAGCCCTGCCGTGTTCTACGTTCTACGGTTCTACCATGACAGCATGTACTCCATTGGTTGGATCCATTGGTTGGGTCGTAAGCGATCTCCAGGGTTACACCGCGTACCATACGCCCGAAATAGTATCTTTGACGAAAACTGTCTTCCTGTGCCGCGAGAATGCGATGCGACAGCGTGACTGCGCATCATCGAACTTGGCTAATTCTGCCCGAGTCCCAGCAGCGTGGGAAAAACGAAGCAATTGGAGAAAGGGATGGATGGACATGGATCATAACCATGTTGGGTCTGGCGTCCGGCCAAAGGCAGCGCCAAAACCGTCTTTGTTTTTCCAAGTGACGTGACATCGCTCCGTCGACCGTCATTGCGTCTCTGGAGTCTGTCTTACTCTTGGACCATGCCTCATCGGCCGCCATTCACGAGACGAGACCGTCCCATGATGCTAGGTAATTAGCGGTTCTAGCGCAATACGGCTAGTCGGAAACAGGCGGACGGGAGGAGACTGGGAGCTGTCAAGACTCAAGAGAGAAACGTGTGCGCGCTTAGGAACGGGGGGGGTGGTCTCAAGGGATGGCCGACGATGGGAGCGGCGTCGCTTGGCGTTTAGGGAGACGCGGTAAGCGGGGCCGCGAGATCATAGATCCAAGACATTCCGGCGACATTATCGACAGATAATGCCGGGATCGTCGCGAGCTGGGGCTTGCAGTGCGAGAACAAGGTGTCCGGGAGAGTGGTGTCGCCGAGACTCGGACCTCGGCCCAACGCGTGGCTGCAGACGTGCTGTGATGCGGCACACGATGTTTCCTTTTGGATATATCTCTGTCTGAACCTCGATACTCATGGGTTGGTGACCTGCCAGTGTCTGAGTGACGAGCGGACTTTCTGTCCAACAGTCATCGCCATATCTCCGTTGACTTTCTCATGAGATGGGCCGCAAGTAGGGGGGTTTGTGTTGCGAGATGAAAGGGTTCTTTGGGTTCCAGCCTGTCGATCCTCGCCAAGTCAACGACATGATTGGGTTGGATTCCTGCAGGTAAGGTCGCAGTAGGCACGAGTAATGCAAACGCAACGCCGGGGCTAAAAGCGAAGAATCATTTAATTACACGATAAAAATACATCAAGTCTGCGCCGACGTGGCGGTAAACATTAACGACCAGAGACGTATTCGCCAACACATCACCGTGCCGAACCAGAGAAGCCCGTTTCGGCCGAGAGACGGCATCCTGCTGCGGTGAATGAGGGGTTTAGCCAAAGGTAGCTATTGTCTAGATGGCCATATACTCGAGGTATGAATGCTATCGAACGACTGTCCATCTTGGACACAGTCACAACTCCATACGTCCGTATCATCAAGCACTGTGGTGTGACAAGAAACCACAATCATTGCTTCCGCACGCAAGTGTCCGTCTCGGCGCCAAAGGTGAAGAGACGTCGGTGGTGGTGCCGTTGCCATAGCTCAAGCCCATCCACTCGATATCCTCACGCTCCAGGTCAACCGAGTATCTCGCGCCCTGGGGAGCGACGGCGGTGGGAGGTTCGAGGAGCGTTGGTATCCAGGGGGAGAATCTCGCCCTGTTGATCAGATTCGGTGGCAGACCAGTCGCCTCCTGGTAGTAAGGGTCGATACCCCAGATGGAAAGCGTGTCGTTCTCCAAGCCGATAGTAGTAGCGTTCCAAAGATCCTTGGTAATGTCTCCAACAGTCTTGCTGACGTCGTGCAGCCATGCTTGCATGTCGTCGTCGTCGGCGTCCAGGTTGCGGACGCGACCCTCGGTCTTGCGGGTGTAAGGCTACTCGAGGCGCTCCCACTTGGTCGTGCCGTTGACGACGGGAAGAGGACCGACGAGGATGTCTTGGTACTCTCGGTCCTCCGAGGCCCGGAAGTCGAGGAGAACATGGGCGTAGCGAGGAGGAGCTGGAGCACTCCCATCAATGTAGGCCAAGGCGTCCGTCTTGTTGGGTGCTATGAGCTCGACGAGAATACTGCCAGTGTCAGACTTACAGCTGGATATACTGCGGACCAAATCCCACTTACCCATGATTACTGCAGACCAATAGTCGTAATAGACAGATGGAGATGATCTGGAAAAGAAAAGCCTGGTGCTCCAGACGCTTCTCATACCTTGGACCGGGAACGCTGAAGGTTTTCATAGACACTCACGAGGAGGGCACAGCATCTCAGAGACTCCTTGACTTCACATAAGATGGAGTGCCTCCCCGACAACGGCGGTGATATTGTACCAACAAACATCTTCAGCCAAGCAAGCACTCTGCCACGTCGGAACCATGTTCATGGTGGCAGAGCTCCCAACCCGTCTGTGGTAGGCCGAGCCGCCATTGACATTCAACAAAGGTTGCCGCAGTCGGATCTTGAAAAGACACAAGCCGAGGTCTGAGATGAAGCTGATAGGTATGCAAAGGCGTGATGAGGTTCGGAACGGAACGCGGAATTTCAACGGGTGTTCCGCAAAGGGTCGTCTTAATCGCTCAAAGCCACCGAACACTACTTTTGCCAGCATGGTATGTCCAGGGTATATCTCGTTCAATACACGTAACGACGGGGTTTGCGGTGCTTCATCAGTCTGATTAAATATCTTGGTACGGGGAAATCTCTACGAGCGTGGTGCTTAGACAGTCTACCGCCGAGAGTTGGTTAGCCTAGCTGATCATTGATGTCGTGCTGGAACGAGATGGAGATCGACTTCTATAACCAGACAATGTGTATGCCGTCCTAAATCGTATAATTGTTTATGACTTTTCTACCGTCGAGAAACACTGTCTTTGCTTGCTTGGAAACACTTTTGGTCAATGTACAGCTTCGAAGCCATCATATGCCGTGTCGTCGATATTGAGGTTTCAACCCCGCTGTACACTTCCCGTCGAGATTCTGGTCTTCGTCCTGATAGGGCGGAACGGCTGGTTAGGAATAAAGGAAAGATTTCCTCTGATGGACTAAATAACCGTAGTCATTCCGAGTTACTCGATGGATGTGCTGTATACGGCGCAAGTCCAGTGGCAAAGGTATATAGACATTCTTTCTCGTGCTGGTGCAGTATCATGCTAAGAGACACACTTGTATTCGACAGATTCGTGACTGCCACTGAAGTACCCAAGAAATGATTGTAGCTACCTTAAGCAGACGCATATGCATACGACAGAGTGAGACAGTAAAAGGTTGGAAAGACTTGTATCAAGGGCCATGAGCTCATTTTATGCTCAATATCCAGCTTTCCAACGCCCGAATCTATTATCTCCCCTGTACTCTGCACCAGTAATCAATGCCAACTGAACCTTTTCCCACAATCTTGCATCTCAGCGGGCGAGAATCACGTAAACGCTGCCGCACGCAGCCAAGTCCGGAGTATAAGTCGTGGTCACCTTCTGCAATAGAAAACTTGGTAATAGATAAGGTAACTGGAGGATATGCACCTATGGGGGCTATGTAAGACTTTGACATAAACCACGAATGAGATAACTGCGCTACGATTCGGCAACTGTTGATATTATGTGAGAACAGGTACCGGTTCTGAGCATGGGGCTACACGACTGTAGAATGTGTCGAAGATGTCGCAGGATAGTCGGCATCACCAATCGTAACGTAGTATAGTCTTTGTGTGTTGGTATGGGGCTCTCATACAACATGCCAACTCGCAGATTTCGACTCATAACCGGGCAGAGTTATTCGACGATCCCTTTGGCCAATTCATACGGCCAGGCCAACTGAGTAGTGCATCCGGTCCATCTCATCTGCCATTGTTGCTTTCCACGGACTAAACACCAACGCTCCCTCGATTACTTGTCAAAAACTGTTAATGAATGCGCGTACGCCGATTGTACGCTGAAAAGCTCCCACCACTGCTGCAATGACATAACAAGCAAGCGAGAGTTTGCGAGGAAGATGAACGGACTCTTGTAAGGCTGGTCAAGAGACTGAACTCCCTAGAGATCGGTGTTGGGTCCGGACCCTGACTTGAGATGTGAGAATGAAGGGGTCCCCTGTACCCAAGGTGGACAAGAGTGTTCGCGCGCGGAAGGGATGCAAGGAGATCTCTGGACTGCGTTGCAGCGCTACATGTGGAGTGACTCTGCAATGTTCCCAAAATATTCAGAATCTGCAATTCCAACATGCCATTGAATCAACAAGTCATTTTAGGGTCAATGGGCGAGTCATTTTAGGTGGCTCCATTCTGTTTTAAGCCAATGACGAGCTGAGCGTGACGATGACAGCCGAGAGGGCCAATGATCATAGCCAAATTCATTTCATCTTCAAGACTTCTTGGTCTGGTAGTTGGATTCATCATTCACGTGCCGTTATGTAAGGTCACCAGGACTCGGGAGGAGCCAGAGGACGGTATTGGTTCCTGTCCGAAACTGAAATGGCAATCTCACTGCGTATATTACAGGTTGCAGAGTTAACTCGGCTTCATGCGTTGCACCGAGTGCCTGCCAGTTCTGCTTTCATCCTATCCTATCCAGCACACTTTTCTCTTGTTGGCTTGCTTATATTCGGTTGCGGTAGCTTCATTGAGAAAAAGTCTCACGGGTCGTGTGATGGAATGGGCGCCCAAGTTGTTGAGTCCGCTTCGGGGCCTCAAGTATAACAAGTATGCTCATTTCACGACAGCGAATGTGGAAATATTGTTCTCTTCTGAAATTCTCAAGAAGCAAGCGGATTGAATGCCGCTCAATCCAGGGTCATCCAAGTCAATGCTTCCATGGCAACATGAATCGTGTCATCTCCCCGAAAAGGATGCGCCAATACGACGGTGTCTCATGCAGGCGCTTCAGCCGGGCAGATGACGAGCCCGAAAACTTGTAAACAACGTCTCGTATAGGCACATAGGTACTCAAAACACGGCTGGACCTTTGAGGTTATGAAAGTATGCCAGCCTTTGATATGTGGCGAGGGAATAAGGTAGAGTCCGTCTTTGTTTGAGATTCTCCCTCTTATAATAGGTAAGCTCACGTGTAATACACCCCTTTCTTACTAGGGCTATGCTTGAAGTCCCACTTGGCCGGCAAGTCTGGTCATCAGGGACTGTCCGTTGGATACTAAGTTAAGGTGCGAGCCGAGGTGCTGGGGGGGGGGGGGGCTACAACGGTTTTTTGAGNNGTTAAGGGGGGGGGCGGGGGGGGGGGGGGGGGGGGGGCTACAACGGTTTCTTGAGTCCGCCAATCTTCTTCATAGGGATGTATGAGATTGCCCACGTTGATGCGATTTCAGTCATTGGCAAATTACACAACTCTCGTCATGTGAACCAAGGAGGGCTGCATGGTCAGCAAGTCTGGCAGCGACCAGACGCCAAAGAACCCGAGTTTCAGAAGCTCGTGGCAATCGCCGAATCCGAAGCAAAGAGATGAGCACACCAGTTCAAAACTCATCACGAAGCAGAAGCTGTGTTACGCATGAACACAGATGCTGCGAGTGATACGGCTGGCTGACTGAGGCTGATGCGTCCATACCTTAGAAGCTCTCCATATCGATGCTTGAAAAGCAATCAACATGGCACATTTGGGAGTAAAGCAATGGCAAGTGTCTCATCATATCGCTCTACATGGCCTATGCCCAGATACGCGCACATGTAGTTCCATGCTGTCTCAACTGCAGCCGAGCTGTGCCAAGAAAAGGACGACCAGCAGCGGCTGGCATGTGTCTCAAGGAGCGCCCAAGGTACCATGTGTGGCCTACGACTTCCCAGAGGAAAGGCCAGCATTCCTGCCGTCTGGACTGCAGCAGGACAGGGGCTATGAATCGAAGAGTTGATCTACACCCCACAGATAAAAGTGGCCGGATCTACTTGTGAACCGTTCGGCAAGACCAAGACGGAATTCTCCATCTGATGATGGCACAGAACCTCGCGGCTTCAGTCTTTGAGTGTGGCAGGCGTTCTAGACCCCGAACTCGGCAACTTGAGCCGGTGGGTGAGGACGTTTTCCCAAGACTAAGGGGTTCCCCGTCACCAACAAGAGTACACAAAGGGCTTCTCCAGAAAAGCTGTATATTTCGGGAGCTAAAGCATGTGACGTTGCAGCGCTGTCGAAAACGTCGACAATGCTTGCCGGTGGGATGCCTTGGAACTTTCTCACACAAGTCTTGACCGGCTAATGTTCTCTCGCGCAACTGCGCACGTGGGGGACAAGATCTTAACCGTGCAGAACTGGGATGAGGGCTAATAATTAGTCTTGACGTTTCCTCCAGTCGTTTCGTCCAGTCGTGGAGCTCTGGGGTGACATTCCGTGCTCAGATTCAAAGACGGGGTAAACTTCCGGGAAGATTGTCGAGATCCAGCATTGAGCGACCCTGGCCATCCAACCACCCGTGATCTGTCTACATGTAGGTGACAGGAGGTCGGTATCCGTACTGAAAGGAAAATGCCGGGCATGGTGTTCCAGTTTGCGATCGCGAGGGGAGCCATGGGGTCCCTCGTTTGTGCTGTCCTGGCTTGCGGCTTGTGGCTGCTCACGATGGCTGCTCACGACCGCGCGCTTAGCATGCCGAAAAGAATTTGAACAGTTGATTCTTTTCGACAAGGACTCAACCTGGAATCACACCAGGCGATCTGGCCGCTTTTGCGTTGATGTGGTTATTCGGGACGAGTAAAGGGTGTAGCGAGTCGTTACACTACCCGATAACGAGGGATATCCCTCTGCAGACGCGCCATTAAAGACGGAGGTTGACAAAGTCATTGGTCGTATACGTTTAAGCTTTGTTGTCTCGATTTCTGCCGTTGATCGTTGCCCTGCTGCCGTTTTGTTGGAGATTTTGATCTCCAGGGAGCCCCTGGCTCTTGTTTCCACATGCCTCGCATTGCCAGCCGGAACGGAACCGGAACCACTGGGGCGGCTTACATCCAGGGCTATGTGTGCGTAAATACCGAGTCCATGAACACGGGGGTGAGGTCTCTACTTGAGTCATGGTCTTATTGCACGTATACGCTCGTTCTCCATGGGGTAACTAACTCATTTCTGCTGATCAAGACCCTCGCAGTCTATCACGAAAAGGGTCCAGCCAGGACTGCGTCCACTTATGAATCTCGTATGCAAGGTCGGCGTGGCCGACGATTCGAGATGCCGGGTTGCCATGGAAAGACGATCCTGAGTTGAAGTATTCTGTATCGAAAGCTGAACACACCTACGCAGTATGCTGGAAACCGGAACCGGCATGGCATTTCTTGCAATCGAAATCTCGGTATAAAGACAGCGTCTTGTCCAGACAGACAGCTTGCCCTCACTCTCATTCACGCTCACTCATTACTCACATTCACTTGCAACTTCTTCAGCCAACTTCAACTCATTCATTCTTTGAACCAGCCACTTCAAACTAAACCTTCAACATGCAGTTCCAGACCGCCGTCGTCGCCCTCTTCTCCATGGTCGCTGCCGTCAGCGCCGCTCCCCAGGACGGCTTCCGCTGCCAGGTACGCAGCCATCGGATCACCTTGTCTTCTTCACTTGCTGCTTGAGAGGTTGCTAACTCGACAACTTCCACTCCATCAGGCCCAGGGCTTCTGCACTACCAGCGACCCCAACTGCAACTTCTGCTTAGACATTCCCAAGAAGTCTTACCTGAGCCTTTGCCAGGCCATCGACCCCACCTACAAGTCCACTGTTGGCGTTATTACCAGAAGCCCCCCCGGCGTAAGTCCATCTCGCTCTCGAGTTCTCTTTGATGGCAAGTAACGCGAGGATCCACCACAGGCCGACTTCCAGTGCATCATTAACTGCTGCCACTAAATGGCGGGAGCAAGTCGAAGGTTTCGGGCGGTTGATGAAGGTTTCGGGTTGTTGTTGAAGGTTTCGGGCGGCTGTTTGGGCTGGGAAACCAGCACATGGGCACGACTGGAGAACCTGGTTTGGGGCTGGTGCGCACTGCGATTTAGTCTGATGAATAATAATTGGTCGTATTGGCTGTTTAAGCTTCTTGTTCCTCTACTTGGGGCTATCTGCCTTCATGGGGGGAATTGACTCATCTGCTTCATGAGCGGGGTTACCTAACTACCTTAGTTTGACATCTCTCATCAACTTTTGACGAGTTGACACATCGACTATGAGGTTGCTAGGACATCAGCTCAACTCAGCCGAGGAAACTACCGTACACAACGCGTCCATCCAATCATCAGTCTTTTCAAGTCAATTAACATATATTCAGTCCTAGTCTAGTCAATAACAAAGCTCCCCCAATCATTTTAGATGACCTCCCTATACTGGGATAAGACATCCAGTAGAGACGGCCCGACACACCCTCATCAACCCGATGGTCCACGTAGCGGGTATGCGATTACAGACAACCCAACGCGGTTGATGCGTGACTGAAATCCGTCCACTGCACCGCACGCAAGTCGTGTGAGTGTTCAAGAAACATGCGATAATCTCACAATGGGCCTCACTTCAGCTGTAAGCAAAAACTTAGATTGCAATTGCAACCGCGACCGCCCGTGTACGATCGACGTCAATGGAGCTCTACAACAGTAAAGTATCTACACCCTAAATGATGAAAGTTACTTTTGCGTTAATTGGTAGGCCATCCGACAATCACGATATCATAATCGTAGATTAGAAACACATATTGAGGTACTTAGAAATCTACTACAAGTCTTCGGTAGAATAGCGTTGAGTACTATAATGAAAGGTGATGTTACGCCACAGTGTCACAGACGAGCCGGGATGAGTGGCTGGGGAGAGAGCCCGACTTCAGGAGTCTGCCAACTATTCACAGACTACATTCCGTCACATTTCAAAGAACGATGCATGAACGATGGCCATGACGGGTTACCCAAGATGCCAAGCGCGTACTTTCAAAGAGACAGTGGCAGTAGGTGTTTGGATCAAGAAATTGGCGACTCACCTGGTATCTTAATCTTGACGCAACTTCAAGATGTTCATCGAGAGACCTGTAGTTTCTGAACGCAGCGCCGCTAGTCTCACGTGGAAGCCGTCTCGCATTGATTAGAGTTCAAATCCGAGTTCATTCGACGCATCGCCATTGATTGGAGACCTGAAACGTTCCGTGCACTTGATGAATTTGCTGTGGAGGGATCTACTTACAACGGTTCAATCTCAAGTTTTGGGCTTGCTGTTTTGTAAGACTCTGAAGGTCTTTGGAGCAACGAGCCATATCAAACATTTAGGGTCTACTTTGTTTTGTTTGTAGAGCTTCATACTAGCGTTGTATTTCTTCGGTGTCTGGTCATTTAGGTTAGCTAATAATAACCAGGAAGTAACGAACATGTTTTAGTAATTATCTAGAAAGACTATGCGGGAGGTAAACCACTGTGAAGCTGATGCGTAGTTAAGTGTTTTCCAATTTGATCCTAGTTGTCTGGATTCTTTCGACTAAAGTCATGGTGCGAAACAGTAGGCGATAACGTTCTTCCTGCTTGGGATATGGATCAGTTGAAAAACAAAGACTTGAAACTAGATCATCGATGTCAACATAGCAAAAGTGGCCACCAGTGGGACTGGGCGTCAGTTAATTTGACCAAGTGGTCACCATGTCAGTGACGGCCTGCATGACAACTTGCGAGAAGCAGTCTTCGCAAGCCAAAGATGGCCTGGGGTTTCTCTTCATGAGGATTTCACATGGCTGAGTGATGCGTGGTCGTCAGTGAGATTCGTGAAGAGTGATCTCGAGACTAATCTGGCAAGCAACACATGCAGAGCCAGGGTGATACTCATGCTTTTCCTGAAAGATGTGAAGAGCGAATCTTAGCCGTCTTCCGAGGAGCAAATTCACCGCCAGTGCAACACACAATGAAGTAAATATTTGAATAATATCTACTGACGATATTCCAACAGACCTGACCAAGATTGCTGTCAAGCTCTGGACCCGTACTGGGAGAAATTGCGTGATCTATTTCGGATTGGAATGAGGTTGTTGCCATTGTGACAGATGATGACGAAGCCGATGGCAAAAGTATTACATCCTCAGACAAGGACCAGCCCATCAACGAGGAGGAGAACCCGGTCAAAGATCAAGCGCTGCGCAGGAAACCGAAGCTCCATTTTGCTCTGGGTCTTCAGTCGAAAGTACAAGGCGTTTTGCGGGGCAAGAAGGATGAGAACGGTTTGGCTCAAGATACCGCAGAAGTATTTGTGTACTTTGATGAGACAGACGGTACCATCGAGTGTGGTTCCTTGGACAACCCAATCAAAAACCACCGGGAAAAACTTGAGAGGACTGGACATAATTTGCGGCAATTGTGAGACCGTTGAAATTTGGCCTGGCGTTGGCAAGATTGCCAATATCCGGGATGGCATTGCCCACGAAACAATTTCTCCTCAGGTCAGTCTGGAAGTGGCCCTAAAGACGGCTTATGCTATCTTCTACGCCTCTTCGACACCTTGGCTGAACCTCTATCTCGATCAAGAAACGAAATATCAGGCTTGTTACAGTGTATAAAAGACATGAACAAGGCGAAATATCGCTCTCGTCTGACCTTCCAATGACTGGGAAACCCGGCCAAGTCGCCCACAGTACGGGAGAACTTCAGAGTCACAGGTCGCATCGCATGATCTTCTGGGCTTCGCCAGTTTTCTGGTCGAGCTCTGTCTCCGGTCGTGTTGGGACGCAATTGAGCCGAGCTCCCGACAAGAGATGGGTACAACGACCAAACATTGCGATCAAATCAGACAGGCCGCAAGTCCACAGTACCTATCCTTTCCTGGGCTCCTTTTACTCGAGTCGCTTCTCAAGACAGTCCGTCTCATCTGCTCGAAAACTCGTATGTGTGCTATCAAGGGTTGCTTAGAGTTAAGCGCCGAGCACGCCCGACACTCGACATCACTGGAAGATGAGGACTTCGCCGCCAGCGTATCAACGCGTGGACCGTCCTCTGGAGATTTCTCAGCAAGATTTCGGGCGGCGTCAATCCAGACTTTTTGGTCCATTGCAGATCCAAGATCCCTCAACTCTCTACGGGCTTCTTTCAGATATGGTGATGTACAAAAGCCTCCTGTGTGACGCCAATGGGATTCAAGGAGATGCCGCGGCCAAGTCATCCAAGTAAGTGGTAATGTAGCCCACCTCTTGGCCATGGCGGGGGTTGCAACCCAGCCCATTTGTATGAGAGACACACTGGGAACAAGGCTTTATGACTGTCGCACAATTGATATTCAGCTCTGGGGTGGCAGAAACGATACAGAAGGACACTAAAGTCTGCCGATTGGATTCGCCCAGCTGGTCGCGAACAGCCAGAAGACCGGATCAGAGTAGCTATCCTGGACACGGGCGTGGACTGCAGCCATGCCGACGTCGCAGATGCTTTTCGCCGTCGCTAAATCATCTACAAAAGTTCGTATCCTGCACAGTCCAACGGTGAGGTAGCAGAAGACGATGAAGGAATGGAACGCATGCCATGTCCCTTCTTCTCTCTGTTGCTCCGAAAGTGGACGTCTATGTGGCTAGAACCACAGACGACGGGTTGGGGTTTGAAGCTGATCCTCGCAAAAAGATATGCTAAATCTTTTTCTTGAATAAGACCTCGGGCTAAAACGCCAAGTTCTTTGGACAATTGAATGGGCCGTCCAGCCACCCCCTAGAAAGCCTCGCCAATATCACTGGGCAATGAAGCATCTCGCTGTGACGACGTTCGCAACGCCCATAACAGCTGGTATAGCCGAGATATTGTTCGACTGTGTCCAGGATCACATGTAGGATAATGGCAGGGCTTTCGGGAGCCTGCGGAGGAAGCATGGCATGTTGGCCCTCTTTGAGCTGATGCAGAATCAGCGTTACGAGGAAGGCGTGAAGCGGCTCGTGCCTGAACTCTTATTCCGAGACTTAGGAATAAGAGCGATCTCGAAGCGGAGTGTAGTTACGATCGCTGTGCTATACTTCACGGAATCAATGATATGCTCGAATTGGTGCGCACGGGTCAACAGGAGCTGGAGCCTTCATCCAGGCGCGACAAGATTGTGACATTCAATGGAAGCCCTCGGACAGTACAAGTCTGCGTAGCGAAACCTCAGGTTTATTGGATTTGCTATAATCACCTCGGCATCGTTGGATATGTGTACACGAGTGGGATTTCGTGATGGCTTCAAGGTTGAGGTCCCGCTTTCCCAGGGCACGTGACCATTTACACAAACAGCTCGCCACATAAGTTATGCCTAAGACAATATTACTTAGAGGAAGCTGTTCCGCTGACATTTTTACAGAAGACAAGCGTTTCCATGGTCGCTACAGTGCGCTTCACCACGACGGATCAAATCACGATCCAAAATCTAGAAGATGTGTTGCGTTCGGTATCCTCACCTATATCTTGCGTACCTTGCGGAGACATAGTGATCAACTAAGTTAGTGGACTCTGACCAAGATTTGATCGCTCTTGAATTTCTTGCACGAAGAACGAGTAGCTCGCCGCGACGAGACTCTATGAGGAAGCTATCAAGGTATATGCCTAAACCGGCTTCGTTGCGGGACCACACCTCATTTATTCCGAGTCCCATCCATCCCCCTTCGTACGCGTGGCTCGAAGTCCACTCTTGATTGCAAAGCCCCTCCTTCACTCCGCCGTCGTCACGATGTCAGCGTCCATACTGCGTAGTTGGGCCTCCGGGTGCCACAGCGAGATTGCCGCGGTGCGATACCGCTCGCGTACAGATTACCAGACGAAGCAGATTCAAGGGCCTTGTTGTTATCATCGTTGCCGCAGACCAGGGGACCCATGTGTCGTTGAATCACGCACGGGACTGTTCATGAAGCCGCTAGGCAGTTTTCATCAGCCGCAGCTGCAGCTGATGCTATTTCGACTGTATCTCCTCTCCACAATGCTATATATCTAGAGTAATGATCGGCTTTGACACGATAAACTAATCGTTTACGAAGGGTTCGCAACTCCACGTCCGCGGCGTCCTCACCTCGTGGGCCATATGAACGAGTCACGACAATCATGGCTGGGGTGGACTGACTCGTATCGAGGCTCTTACTGGTTTACGAGCCACTTTGCGGGATTCTTACACCCAGGCCGCGTTTGCGTCGGAGTCTGAGTGCGAACCCTGTCGTTACGCTCTATGATGTCATGAAAATCAGGAAGTTGGCTGGAGTTGACGGAGCAAGATGACATGAGTCAAAAGTGGTCAGAATTGGCTGGATTCGAGTCCATGAAGCCAATTTCTAAGCATTCCAAAGACACGGGGGTTCGGGGGAATTGCATTATCGGAGTAACGAGCTGTACGATGACTTCGGAATCGGTAACGAAATGCAGACCAAGCTAGAGACTAGAGACGTTGCTAGTCACCTAGCACATTGGACACTTTTTCATGATTACTTTCAGATGCTCGTTGATGATTTGATTGAAGTACTACGTAGGTAATAAGATAACCATTAAAGTCCCTGTTGATGCACTGCAATATCAACAGGAAGGTGTCCCAGTCCTTGACACCACACAGAATAATCCCAGCTCCGGGTGCCTGGGATAGCAGCCGCCCAGAGTAGTGCCCAATATGTATAGAGAAGTGAAAATAGTCCAGCATCCCATGACTCTGCATGCCTGCATGAAATGGTGCGCCCGGAGTTGATCCAGCCAGCAATCTCAGTCACGATGTCTTTAGCCATGATATCTCGTTCTCCATCCACAAATTGTCACGAACCGTTGTGTAACCTCGACCCCGGAGTCTACCCGGTTCAGCCAAACACTCCGAACCCAGTCGGACCCCTCAGTGGTGGTAGCCTTTTCCGTTGCAGTAGGGCACCGGGTACGCCTCGTTGGCACAGAGGCGGAAGACGCCAGTGACCCAGTCAAAGTTGCCGTACGTCTGACTGGTATGACTGCTGGCCATGAAGGTGCCGGCCTTGGTCCAGTCGGTCTCGTCGCAGGCCGTGTAGACGTCGCCGTAGACGCGGTGCGTCCACGGCTGGCTCACGATGACGCCGTACTGGCCCACGGGAATCTGGTAGAGGAAGGTTGTCGTGTCGGTCGTGGCCCACGCCCTGCTGACGTCCACGCCGAGGGAGAGGCCGATGCCCGAGTAGGTGCCGGTGAGACCGGCGCTGAGGGTGATTGTGTTTGTGAGCGTGTAGCCCTTGGAGACGGAGATGGTGACGGCGGCCTGCTGCGCGCCGACGACGGGGGAGATTTGCACGTCCCAGTCGAGGAAGTCGGCCTTGCTGGTGACGGTGAACTCGCTGCTCTCGCGGCCGTTGCAGGCGCGGCGGGTGATGGGGGCGGCGCGGGACTCGAGGCGGTCGTCGTCGCCGCCGTATGTGAGGATGCCGGCCGCGGTGAGGTTTTGGAACTCGGCTTCCTTGATGATTTTGTGCTCGCCGTTGACGCCGTAGATGATTACGTCGTCGGCGGCGAGATGTTGCGAGGTTGATGAGGACGTGCTGCCGAAGTTGGCGGTGTGTTGAGGGGCTGGGGCGGCGGCAGCGAGGGCGGCCAGCGCGAGGGGGAGAGTGAACTTCATGATGGGAACTTTGTGCGTGAGGACTGAGAGATGTTCGGGTGTATGGGCGGTGATTCTCCGGTATCAGAGAGGGTGCTGGTTTGGAGTTGATGAAAGCAGGATGTTGTGAGTGAGGTCTGGTAAATGTGTTTATGATTATCGTCGTCGACTTGAGAGACCACTTACAGAGACCCATCCACAAGTATCAACAATTGGTCGAGCATGCGCAAGTCATTGACCATGACACGATGGCCAATAGTGTACAGACAGCAGTGCTCCACGTTGGAACTCGCGTTCATTTGGCATTATGCTTGATCTTCCTGATAAGGAACCAACTTACTACAATTTCAACTTCAAGGACCTCGTGACAGATGATGCGGGGCATCGACCCACTGGATATAAGCGTTGAGAGTTCCTATGATATGGCACCTATTCCTTGTCACGTCAATTCGGGTGTTCGGCTTTGTGTCGAGATACGAGAGTCATGCTAGCAGTATGGTCAAGCTTGAGGGCGTCCCCAGCATCCGAGAATTTTAGCCGACCATTTCGGCATGTCTAGTCAGTTACGATATCCACTGGTAATCTCTCTGAAGCATGCGTGATGTGGGCTATGGAGTCGACTCAAGAAGCTTAACTTGACCGATTCTCGGCGCACGTGGCCCTTTATTGCTGGTGTCGTCGTATACTCTCTCTTGTTTACGTATGTGCCGTTACAGCGTGGGGAGCCAGCTTGGACACACAGTTCGGATGATACAGCGTTTATGATCTGCAAGATGGCGAAGATGCTTAAAAAGTTAAACTCACATACTCAGCTGAGCTCTGCCTTTTACTATTCGCACCCAGGGTGAGATACCAGAAAACCGACGGCTAGCGTAAGGCGCACTTCGTCTCAAACAAAGGGGCAGCATAAACTAACGATCAAGGTTAAAAGAACGGACCGAAAGGCCGCACTTGAACGTGTACGACGTCATGTGCCAGTGTGAAGTCCCGTCCATAGGATCAACGGATCAACGAAGCAAGATGTCGTACTGACCCACGCCCACAAGCGCTATGGGATTATTGATTAATCAAGAGACAGGGTGTCAGCGCTGAGGGAAGGGATCCCTTGCTTTGCTGTTCATGCTACGTAGATACGCGTGTTGGGACAACATCCGCCGAGCCACCACAGTCATTTACGATTGTCCGTGTGACCACCATCCGCAGAAGCGGAGAGCTCGTAACGAGGACTTCTTTGGCCGATCCCTCGATAGTCGTGTCATGTCCACGATAAGAAGTCTCATGCAAGCCTCACCCACGTGTGCTGACATGACTCTGGGACATGGGCGGTATCTACCTCAGGGGTTTCCTGGCTTCGTAAGCTCAATTACACGATAAATGGCTAACGCAACACGTTGTACGTGTATATAACATGCTACAGCCAGCTTCATTAGGCTTCTTGAAGGACAATATCCAATTAGTATCTAATCGTCGAAAGCTTAAAGCTTATTTCTCGCTTTGCTGTATCTCCCGAAACTTTCCCATCTCATACCAGCCATCAGCAACCATGCGTGTTTCTGTTTCCGCATTGACAGCCGCTGTCATTTTCTCCCTCTCCGTGTAAGTGACGCTGAACCAGTGGCCTCTTTCACTTCCACATCGATGTTGCATGCAGACACAAATCCCTACGTAGCAGAGGGCTGACTATGGGCCTGATAGCAACGCGAGATGGCACTATTCCTGCACTTGCCACACTGGCCCAAGCTACAACTGGCGACTCACGACGGCTGCTTGTAACGCGATCAATCCGTCCGTCGTAGCGACTGTAAGTACAATTCATCGATCTGGAGCTTTCCAGGTAACTAGATGACCTGACTGACTTGGCACTTGACAGGGAAACGGACACGTTGCATACAACACACCTAGCGGCAGAGTGAGCTTTCCCCGACAGTCCCAGTGTTGCCATCACTCATCTAACTTGTCTCAGTGCACTTCATATGGCGGAAACCTCCTTGATGGAGATGACATGGAGTATCAATGCAAGCAGGGTGAGTGTCTACACCTCTTCAACTTCAAGTCATGGACAAGCTGACTGACTTGTCTCTCTTCTTCGCTGCAGCCGCCATCAACGGTTTTCAATGTGCCTTTGATAGCAAGCAGACTTGCTATGCGGACCAGGACTCGGTCAGCTCATGGTGTGATTAATGCGGTGGCGTGTTTGATCGGCTGTGCTGCTGGTAGAAGTACAGGCTCCTAGGCTGGTCCAACTCTCTCTTCTTGTAAATGATAATCTTAGTACATACATCTATCTACCTTGCCTATATTATGGATGCAATAATCTCCATATACCACAATCCCCGAACATGTATATGCAACTAATGCTGCACTGAATCTTCCCTGCCGTTAAAGTAACGGAACCCAGCCGAGAGAACGCATGCCGTCACTTCCAAGAGGCCGCGATTGCGTGAGAATAAGTGCCTCTTATCGAGCTGCATACGAGCCCCTGCATACCCGCGAAGTGCACCAACGACACCGGGGGAAAGGGGAGTCGCAGTGTCATTCCAGCAGATCTCCCCGCATTCCTCGCGCCGGTGAACGGTGTGGTTGTCCGACACTAGCGGGTTTGCTTCGATGGGACTGGCTGATGAAGGCCTTTGGCCGTCTCCACGTTGGCGAGATTCGGGATGAGGATCGTACCATAGTAGACATAAAACCACTTTGCAGACAGTATTTTTCTGACAGAAGGATGCTTACGATGATTTCTGATAATTTTGCAACAATGAAGAAGTGTCTGGTTTGTTACTTTGACTGTTTCTTTTGTCCGCTTCCGCTACTGATGCGAATTTCGGGCCTCTCCCCAGTTGGACTGTCAAACACACGCCCAACCTCTCATTCTTGGGTGATTTCTTAGTGAAGAACATCTATGGACCCGGGTTGATGTTTGGGGCATCTTCCTGTGGCCATCTTTCGTTGTAGATGGTACTCATGGAGTCGACACTATTTTCCGAGTTCGGGCATTCCGGCAACGTGTCACGACTGCGACAACAGGAGAACGGTCTAGCTGCAACTTGACCATCATATCACCATCAAGGGCAAGCAACGAGATCAACAACTGGACATGGCCGAGAACAGTGTGTCCCTACAGTTCTGCGCACTCGAGAAGCGTCCGGCCAAGTATGATTCTTCTTGGGCAAGACATGTCGATGAAAGTGATCCCAGTCAATGGGAGGGAACTTTACCTCGCAACGTGGGCGAGGAGGCCAGCCGATTTAATATGCCCTGGAATGATTAGACAGTGCTCATCTTCACAACTCGTATGCTTGCCTAGCTGACAGATACCATAGATACCGATGCTCGGCTAGAGAAACAACCCGTGTTCGAGCGCGATTTGACTGCAAAGGAACAAAGGCCAAAGACAGACCACACCACAAGCGGATCTCGCGAAATCGAGCTTGATCCGTCAGACACGGTTAAACCTTGACAAAAGCACTGCGGAAAACATCATAAATAAGGGAGAGGATCCGAGGTCGATATCGACAGACCATGCACATGTTGCGTCACACCGCAGTGCAAGCGCATCGCGAACAAGGTGTTATCGGCTAGCAGGTCCGTCCTGGACTTGTCCAAGGGAACTACTGAGGCTGAACACGAAACGAACATGTCATGTGTTATCGCAGCTGCTCGCGACCGAACCTGTTTCTGGACAACTGGAAGAGAGAACCGCGAAGACGAGGTCGTAAGAGGAAGGACATTGAAACTCGACACCGCTTTGGGCCTGCAGGCTGCAAGTCACAGTCGTTTTTCCACACGCAGCATCGTTGCATCGAACCGGAAGACGAAGCAATGCGGATTCCGCGTGGCGAGGATGTTGCCGAGTTGCGGGAGCACCCGTCTGGGGTAAGTGTGATTTTTCCAAGGAACGCGGCCCTTCGGAGACGACGGAGCAGCTCCGATGGAAGCCAGTCTTGGAACAAACAGCTGAGACAGACAGACGCATGCCGCTGCATCAGATTATCGTGCTGCAGCAACAAGGACGGAGGGCAATGACAGCAGCAATCCTGTTGTGCTCGAACAGCAGCAATGGGGAATTCCACCTACACATACGGCGTACATGTCTGCAGCCGGAGTCATCCCTATTACCGTGGGATGACAGGAACGATCGGCGGACATTTCGGACGGACAAGGATAGTCTCATGGCGCGGCGCAACCCTCCCTCCCGGCTCGAGGTGGCATCCAGGACCCCTCATTTGGGCTGTCTGCTGGTGATCTCCTGGTGAACTGAGCCATGCGTATGGAGTGATTGGACGAACCAAAGGCCCAAGAGGTACTGGCTGTAACCATTCCAAATCTATTTTCATCGACAGGAACCAACAAGCCACGGCTCCCCGACCCGGAGAGTTATGCAAGAGCGGTATTGCAGGAAAGGGGCAGCGTGGTATTGAACCACGCAACGGTCAGGACGTGCAGTAGCCATCGCGAGTTGGTGTGGTGGGCTTCGGAGGCAGACAAAGACCATGGCCAGCTGGATATGATGGAAAGGAGCGAGATCATGAGCATGAGAGAAGCTATGAGAGGGCAAGTGAGGTGTGAGCAGCTGAAAGTGAGTGAATGAGCGAGTGAGTTCATCGGCTCGTCGCTCCGCTCACCCACCAGAGCCCCACTCTTCTGTCAACCGTCCGGATCCGGCTAGCTCCGACCGCCCAACGGCCCAGACATGCGGAGAAGACCCACCCTTGCGGGGCTCGTCAAGTTAGCCGAGCCATTGACGCTGCTTCAATGGGCTCTGAAAAGCGGGGGAATGGCGGCGTCCCGAGCCAGTCATGAAGCAGCGTTGCAGTGAAGCTCTCTGGGGCAGCAGGCAGGTGGTGGTGGTGGATCTGGGGAAGGAAGGAGGACGGCAAGGACGGGCAGGAAGGAACAACCAGAAGACGAGGCCAGGCCGAAAGGGAAAGCGCGTGCGACTTGCTGTTTCTGATTTTGGCCGCGACATTCAACGACGTCAAAGGTCAACTCGAGCGAGAGACGAGGACATATGAAAGGACGAAACGCCAGAACATATAGCCATCGCCATCGCCATTGCCATCGGATCGACCAGCAACCAGCTACCAGCAAGTCTCGCTCTATCGGACCATTGTCGCCACCCGGAATCAGACCATGAGGTATTCGACCGCATGCTCAGCGTGTCGGTAAGTCGTCAGCCGCAAAATATCCCTCTCCCCTGGGCCATCGTCACCACCCCGACAGCGCCCAATGGTAGTAGGGTCATGATGAACATCCCAAGGCTCACTGGCGGTTCTATGGCAGCGCGCGACGCCGCAAGTGCGAGGTGCCTGTTGGCGGCGGCCAATGCACATACTGTGCCACTCAGAATATCGCATGCTCTCGCGCCGGCTCCATCATCCAACCCAAGGCTATGCCTGTCAGCCCGCTCTCCATCGCGACGCCAAAGACGCCGACCGTCACCGAGATCATGGTTGCTAGTCCACCAGGCATCACGCCATCGGCAGCCGTCTCCGACAATACTCTGTGTTTCGAGCTGGTCGAGCTGTACTTCAAGTACATTCACGACCAGCTCCACACGCTGTTCCATCGCCCCAGCTTCATGCTCGACTTGCACGAGGGATCCGCTCCTCTGGTGCTGGTTTACGGCATGATGGCCCTGTCAGCGAGGTAAGAGGTCACTTTGTCTCCTCGGTCAAGGAGATTGCCAACCACTAACCCGGCACAGGTTCTCCTCCAATGCCATCTTCAGCGGCATAGCTCCCATGTCCAGGGGCGAGCTCTTCGCCAACGAAGCTAACCTGCTGCTGAACCTGCGAGACGTGTCACTCACGAGCATACAAGCTTGCGTTCTGCTCGGCGCCTACTCCATCGTCGAGGGCGAGGCTGGTGCCGAGACTGTCTTTTACTCGGCAGCATGCAGGATTTCAAACTTTCTCAACCTGCCCGACCTCCCTACACCAGATCCCCTCCAGCGGGAGATCCATATCAGAGGTGATTCGATGCGGCCTCTATCCGACGGACGAGCCCAGCTGACTTTGCCAGTGTACTGGTCACTCTGCATGATCGACGTCTGGTCTTCGACGGGCGTTGACCTCCCACGTCTGATGGACCGGCGCATGGATGTGCCGCTACCCATGAACGAGTCGACCTATCTCAACATGACCCGCGCGAACAACAACCATTTCGACTTTATTCTCTCACCAAACCGGGCAGATTCGCTCATCGCGCAGATGATCAAGCTCAACAGCATCCTGCTGAAAGTCAACGATGCGATCAAGTCGCTGACGTCGGATTCGAACGTGACGAACATCGACGAGACCGTTTCCATTCTATCACAAGAACTAGAGGCGTGGGAAGTCGAACTGCCAGCAAACTTGCGTGATACCCCCAGCAACCTGCACTCCTTTGCGGCCCAGGGTCTCGGCCGCATCTTCCTCGCTGTGCACACAGGGCATTACCACTACAGTCAACTCCTCTACTATCAATACCTCGACGAAGTACAGCGTTTTCCCGCATCCCCTACCGCGCAGGTATTCGCTCGTAAATGCAAGGAAAACGCCATCTCCATGTCCCGCATCATCGACCTCGCCAACACCACCCCCGGTTGCGATGCCAAGTTCAACATGCTGGGCCACATCATCGTCATCACGTCGTCCATTTTCATTCACACCTTGCTTTTCGAGACGGACGAGGCAGAAATTGCCAATGCCCGCGCCACCTTGGAGCGCCACTTCAACAGTCTGGTGGCTTTGAGGGTCTACTGGCCAGGTCTGGAGGTATGCTTCGTCCGTCTCAAGACGTTTCACGATCTCTGCCGGAAGAGTATGAACACGAGTTACCGCATGGACCGCTGGATGCTGCGGTTCCTGACGGAGTTCGCGAGGCCAATCAACGAGAAGGAGAGGGACGAGGATGGTCACATGGACCTTGACCGGTGGAGTGTGGGCAACATAGGCATCAGCCCGGAGAACTGGGCTTGAAAGCTTCGCACTGATTTCACGTGCAGTTTACTTCGACTGCAGAACCAATGGCTGGTCCCGACAGTTGATGCCTGAAGGAACACCAGCTTCCGTCATCGTATACGAGCGGAGAGGGGAGCGAGGCCCCCAAAGACTGATTACACCCACCCGTCCTGCGTACAGTTGGGCAGATCGTGTCTGTCTGTCAAGTTGGTGAGGCCTAGCTATGGAGCTGGCCCCGTCGATGTCTCGCCACTGCCATGGCTGCGCCGAGACGCTGGACTTGGAGAGGGCCTCTCATCAGACCCAAAAGTGGCCACACCATCTGGCACCCCGCATATCCACCGAGCGGGGTTGGACATGTCAGGGGTCGAAGTCAGGGTGCGCTCGGTTCCGATGACCATTGTCGATCATAAGTCCAACATCACCATGTTGGATGATTGATGAATACGTTGGGCGCAAGGTTATGTGCGCCAGCAGAATGCACACCTCTTGCGGGAACCATCAGCGCAAAGAGGCGACGAGCCGAGCAATTCATGTGAAACATACCATATATGCAATAATTTAGCAGTCTTTGGTTCATAACGTCGACTAAAAACAGTTGGCTATAGCACAAAACAGACGGAAGCATTCATACTTTGTCTACTTGACCTCTTGACTGACTTGCTGCTTGCTTCCCAACGGCATCTTCTTCGTCTAGTACCTTGGCTGAATCCACCTCAACCTCGGAGCGAGGATGTTCGGCAAAATGTCTCACAGGCACGCCCTCGTGGAACATTCTGTCCACCTCTTCGAGGCTGCGGCCCTTGCACTCGGGGACGCAAAAGAAAACGAAGACGGCTGAGCAAACGGCAATACTGCCGAAGACGAAGCCCACTTTGCTCTGCAACGCCGCATACGGGGCGTTGAGCAGATACGGCAGCGTGAAGTTGACCAAGAAGTTCATAAAGATGTTGACCAGCGAGGACACCCGCTGAGACCTGTCGCGGAGGCGCAGAGAGGGAACCTCGGTGACCACGACAAATTTCAAGGGGCCCCAGCCGAGACCGAAGCCAGCGCCAAATAAGGAGGAGCATGCCGACCATGCCTGATTTGTGGGCGGTTTGATAGCAACAAGTGTCACTTGCGCCACGGACTATTCCATACCTACCCCCCGGACGTCTCTTTCTAGGCGACGCCATGTTGTGATGATGAACTTGGACAGGGACTAGAGCACCCTGAGCCAAAGGAAGTCTAGTTGAGGGTGGAGTTTGGAAACCATTCCCAGAGAGAGATGGGTCGTCGTGGCGGCGGATGTCGCCGGATGCGAGGTCGGTTTGGCTGTGAGCGAGATCCGGCGAGATGCGGATCTGCTTCACTTGAGAGGGTGAACATCATCTCGGCCCCGTCTTGCGTGCTCGACGACCTTTGGAGCAGGGTTTCGTCGCGGTCTCTATGCTTTGTTTGTCCCCCCTCGCGTGGCTTACAGAGTTGTAGGAGGTTGTTTGCTGACGCTGCAAAAGGTGAGTGGGTAATGTATTGTACACACAGCTCTGGTCAAACGTGTTCATGGTGCCGATTCCAAAGATCGAACACCAGAACCATTGATGGGATCCGGGTCGAGGTAGCTAGATAGAAACCAGCTGAGCTCGCCGCTCATGTCGAACTGCGACGGTGCCACGTAGTAGTCCTGTACGAGCTGGTTCTCCGCGAACCCGGACCAGCAGAGCGGACCACCGTCGTCGAGTCCCCCGCCGCCGCCACCCCTGCTGCTGCCGACGCCGTCGAGCTCGCCCAGGTTCATAGTGTGCGCCGTGGACGAGTTGTAAATGTCGCTGGGAGCCTGCATCTGATACTCGCGAGTCGTCGTCGTCGCCGTCGTCAGTTCCGTGTCTGACGTTGGCAGGGTTCTGTTGGGCAGCTGCGGCGAGTCGGAGTGCTGGATGGCAATCTCATCGACTGTCTTTGGGTTCGTGTCGAAACTCTGAGAGAGGGGGTGGTATCTGCTGAGGAGGGTTGCGCGCTGCACCTCGCTGCTGATGGGCGCCATCTGGTCGGCGTTCTCTTCGCAGTGATTGCTGGTGTCCTGTCTGCTGCGCTTGTCCGACTCGATCATCTTCTTGACGTCTTCCTGGAGCACGGCCGTGATGGGCGCGATGCCCGACATGTCGTCCAGCAAGCCCACGTTGCTCTTGCATAGCTCGTCGACAATGTCATCGCTCAACTCAACGGGCGCACCGTTGATGGGGTCGACGAGGCTCTCGTAGAGCTTATGACGCCTCGCCGTGAGGAGCGTTTTCGTGCACTGGTGGACCATGTCGCCGTATCCCAGGCCGATGGGTAACCGCGTCTGTTTCGAGTGCAGCGCGCCCTTCGAGCGCAGCGCCTGCAGATGTTCCCACAACCGGGCCATGCGCAGCGCATGGGAGACGGCGAGGGGGCGCCACGACGAGACGAACTCGGGCGGCGCCTTGGCGATGAAGCTGGCGGCGGCGCTTTCGCGGGCGAATCCCGGGAGACAGATGCGGAAGAGGTCGCAGCAGGTTTGGAGGTACCACGAGTTGAGGGTGATGTAGGCGGAGAACTCGGGCGTGGTGGAGTGGGAAAACATGTTGAGCTCGGTGGGTTGGATGTGAGTCGGCGTTCGGGTGCGGAAGTCGGCGAGCTTGTCTTTGAGATCGGTCAGGGTTGCGACGGCTCGAGACACGGCGGCGGGAGATGAGTCTGAACGACTGCCCAGGACGATGGCCTTGGTCGATCTATGATAATGTCAGAACCGGGGTGGTGGTAGGTAATTCGATGTAGTGACTTGCCTGAGAACTTCACTGCGGAGTGTGTATAGAATCATGAGATATGCTCTCGCTCCAGCATCGTGAGCGGCGAGGGCCTCGACGCCATCACCCAGCTTGCTCGTCTTCTTCAGCAAGCCGTATCTGAACGTGTGCTCTGGGTTCGGCAGCGGCGTTCTCATCCACCTATTCGGCAGACAGGTAAACTCGTCGAAACCGGCCGAGAGCCCCTTGTCCATCCACCAGACATGCCACACCAGCCTCCGCTCGCACTCGCGCCTGATCATGCTGGCCGTATCAGCGTCTGGAGCCAGTGACCGGTCGTCGTTGAGCTGGAACGCCACGCACAACCGGGCGGCCGTGCTCACGAGCAGCCAGACCTTGCCGAACTGGCGGTAGGCAAAGTTCTGGAACATGGAGAGCGACATGAGCTGGATGTTGAGCACCTTGAACACGTTGAGGTTGCCGAATATGTAGGCGTCGACCTCCTTGGCCCACGACACGGACAGCACGCGCGCTTCACGCGAGCGGGAGACGAACATGGCCGCCGTCGCGCAGATGGACGTGCAGAGGATGGGCGGCAGCTTACCGGCGTAGAACTCCTCCATCATCGAGGGCCGGTGGAAGAAGTCGAGACCCAGGGGGTAGACGTGGTCGAAGAAGGCCTCGAGGTGCTGGCGGATGACATCTGTGCTGAGCAGCGAGCGATCCAGAGCTGTGTTGAGTGATGCCGCTGCTGGGTTTGCGGTGCGCTGCTGCTGTGACGTTGACTCATTCTCGTGAGAAGCGCCTTGACTGAGGGTGCTCGTCGACTCGGGCGAGGTCGACTGGTGAGACTGAAATGGCGGCGCCCTTCCCTTGCGTCGCGTGGTCGAGGATGGGTACACGCAGGTGAGGTTGCGCCTGTTGCAGTGGAAACACTGCGGACGATGGCCGGAGCATTTGGCCTTTTGGGCGCGACACTCGACACAGGCGGCGGCGATGCGTCGTCTCTTGGTGCCGGCCTCGGTGAGGGCTTCCGTGGGTGCCAAAAGGCCGTGTGGATCGCCAGTTTCAGGCGACGTGACGGATTCTGGGTAGTTGAAGGTGCATCCGAGTCTGAGCCGGTGACAGTTGTCACACGGCTCCGGGCCGCCGGAGCATTTCACCTAGAGTTTCGAGTCAATATAGGGTTGTAGACTTCCGAGAAGCGGGTACGAGTTGCAGAGGAACAGACAGAACGCACCTTGCGCCGCTTGCAAGTCAGACACCGCGGTCTTGGAGGCCACGACCCCTCGGCGACCGAATCTGGGCTCGGCATCATCGTGTCTCGACCTGCGTTTCTCTCCTCTCAGACTGTGGATGTGGGTTCAGATTGTTGAGAGGTCTCGATCTAGGCTTGGTCTCGGTTTTTCGAAGGCGGGACTGCGAAGTGAGGATGCCCAAAACTCGTGATGGGCCCAGAAGGCGTCATCCCAGAACAGACCGAGGATGGATACATGGCAGCTTGCGGTGTGTTGTTGGCTGGCATCCCCAGTTCTCCACCACGACGAACTGCCCGTGAAGTGACGTGCTCGGATTGCGGGGTCCTTCTAAACCGCATTCAACGATGGACTGTCCACAAGAGCTCCTCTCTGGCGAATCCGAGTGCTTCAAGGAGTCTGGAATAGAGAGCACACCATCGCGGATGGAGATGGCGGAAGGGCCGTCAAGCTTGATTGGATGACGGGAGTAACGATGCCGTTGAAGAAAGAGCTGCACAAAGGTATTTCTGAAGTGAATGGAAGCTTGAGCTGTTGCAGCGTCGAATGCTGGTCAGAATTGAAGAGCATGGGCAGTATCTTAGTCAGCCACGTGGACAGACGTGCACCTGACTCACCTTGGCACGTGCTTGGCTCACCTCCACTCACCTTCACTCACCTGCCTCACCTGCCTCACCTTGAATCACCTTGACCCACCGCAACCAGCATCGTCATATTCACCGACAGACTGCGGGGTAACTTGATCTTCAGCGTTTCGCTTCATGTCGTACTTCCTCTCCGAACCTTTCGAGCCATTGAGGCAATCTCTCCTGAATCAGGCATGCTCTCGTCTACAAAGCCATGTCTCTGATACAAGGGCGCACCAGCTTTGCTTGCATCCACGTAGGCCCCAACACCGACCTGGTCCGCGCGCTCGCAACCCCACTTGACCAGCATCGAACCAGCTCCTCGTCTCTGGTAATCGGGATGGGTCGCAACAGTATCTAGATCTGATACCAGAATTAGTTGGACTGCCATGCAGTAAGTGACGGCGGATGTCTCACAATAGTGCTTTTCGTCTCCCATCACACGCTTCCTCTCCGCCTCCTCTCTTTGAATGAACTCATCGCAGACGTCTCTGGACATGTCGTCACACCACAGCGGGTATCGTCGTCCTCGCTGATCAGGCATTGACAAGTCCCACTTCGCAAAGGCAGCTATGCGCGCGCGGCCACCGGCATCCACCGACTCGGTGTCGACGACTTTGATGTACCGCTGGAAGGGTTTATTGAGAATGTCGTGGCGGTTGGCGTCGTCCCACCACTTGCGCACACCAGGCGTGTCCGGCCATAGGCGCCGCAGTTCCGGATCGGTAAACGCCGCGAACCAGACTTGCGTGAGAAAGGGCACGTCGTCGACGGTGACCGGCTCGAGCCTGAGGGATTGCGTTGCCGCCATCTGTCAGTGTCAGCGAGAGGAGTCTTTTCGCGCCAGGAGGATCAGGTACAGCCAAAACTAGGTTGGTTGAGTTCTTCGGCACGTTGCGAGGGGGTGACGATTACGAAGCGAATGTGACGAACGCCACATGGTGGACAAAATTGGTCAAGGAACCTGACGAAGAGGATACGAGTTCGCTGCGTGCTTATGTCACATCGTTCTAGGAGCGAAGGATCGAGTGGGGGTTTTTGTCAAAGTCCAAGCCTACACGGAGTATGGATGCCAGGTCAATACATCTCTCGCTTCACAACGTCCATGTGTGTTGTGGTGTTTTCAACATGGCAAAGCTTCAAATAAGACCAATTCGAAGACTATCACAACGGTTTCTGCATCTACCTCTGCCTTTAGTCTTGCGAGAAGTTGAGATAATCACCGGATCTGACGTATAACTAGGGGCTCCGAGGATGGAATGCATCTATCATGTGATGCCTCCATGTTATCCAACCGGAATGCGAACCCGTTTGGAACTGACGTTGGAAATTTACCGGTTGTGTCTCCTTATACTCAACCTCGACAACTACATCATGTGCATGCCTCTGCTTCGCTGCCGGCGCGTAACGTTCAAGTTGTCAACGCAAGTCAATGTAAAATGCTTCATCTGACCTTCTTGAACATATAGAAGAAGCTTTCGTTTAATCTTCCCGACTTCAGCCAAGTCCGTCCCGACAGCCCGACAGGGATCCGGTCCCAGCGCTTGACGACCCGGACAACAACCCCTGGGCTGTTGTTGCGTCTCCCCTCTATCCGGTCAAGTTCTGGTGACATTCCTTGATGGTCCTTGAAAGAAGGTACAGCGACAGTTTGTCATGTCAGAACTCAAAAGCTGTTGCCTTTTGTCATCTGCCCCGAATTGACGCATGGCCCTTGACTTCAGGCACACGCAACTGCGGCCGCAGGGCTGAAGCCGAGCCTCCAAGCTGCAGAGATGTCCGGACCCCGTTATTGTGGCAGACCATGATTGCTCCATCAGAGAACCTAGATACTAGGACAGGTGATATGCCCCTGACGGCGGAGGAAAAGGAGACATGGTTCTTGTGATTATGCGTGGCGATGCCCACACGAGCCACCAGGGGCTTCACAGGCTCAGTGAGACTTAGGATTCTTCAGGCTTGGCGAGTTACCGAACGAAGTGATCCCAAATGGGGTCAATATCCTGACACCAAATGCCAGATCTTGACCGAGGGAAGCGCTTGGGGCTCAAATCACCAGACAAGGGCGGCGGATATGGGTATGTATTACCCTCATGTGCCCAAGTACTCTCCATTGAGACGGTCCGTAGGGCTTCGCCAAGAATGCAGAGCCAAGAATGGAAAAGGCTATCAACCAAGCACCTACCGAATTCGTCTGTTTCGAGCCAGATTTGGGTTAAACTGGCCTCGTCGGGTTTGAGCGATGTCATTGATTATTACCTGGCAGCGGTGTGTGATGTGATGGCTTACTACGATGTTGATGGAAACAAACGACATGGAAAGCCGCCCATCACCGCGCCAGACCATGGAAGGATTTGGAACGCAGCAATCAGCAGCCGCGTCTGACCACAGGAGGACCATCTCTCATTCGATTCTCGGATTGTCATGGCGCATTGGGGGTTTGGGTTGTCATTGGTGCCAGCACCCAGTTCATCGAACATTGCCGCTCAATTCTTGCAGAACTAGATGCCACACCGAGCAGCACACGCCAGGACCGGTCTCAGTATTGACCACCACTTCAGCCCTAGACCGGGGTATGGACAGGAGCGCATGTCACCACGTCGAGAGTGCTTGACAGCATGCGACACGAGTCCAGCCAACAACAGCCGCGGGCAAAGGCGGTTATCGGCTGAATGCATCATGCAACCTTGCTTGCTGATGGCTCATCCGGCGGAGTTCTGGGGCGCAGGAACCCTTCATCAGACGGGAAGACACCCGGACTGCCAATCACGTAGTCTGGTAAGCGAGAGCGGCTGTGACGGAACAGGCCGTGGTTAGACTGTTCTTCTGCAGCTGTCTGGTCTGGGTTACCGCGCCATATCCTAGAGGTATGGTCGTTGACGTTGCTTCATGGTGAAGCGATGCCAAGCTGAAGCGGTGGATTCGATATACTGTCTTGTTGATAGGATATCGCCGCACTCAGTCTCCAACGTCGGCAGGTTCTGATGAAATAGGACTGATGAACAAAACATACTGAACGGCAGAGTATGAAAGCCCCCAGGCATACAAGGTATCAAGAGACCCCCTTGGTGGTTCGCAGACCGTCACGCGGAGCAATGGTCTCCCTCACGGCGTGCTCTGCGATGCTGAAAGGAATTAATTCTTCACCCGTAACCAGACGGCCTCTTTTGGTAATCTTGGTAATATGCACGACGAATTTAGACTGATGACCGATCTGTCATGGCCGCATACCTGGGCGGTCGTGTGGGTGTGCCGACCCCAGTCAGCGATCTCCGCCCTCGCCAGGATGGCCTGGACTGAAGCAGCCCTCTTCCACCCCGAGTGATGGCCACATGCCCAACACCACTGCGGCAGATGTCATCCCCAAGAGGTCCGAAACTGGCCTGGCTTGCGGGAAGCAGAAGGAACCCCTGCATGAGAGCGTTGAGATTGAGCGATAAGAGGTAAGCTCTGCTGAGCGTGGTGTGGCTATGGCAGCTCTTGACCGCATACGAAGCAAACGCCAACGATATCGTTCCGGATGGGGCTTATGCAGAAAGTGCAAACCTGACAGTTCCAGATATGATGTGGACCGTCGTTGTAAGGAGGTTGGTAGAGGTGACGATTTCAGGTACTAGGCCCTTGGCTTCGGTACGCGTGTTGTTGAAGCGGCAGCGTGAGACTCTAGAAGCCCTTTACACGCCTGGGTATGTACAGTGTGGTCTGGGTATGTTGGAACAAGACGTAGGGAAGTGGTGTGCGGCAGAATGTCAAGAGAGAGGTCGGGACTGGGATCCGGAGAGGGCTTATCGCCTCGTAGGGCATCGCGTATATGCATCCAAGGTATCGTATCTCCCACCACCAGCATCGTGAAAGGATTCCGTCATGAACCAAGACTCGCTCGCCCCCAACACGAAACGAAACGTCAGAGCTGTCTGGCGGAGAGAGCTGTTGGTTGAAGGTGGCCCAGAACGTGGAGCGACCTGCAGGATCAAGTGCTATCAATGCCATGCTATCTGCCATGAACCATTGGCCATGTCCATGTCCATGTACGAGTTGCCGTTAACTCTAATTGCCATTTGCCTCCCACGATCGGATGCCACCCTGAATGTGGGATCTTAGGCTTGCCGCTCCACGGCCGGGATGGCATTGTCCGTCCACGCCTCGGAGCATACACTACGACTGGCCAGCCCCGCCGACGACGAAGGCAGTGTGATTGGGTTCCTCGGACTGCACCCCCTGGTCGGTCCCACCTGGAAATGGAATCTCTCTTCTTCCCCCTTCCTTTTTGTGACGCGGTCGAGATGGTGTGGGCATGGGTTGGGAGAAGAATCAACCCTCTCCCCTTCACGCCCGTGGGCTGTGTAGCTACGCTTATGGGTATTTGTTCCCAGGCAGAGAGTTAAAGGTAATGCTTATTGGCTATCAGTAGTTGCGGTAGGGGCTGCTCAGTTCCGCGGAATGGGTCTTGGACGGCAGCAGGGTGGTGATGTCGGCACATCTGCTGGCATGGCCCGACCAACTAACTCACTGCTGACTTGGGTTTTTTTTATATCAAGATCGAGAAGAGGAGCCGACGAGACGCAGAACCTGCACTCACGCTCGCTCTTCAAGGTCCATGAACGCACGGCTGACTGTGAAGCCCCAAGAAGTCGGTCAGTCTCGATCATAGACCTCAACTTGCTGCTGCTGCTTAGAACTAGATGCTGGAGCAAGCCCGTCAAGAACCACAGCAATGGCTCGGAAGGGGAGTCGGAAAGTGCGTACAGGATGCCTGACTTGCAAGTAAGTGACTCCTCATCCAGGTCGACATCGTGATTCGTGACGGAACCTCTGACTCAAGTGCCAACCCAGGATCCGCAAGATCAAGTGTGACGAGGGCAAGCCGTACTGCAACCGCTGCACCAGCACCGGCCGTAAATGTGACGGATACTCTACGGAAACTCCGTCCGTCATCCGTTGGCAACGACCGCAAACGCTGCGGTTCGAGAATGCAGCCGACGACGAGGAAACCAGAGCTCTGCAGAATTACATGGACAAGGTCGCCCCCTTCATCGCGGGCCCGACCGATCCCTACTTCTGGACGCACCTGGTTGTGCAGTTCAGCAACTTCGAGCCGGCAGTCCGGCACTCCGTCGTCGCCATCAGCCTGCTGTTCGACGACCTCCAGAACGGACTCGACCCGCGCCTGGACGAGGTCGCCCTGAGGCATTACAACGCGGCCATCTTCGGGCTGAAACCGGTTCAGAACAAGGGCCTCGTGCTGATCGTCTGTCTCCTGTTTGTGTGTATCGAGATGCTCCGGTCCGACGCAGAGGCGGCAGTCCGACACTACAACCACGGCCTCGCCATCCTCGGCAGCTCGAGCTCGCAGTCGTGGATACGAGACCACCTCGTGCCGATATTCCGACGTCTCGCGCAGCTCCCTTTCCTCTTCGGCCGCGAACCCAGCCAGCCCGACCCGGAAATCTTCACATGCCAGATCCCGACGTCCTTCGCGACCTTTGCGCAGGCGCAGTGTACCATCGACGACATCTTCAACCAGACGAGCCGGCTGGCACGCTTCGCATCCGACTACCGCGCGGATTCCCTCCGCGGCCACGCGCCATCACCAGACCTCGTCGAGACGCAGCGCAAGCTCGAGCGGGCGCTGATGCAGTGGCGCGCGCTCTTCGACGACCTCGACGCGCGGTCCTCAGCGGCCGGCAACGCGCCCATCAGGGGCGGACCGCGGGTGTACATGCTGCTGCGGTACGAGGTATCGCGGACCTGGGCCGGCAACGTGTTCTTCGACGACGACGCCGCGGCGACCAAGGCGTACGACCGGCACGCCGACGCGTTCCGGCAGGTCGTCTACGACACGGCGCGGTACGCGCAGACGCAGGCCAGCTTCCAGGCGCCGCAGTTCCTGTTCGAGGCGAGCTTCGCGCCGCTGCTGTACTGGATCGTCAGGAAGTGCGGCGCGCTGGACGTGCGGCTCGAGGCGCTGCGGCTCGTGGGCGTGCTGGGTTCGCCGCGGGAGATGATGTGGGACAAGGGGGACATTTACGCCGACTGCCGCCGCATCATCGAGACGGAGCACAACGTCGCGCTGGACGGGTTTGGAAGGGTGCAGATGGCGGGGGTTATGGCCCATGGGGGCTTGCCGGTCGACGCGCGGCACGTCTCGCAGCCGGCCAAGGAGGTGGGTTGGCATCACGATACTATGCTATCGGGACACGGAGGCCGTGGAGGAGGAGGAGGAGGAGGTAGTGGTGGTGGAGGAGGATATCCGATGGGCTTCTACCTTGACGGATCAGACGACGGGTTCTTCATGAACCAGGAGGTGGCGGGTGGTGACCCCCTGATGGAGATGGCTTTTGATCCGGCGTACGACTCTTACTCGAGTAGTCCGAGGAGTAACGGATGCTGTTATGTGAATGAGCAGTGATTGGAGTCGGTTGGTCACGGTACATGCGTGACGTTTGCTTTGGGTTGATGGAGTCTGGGATGGTCATGGGAAAGGCGCAAAGGGTTCAGTACAAAGGATTGGAGGTTGGCACCCAACGTGGCGTTTTGAAAATACCCACGATGTCTTCAGGTAGAACTTGGCAGTAGATTTGCGACGTACTGTACATAATCAAGCATCGTTGCCGGCGTTGTTCATGTTGCGGGAGTCTTTTGCCAGCAATACTTGGTCAGACGAGAACGAAGAACACATCTAATAGTACCTGGCATCTGTCCACACGGAACAGTTTCCAGTTGTACAAGTCATCGGGGCGTCGAGTATGGTTATGGCACGTTGTGTCATGTGGTGGTGGTGATTTATATTAACACTCGCAATAAATCACCACTCGCATGGGTTCCCTTCCTCCGCGAGCTGTACAATACTCGACTCAAACAGACTGACGACACCGACCTGAAATGCCAAGCAACGTCCGGGCGTATCTGATCGAAGCTGACTCACGGGAGACGATCTTGGTCTGAGGTTGATGTCGTGAGCCTGTAAATGGGATCACGGCTTTGACACCGCAAAGACGACGACGCTTCATATGTTGCTAGGACACTGATCGCCGGAACCCTCGTTCTGAGCTGAATCTGTGATACAGTGATAATAGTGCGTGCTGCTGCGGACTGGCCCAGCAAGATCCCATGCATGGTCGTCAACTCTGAGCAAACATGAGCTGCGCATCGAAGACGCGAAGAATACGAAGCCGGCTGTGACTCCGAGTGAGCTACCGGAGGGGGATGGGCTGACGGAGGTGGACGTCTATGACAGCTTGCCTCGGGCCATGTTCAGGCGGAAAGGGCATATCTAAAGTGGTGGGTTTGGTATGTCTCTATTGCAGTTCAATGACAGCTCGCTTGGGATGTATCACGAATCGCCACGAGACTCATCTTCTTGACACACATTTGTCGCGAAGCAGCATACGCCACGTATGTGGCTAAACGCCGCTCCACAGCCACGATCCGTAGGGTTAAAATACCAGTCGGTTAACCCACTGGCACCCGCCCCCCGTAGACGTAAAAAAAAGCCACATCTCCAAGCTACGGCTACCCCCAGCCCCACTTAACGCCCATTTACATAAGCGTCAAATGTGGTCACGTGCGTATTCTGATTCAAGCTCTTGTCACAACGACTCTGAGTCCTTTTTACGGCCTGATCAACCACCCACCATCAAGCAGTGAATTAACTCAAGGCCTGAAATGGCACAGTGTGAGAGTGGCAGATCAGTCTAACTACAAATACCCAGATTGGCATTTCCTATTCCAGGAGCCGAAGTTTACACACTACCAGTACTGTACAAGCGATGGTAAATAGATGATGGTCCATGCAGAGTTACACTCGACGAAGCAGTGAATCTGATTTAATTACTCTGATGAATTGGCTTCGCCCACATTCGCCAATAGCTGCAATAGGAGTTGGTTGATTGGGCTGGTTAGTTGCAACCAGCCTATCCTTGACTGAGTTCTGAATAGCCGTGACGAACCGCCACACTTTTATTATCTTCAGCCACATCCTCTGTCGTTCAGAGTCCTGATTCGTGGAAGAGCCAAGAGCAGAAATCCACCGTCAAAAGGGTTACGGTATCCCCGTCGCCGCCTAATTATCTGTGTGTCGTACACATCCGTCTGGCAGACACGGAATTTCTCGTGTGATTGCGAGCATGCGTTATAAATTGGGTTGCAATAAGTTCTGATCAAGAGACTTTGAATCCTTGCCTGAACGGTCTCGGAAATCCCAAAGTCCCAACCGCGTAGCAACGAACAACAAGTCTGTGACACAAAGGCTCTCTGTCTTGTCAACTACCTAGCATCGACTGAATGCTACGCCGCCCCTGGGTCTAGAATTGAGTATCTGTAAACCGAAATGTTTTGCGCAGAGACACATCAGACGATCCACGCGGTCCTGAACCCCCCTGCTCAGACATTGCTCCAGCCAGATGGGCCCTGGCGATCACTCTCCGCCCGACTCCAACATTGCCCCTTGCGTCCAACGCACGGCCAACACGATATCCTGGAAACAGTGCCAAGAAGGATCACTCTAGCAGGTCGCCAGAAGCAGCCATCATCACACACTGCGTATGACTGCCTCGCGCTGAACTACGCCCGCAATGTCTGATCAGCTCAGGACCACCAGGAACTGGCTGTGGGACACTTCACCCTCCGCTGCTGTGCTCGGGCGATTTGATCCGCCAAAGGGATATCGACACTTGCCTACAAAGTACCAAGGTAATTAGCAGACCAGCTTGACGAGTGACTGATGACCTCCCTTTACAGGTAAAGTACGGTACGGATACTTTGTACACAGCAGAGAACATGGATCGTCGGTCTGGGATATATCCCAGTATGTGCTATGTCTAGGTTAAAGTTCTTGCGTTTTGGATGGGCTGTTTGATCAATAAGCCGCAGGTCAATTAGGGACCCAATGGTCGGGTGAACTATACCATCGGTTTATTCCACGATGCGTCTCCTGCGTGTGCCTGTCGACCCCTTCCCCGATTCGGCGTCAAGGTTTCCGCGCTTCGGCTTCAACGAACACGAGGGAACTCGACGCTTCTTTGACTATTTTTTTTTTTTTTTTTTCGTTCACCGTTCTCGGCCTTCATCTACCGAGACCTAGGTATCCAGTCGTCCGCTTTCAAGAACTACATAAAGACAGAGCCAAGACGCTCTTCTTGGAGAGACGTGCTCCTCGTCAGGTTCGGATCAGACTTTAGATGAACTGAGCAGCTTCACCACTTCCCGTCTTCCCATATCTCCCCATTTTTTGGTTCTTCCTTTCTGCTACTTCTTCCAACATGAAGTCCTTCGTCGCCGCTCTCACATTCGCCACGGCAGCTCTCGCAGCTGGCCGCACCTCCGCCCCCGAGGGCTGCGCGGTGGTCAAGAAGACGCCCGCCAGCGGCCAGTTCGGCAGCATCCAAAAGGCCGTCGACGCGGGCAAGCCGTGCATCTTCATCGACCAGGGCACCTACACGGAGCAGGTCGTCGTGCCCCCGTCGGCCGAGGGGCTCATCATCTACGGCTACACGGCCGACACGGCGGGCTACGCCGGCAACAAGGTCACCATCGCGGCCAAGAAGAGCCAGGCCGACGGCGTCGGCAACGACCTCACGGGCACCCTGCGCGTCAAGGCCAAGAACTTCAAGCTGTACAACGTCAACGTCGCCAACACGTACGGCAAGGGCAGCCAGGCCGTCGCCCTGAGCGCCGCCGCCGACAGCGGCTACTACGGATGCCAGTTCACCGGATACCAGGACACCGTTCTCAGCGAGAAGGGCAGCCAGGTCTACGCGCGCTGCATGATCGAGGGCGCCATGGACTTCATCTTTGGCCAGAACGCCATGTCGTGGTTCGAAAAGACGGACATTCGCGTCAAGACGGCTGAAGTCAAGGGATTCGTGACTGGTGAGTTTGCCCCTCCCCCCTTTCTTTCCCCCCTCCCATTTCACATTTCACTCTTCACTCGGAGCCTTCTTCGTATCTGACACGGGAGACACAAAACAGCCAACGGCCGCCAGAGCCCGTCCGACAAGTCCTACTACGTCTTCAACAACTGCGACATCGCCGCCGCCTCCGGCCAGACCGTCCCCGAGGGCTCCTTCTTCCTCGGCCGCCCGTGGGGTCCCGCCGCGCAGGTCGCCTTCCAAAAGACCACCATGAGCGGCGTCATCAACTCGGCCGGCTGGAGTGCGTGGAAAAAGGGCGACGAGCGCATCGCGAGCGTCGCCTTTGGCGAGTTCCAGAACTCCGGCAAGGGGTCCCTCGGCACGCGCGCCAGCTTCTCCAAGAAGCTCGAGGCCGCCATCGAGCCCGCGGCCATCCTGGGCGGCGGTTACACCAGCGCGGGCTACTTTGACGCTAACTACATGTGAGCTCCGGCGCGGAAGGCTGTTGTCATGACTCTATTTCCGGTTTATGCATCGGAGGGAATTCTGGGTTGAGGGCTGGCAGCTGGAGGAGGCTGAGCTCCATCGAACATTCTCTAATCCCTGTTTCTCTCTCGTACTACGTACATAATTCAATTGTCAAGGTTCGAACTAAACCCGTGCCTGCGTGTCGAGGTGGCGATGTGACGAATCTTCATTGCGTGTCTTGCAAACTAGCACTCGTAGACTTCGGGGAGGCCCGCGACTATGGCATTAGGCTTCAAACAAGCTCTGAACTATAAAAAAAAAGAAGAAAAAAAAAAAGATTGGAAGCAGCGGTTCTCCAACGAGTGAGCTTCTTCTGTGCGATGGTACCGAGGTCCAACTCGCTCGGGGTTGTTCCTTGCTGCCTGTGGCCCGTGGTGAAATAAGACAAAATGAGAAGAGGGTTTCGGCTAAATGCATTATGCCTCGGTTTGCAAGCTGGTAATTATGACTCATGTGGGTTCGCCCTCGTTTTTTGCTGGTTTTCTTTGAGTGGCTGAGCGCTTTCGAGACGAGCATTCTTGGCTAGTGTTCCGAGCTGCTGGAACCAAGTTGCTTGTGATGGCTAAGCTTTTAACCCGGCCTATTTCTCCGTCGCTTGGGGCGGATATGCCGATGTGGGACATGCTGTTCCTTACACAGCACGCGGAGACGCCGGGATTGACCGCCACTTGGCCACGATGCCTGTCGTTGGGAAGCTTTGGTTGGCGTGGAAGGATATCGTGCTCGTCAGCGTTTGTAGGAAGGAACACGCAGGCGTGGCTAAAGGCACTAACCTTTATGCATGAACTAGATGGCATGAGATGAAGCATGTTGTCTCGGATGACTGTTTTTTGAACCCTTTTGCTGGCCCTTTGGAGATTCGATGATACGGTGTCTTGCGCTTCTCAAGTCTCATCGAGCGGTTTGGTAGGCAACATGTGAAGCAGATATTCTGGACCTCTCAGAGCCAGCTGCCAGCTTTATCGTGAGACTTCAAGACAGCACCAGACTTGGCGGGAAGCAGACAGAGCGTTTCAGGTTGTGACTCGAACTGTAACTATCTGTCAAGGCAAAAGAAGACGTTCTCGTTGGCAAAACTAATTCCTCCTCGTAGTTTCTTCACGTCTTTTCTTGATTGTGTGAGCTATAGTAAATTCAAACCTCAACGGTCCTGCGAGACCTTCCAAGAACTACCATGATCACTCTTGGACGCAAAATGAGCGAGATATCGCTTTTTGGGCATGCTACTTTAGCCCTGCACGCGCATGCAAGACTCATCTGTCGTCCAAGTCCAAGTCACTCAGCTTCGAACTCCAACTCGGGAACCTATATCATTATCAACACTTGGACGTCAGCACCATCACGTCTCTTGCCATCAAATGTCTCGACCCGCATACCATATCCAGCACTGTTGCAAGTGTTGCCCGTTACTCGGCGGCAATCCCTGCTTCACTTGTCAAACCCCCATGGCAGCTGTCTTTTTCTGTCGTGGCCAAGAGCGAGATTTGTGCCACCGATGCCTCCTTCGTTCGTGGCTAACTAGCATATGGGAGGATATTTGGCATGTTGATCACGGCTTGATCGATGAACTCCCCGTGAAATGCGCCTTTGACGGCTGCAACGATCGTTATACTTGCAGGATATCCAGGCTCCACGAGTCCGTCGCCCTCTCCGAGCCTAACCAGTTCCAACAGCAGCTGTGGAACCAACGCATCAACGGGGCATACGCTTACGCCCAGTTCATCAAGTATCTCAGGCCACCGGGATTCGCGCCGGCGGGATTCTCGCTCGAACAGCGCCGGCTGGCCGGCAGGATCCACGGGCAACTGGCTTCCATGGGTGGGATGCGGCACCTTGAATCCGGCCTCGATGGCGACACGGGCTTGATGTGGGTGTGCGTGAATTCCATTGACGAGCCAGCGGCTGTTTGGGTTCCCCTGATCGAGAGCGCCATCATCAGGAGCAAGCGTCGGCGGACCTGCGATTGCTGCGCAGAGGACTTCTTCCCGGTTGACGTGGAAGAAGGGACGCTTTACGATGCCATCCGTCACAAGATTCTGCCCCACGGCCGCTGGATCGCCAAGTTATGGCCATTTCCTATCCCGAATTACCTTCCAGGGTGTGCAGTTTTCCATGACTTCAATGTGTGCTACGAGTGCATCAGGAGATACATCGCCTCCCGAATCGAGGACCTGGGCGTGGCTTGCTGCGACAACATTCTCTGCCCCAGCCCCGGGTGCCAACACGTATACACGTATCAGGAGGTCTTGTGGCTCGCCGACAGAGAAACAGGCAAGAGATACGAACAGCTGTTCGTCCAGCGGTGTCTTTCCGGCAACCGGGATTTCCGATGGTGTCTCAACCCGCGTTGCGACAGCGGCCAGATCGTCGACATGGGACACTGTCCCTCGAACGCCCATAGTGCCGTCTTTGCATTCCAGAACAACCTCTTCCGCTGCTACGCCTGCGGCTTTGAGATGTGCTACCGCCACCAGAAGGCGTGGCGCGCAGCGGGAGGCTCGGCATTCTGCGACGAGTGCACGAACGCGCAGCAGCAGGACGAGGCGACCAAGGCGTTCCTGAAAGACCACACCAAGCAGTGTCCCCGGTGCAAGGTCAAGATCATCAAGGGCCGTAACGGCTGCTTCCACATGACCTGCTCCCAGTGCCGGCACCAGTTCTGCTGGCTCTGCTTGGCGGACTGGAGCAAGATTGAGACTTTTCGGCGTGACAGGAGACAGTACAACGTGCTCGCCCACAACCAGGGCTGCTACTTTCGACAGACGGACGCGCGCCCTTGGGAAGTCAGCGGGAACTCGGAGGCAGATGTGAGAGATCAGGTGAGGAGAGACCCTTGGTGGCGTTGATTCCAAGGGTCCAGGGAGAGGTTGCCGAGTAGGACTAGGACCGAAGGATCGGGCGCTTGAAAGCTTGTGCCTCGTCCAGGGAAGGGGGTATTGCAGGCTTTGATAATTTCCAGTCAAAAGTAGAAGCAGAAACATGGCGAGATGTCAAGGTTGAACTACTCTAGTGTTGTCAATTGTTTAAATTCCTCCCTGGTGTCTTGGTGATCCCATTTTATCCATATGCATCGTCCTAGCTATCCAACTCGCTGCTGCGGCTGCTTGGACAGAATGCCAACCATATCGTACTCGAAGCAATGCTCGACGCGACCATTGCTGTTTCTTCGCGGGCTTCGCCATACATGGCAGCCTGCATGGAGCCCCGAGTGCGAGAGCTCTCTACCCTGTCGGAGTCAAGAGGCGAGACCATCCAACTCCTACGTCCATGTCGAGTTACAGTGACTCAAGTGGAAACTTTTACGGAACAAACAAAGAGACAGAAAAGAAAAATAATGACCAAAAGTCGGTTTCAGGACGATATGATGCGTGTCCAACGATAGTGCTGGCGCGATGCTCGGCGGACACCCTCACACCTCCAAAGATGAGTTTCAGTGATGGCTACGTTTGAGCCGGAAATAATACCAACAAACATGGACTACCCGCAGACTCACTGCCACTAATTCAACTGATCAGGATCCAATGCGACAACAGATCAGATAGGTAGACCGGCAGCAATGAGCGATACTCCAAGCAATGCCGAATATATAATTGTTTGGCAACCATGTTGTCATCAGTCAATAACGACGCACACAATCCTTGATAGTCTAGTGGTTAGGATATCGGCTTGTCACGCCGGGGACCGGGGTTCAATTCCCCGTCGAGGAGTTTCTTTTTCTTTCGTCGGCATGATGTCTGATAATTCGAATGGAGCAAAACTTCTTTTTTTGTTACTTTTGGAATTGCCAGGCATTCAAACTCGTCCATCGGTCTGGCATGTTGGTCACGTGTGGCTGTGGTATCGGCGACGGTCGGAGATAAGCATTCTTCACCGATTGATGCCTTCGGCCGGCTTTCATAACAAGTCCGAGCCCGAGTCATGAACATGAAGAACGATGGGTCGGTTACAGCAGATTTGTTTTCGTGGTGGCGGCTGGATGCCGATTGTCGGGACCGAAGGCGTCTCAGCAGACCGAGCATGAGACATGGTGGCATCATGCCTTTGTACTGGGACAATCTTGGTCGACGAACGACTACAGAGTACCAACGACGCAAGCATGCTCATATAGTAAGTAGTCTTGGTTGGTATCGAGACTTAGTCTCTCGTTTCAGCTATTGAAAATCCCCCGATTTTTGCAACCTAGCCCGTGTCGTGAACTCATCTCACCACTCCCAGAGTACACTATACTCGTCCATCTTTTAGCAACACATAAGTAAGTGCCATGACGATGGAACAATAAGAGTGAGGTGTAAGACAAAATAGGAGGATTAAAGCTGGGATGATGGACTCAGCCCATCACCTGATGACCATCTGATCACCATCTGACAAGTCCAGCTGAAGACCGAGCCTTTAGCGACTGATCCAATGAGATGGCGATGATGACAGCGTCGAGATAAAGGGCACGGAACCGGTGTATTATTAGTTAATGAAAGAGTGCCGGGCCGCTCGGCGACTATAAGCACCGATGCTCCATGAATCGCCGGGTCGACACCAGCCCACAGGACTGGCCTGACTGGGAGATTCCCTGTCCCCATTATCGAAGACTTTTACGACCCTGGTAAGCGAAATGCTCCTTGCAAAAAAGGGGCCAACTACGAGGGCGCGACTTTCGGTCCTCGCAGTTGTGAGCTTTAATGCCGAGCTAGGAAGAGCCAACCAGCTTGTTAATCGCGAGTCTAGACCTTGGTTGCGACAGCCAAGGTGGCAGATGATATCGAAGCAATCTGGAGGATCCCTTTGATCTTCCCGAACCCGAACGATGCCATGTACTATACTCCGTACCTTAAGTTACACCATGTCTTTGTAGCATGGAATCCTGGGCAGCTCTCCGTCTCCGTTGTCCGCCCCGTCCGTCCCTCGGCCGGCTTCCGCGCTTCTTATCGAATCCGTGAATGGATCTGATGGAGACGGAGGTTGATAGGGGTTGCTGTGTATCGCGGAGGCGCAGATGGCGTGGGACCTTGAATCTCCAACATGAATAAAAGCTCAAATCACCCCATTCTTGGTCGTGGTCCCAGCTGGCACATCATCAGCTTCACCCTCTTCACACAACTGACACGACGCAAACAGCCGTTTGAAGGACGAACAACTTGGACAACTCGCACCAACTCTCACTTGTTACAACTGCTTGCAGTCAACAGCCGAGAAGAGACTCTCTCAGATCAACAGCATGTCGACAATACAATCCACAAGGACGCCTCTGTCCCAATGGCCAGCCGCCCTGAAGAAGGCGACGCTCATCCCAATGGCCACGTCCTCCATCATGCTTCTCCTCCTCTTCCTCGCCAACATGTCGTACCTCTTCGGCTCGACATTCGACCAAGCCAAGCGCACACACGCAATAAAGATCCTCGCTGTCGACTTTGACCAAGGCGCCATCGGCACGGCCGTATCGACGGCATCACAGAGCCTCCAGGCCGCCACCTTTCCCACCATCGAGTTCGGCTCCTCGACAGAGTACCCGACACCAGCAGCAGTCAAGAAGGCCGTGTGCAGAGGAGACTACTGGGGCGCCATCTACGTTCCCAAAGGAGCCTCGGCGAACCTCGCCGGCGCCGTCAACGGCTCTTCTTCCTCCTCCTCGACATACGACGCCGCCTCCTCCCTCACCTACACCTACAACCAGGCCCGCTACCCGGCCACCGCCGACTCGGTGATCCTCAGCAGCATCCAGAAAGTCGTCGGAGCGGCCCGCGGCGCCTACTACCAGACCCCGGCCGGCACCGCGGCCCTCGCCGGCCTCGACACCGGCAACCCCGCCGCCGTCTCGGCCTACCTCAACCCGGTGCAGTCGACGCCGGACCTCATCCGCCCCACGACGCAAGGGTCGCGCGTGCTCTTCAACACGGTCAACATCATCATCCCCGCGCTCGCGCAGTTCTTCTACATCCTCGCGCTCAACGGCATCGGCCTCTCCACCGGCCTCCTCGCGCGCGCCCGCGTCCGCGACGCGTGGCTGCTGCGCTTCGGCATCGGCAAGCTCTACGGCCTCGCCACGGCGCTGACCGCGTCGGGCTACCTCTGGGCCTTTCGCGAGTCGTGGGGCGTCGGCGGCGCCGAGTTCGGCGGGACCCTGCTCGTCTTCTGGCTCTTCATGGACGTGCAGTGGCAGGTTCTCGACGGCCTCGTCGGCTCGTTCGTGCCGATGCAGTACATGCCCTTCTTCGTGCTGACGTGGATCATTGTCAACATTGCGAGCACCGTGGCGCCCTTTGAGCTGATGCCGGGTTTCTACAGGATCGGCTACGCGCTGCCCGCGCGCGAGGCGTATTCCATGATGGTGCTGGCGTGGTCTGGCTGCGCGGACCAGACGAGGGTTGCGCTGCCGGTGCTGTTTGCGTGGCTGGTGGCCGGCCATGTGCTCGTTGTGTTTTCTATCCGCAAGCGATGCGCCGACGCGGCGAAGATGGCTGCTGCTGCTGCGAGTAAGGCTCCCGAGAAGGATGTGCCGATTGCTTCGCGATCAGATAGCACGGAGCTTACCCTGAGGTCGGACGAGGAGCAGGTCAGGAGCGAGAAGTAGAGGACGGAGGACGGAGGACGGAGGACGGAGGGTTTCACGGGGAGTCGGTGGTGGACGTAATGCATCATCACGATGTTCGATACCCAGGATATCATAGCGTTGATTTGGTCACTAGAGAGTCGCCCATGACTCTGGAGTTTTCTTGATGTTGTTCTTATATCATGGCATTAGTAATACGATACAGTCACGGTCGTCTTACAGCAAATACGTTCAACCCTCTGCTCGATAGATGGCAGGCATACGTGGCCTCTTCATACGATACGCGGAGCTTATGGCCCCAGCTCTAATATACTCTACCCATAAGAAAGTAGATTCAGACTGGAACTGTCTCAACATGGCATCATGCAGTGAACTGTCTCGGGATGCTCGCAAGAAGAAATCAGAGTCCTTGAGAGGAGATGCTTGCAAACTAACAATGGTGGCCATGTCTCATACCAAGACTTCATCCATGCGCATAATCAGATCCCCAAAGGCCCCTGGAACGCCTTCAGCGCAGCAAACAACTCGTTATCGCCATACTTGGGCGCCAGAATCTGTAACCCAATAGGGGCACCCTCAAAGTCGCCCTCCTCCCACACCCGCCTCGCCCGCTCGTCATCCTCCCCGAGCGGCACCGCCTCAGCCTCGGCGTACCCTTCCTCGCCCTTCTTCCCAGCCCTGATGGGTGTAGGAATCACCGCGCCAGGGTAGTCCACGTAGTTCCAGTACGACCCGTAGTTCCAAAACGTCCCCGTGTCGTGCTCGCACGCAGGCCCGACGTACGCCGGCGAAACCACGACGTCGACGTCCTGCGCCGCCCAGTGCCCGGCCAGCCCGATGCGGAACTTGTCCCTCGCCACGCGCTGCGCGAGGGATCCCGCGAGGTCCACGTCCAGCCCGGCCGACGCGGCCTCGCCCAGCACCCACTCGGTCAGCTTCATGGCCGGCTCGCCCGTCATGGCGAAGAGCTGCTTGATGAGCTTCCCGCCGTCGGCGAAGAAGATGTCGCGGACGTTGGCGTGCGCCTCGGGAACCCTGTACGGCGCAAAGTCCGTGACGACGAAACCTGGAGATGCCTGGAGCTGCTCGCGCACCCAGCGCAGGGCGCGCGTCACGGGCGGATGGGGGGTGACGATGCCGTCGTTCATGAGGAAGCCGACCTTCAACGGCGCCGCCGCGTTGGGGAGTTTGCCGGCGGTGCCGGTCCAGGGAATCGGTACGAGCCGCGGGTCTCGGAGGTGTGGTTTGGCGCTCATGAGGACGGACGTGAAGAGGTCCATGTCTCGGAGCGACACGCCGAGAGGCCCCGTCGAGGCGAGCATGTTCATCTCGACGGCGTAGCCGTGCTCGCCCGCGAATCCCTGCATCGGGAGGAGATACGACGTGGCCTTGTACCCGTAGACGCCGCAGAAGCTCGCGGGGATCCTGATGCTGCCGCCCACGTCCGAGCCGACGGTGAGGAGGGAACCGCGCATGGCGACGAGCGCGGCGCCGCCTCCCGTCGATCCGCCCGAGGACAGATGGATGTTGTGGGGGTTGAGGGTGCGTCCAAAGGGCGAGATGGTTTCCAGATGGGCGACGGCCTGCGGCATCAGGGTCTTGCAGTGGAACACGGCGCCGGCGTCGCGCAGGATGGCAATCATCTGGCTGTCCTCGGTGTCCCTTTGGCGGATGATGGGGAAGCCCATGGACGAGTAGTGGCCCGCGATGGGCGCCAGTTCTTTGAGGGAGATGGGGACGCCGTGCAAGGGACCCAGGGGTTTGCCCGTCCTCTCGAGGTGTTCGTCGAGGCTTCTGGCCTGCGCGATGGCCTCGTCCATGAACCATTCTACCAGGCAGCAGGTGAGTTGGTGCGCGATGATGGACCGCTTGGAAAAGGCGGTGGCAACGGCCACGGAGGTGAAGTTCCTGGCGGCGATGGCTTCTGCGAGGGCGACGGCATCGTAGTTTTCCGTGATCTCAATCTCTTCTCGGGTAAGAAGACCACACTCTCGAGGGATGGCGGTCACATCTTTTGGCGGGTTTTCGATGAGAGACTTGGGAAGTCGAAGATGGTGAGGGACTTTGGCTGCGAACTCGCCCAGGATGGCTGCCTTTCCCGCCTCGAAGTCTGGGGTTCCCAAGATATCCGGAATCAGCTGTACTACTGGCAGCGCATCAGAAGCCATGGTGTTTGTCATGTCTGAAGTGATGTCGAGGAGGAGGAATCTATCGTCAAATGATGGCGGCGCAGATGTCAAAACACTGGGTGTAGTTGTTGGTCTACCATCTTATATAGCTGTCCGTCAGCCTTCATCGTTCGACGACCCCTGTATCTGCAATCCTTTCGCTTGCTCAGACCTTATCACTATCTCCTTGGGCAGCGAGGACTGAACTCGGGATAAGCATTTGTGGAGATGAGGACTCTGAGTTCCACCAGCATCACGATCGTCTCCCCATTACTCGTTGTCCGAGTATCCCCATGCTCAGAGTCAGCACCATTGCACGTTCGCTTAACGAGGCAACCAATCAGTCGATGTTGAAGGGCTTGCAACACAGCTCGGCTAGAGGCGGATACACTTCCAAGCGAGGGCGAGACGCGAAGGCAGTGTGATCCTACACCAGGATTACACGCATCCTGGCTCTCGGTACCGGAACACGCGGACGAGTGCTTAGGAATCTATTGTTCCCTCGCGCTTTCGGCTGTCCGGCCGCAAGCCGGCTTTGGGAGCTTCAATGGAGTGGAAGATGGCAAGTCACGTCACGCCATCGCAAAACGTGGTGCTTTGTTCGTGGTAGTCCTTGTGTCTTAATGACCGTGTCTCCGTTTCAGAGCACGCTTATCAGAGTGCCCCATCTTGTAATACTCCTGGCGCTGGGCTGGTGCTGCTGCTAGTATCAATGACAAATGGTGAAGCCATCAATTTGTCGGACCCAGATCCAGTGGCAAAGATGTATGAGTTCGCATCATGCTCTGCCTGATAGCCTTTGAGCTGAATTGTCACAGTGTTACATGAAAATGATGGCCACCAGAGCTGTGACCGAGCATGAGCCTCACCGGGAAGAGGTTGTGATGTAGTGACACCTTGGCCTAGGAGCCCTCCCCAACGACGCACATCTTATCTTGCATTTCGACTCCGTAGTTGAGCCTCAATTCCGACACAAGGTTGCACTGTTCCAGCCGCCAATCTCACTTTGAAACTCATCTTGATGGTGCCAAAATTAGAGGTGAGATGAAACACAAGTGACGTTCTGAGAGTAAGCCTTCCACAAGTAGTAACACGGCTTCGAGGCTTCACTTTTACACCGTGTATTACAACCTGAGTCTATTCTAGCTTGTCCAGCTCTCAATTTCGTGGCAAACCAGATGGTTGGTACCCTCGTGCAAACCAAGAGCTGCAACCATCTCTGTCCTTAGTGGCGAGGTATCACAAGCTAGCCTGGAAGAATGCGGCGACCAGGATTACGACGGCTGTCGGTTTGCTCCGTGTCGTGTATCGGGCTTCTCCGGCTTGATTAAAATCACGAAGAGGCTGGCTTTTCAGTGGTGAGATATTGTCATGTGAGCCAGCAATTGCTTAAGCTCGATGGAACGAAGACAAACATGAGCTTGATACACTTGATTGGGCTTGGACACCTACAGAAGGACTCAACCATGATAGGGTCTTTCAGAGTTGAAGACATTCGAGAACAAAATTCGGCGAGCGTGCAATTATAAATGGCCATTTTGGCAAAGGGAGCATACCACTATCTGGTGAATACAAGTTTGGTGGTCACATGTGAAGGTAGGTCAAGCGCCTCGAGAAGCCAAAGTCGAAAGTCCGATGAGGCAGCCAACGACATGACTTTACCAAGCCGTTGGGAGTGTAGAGGGAGCTGATGCAAGATCTGGGGAAGATCTGGGCCGAAAGAGAGACTCGCGGTCTGGGTTGTGTTCTCTTGACGAGTCTGGGGAAGGCAACTTGCGACTATCATGTTCTTTTGTAGGCTCGATACTTAAAGAATGCGCGAGTGCTCGTGTTGTTGCTCTTCTGCTTCTGAATCTGCGCCGGCACTGCAGCGTCCTTCTTCTCCCAGCTTCATGATCCATCTCTTTGGATTTCCGGCGCCGCACGTTATGGGTGGCGTAGATGTACATTTTCGACGTGAGTGAATCCGCTGATCTGTTCGAACTGGGACATGACCCGACAGCAACCAGTGGTAACCCAGCCACTACTCCAACGAAGAGAACAAGCTTGTTCGCAAGCTCGACTGCGTGCTGCTGACCCTCTGCTGCCTTTGCTTCTACATCAAGTGGCTTGATCAGAATGCTCGCAACAGAGCTTTACTGGTACGGCATGAGAGAGGAACTCGCCATCAAGGGCAACGAGTGAGATTTCCATCCATGCTTGGATCTTCCTCCAAGCTGTCCTCGGCACATACTCCCTCTTCGGCACCCTTTACAACATTGGCTACACGATCTTTAGCATGATGGTCATCTCCCGCCCGCAGTTCGCCCGCTACTACGTCCCGACGATGGAGACCCTCTGGTCCGTCCTGACCTTCACCCAGAGCCATTCTGTTCCTCGTCGGGTAGAACCTCTGGCGTCGGAAGGAGCAGACGAAAAGGTCCGAAATCAACAAACATGGCAACTCGAGCGCGGACGACTTTGTTAAGCCCGAGACGCTGCAGGTTGAGGCTGGGGAAGAGAAGGAAACGATGGAGACCAGAGTCTAAGAGGGAAGTCCAGGCAATTACAAATATGTCATCTGTTGGAATAAGAGCCGTTCTTTGTGTGGTAGATTCGGTTGGACATAGACTATAGTCGATGCAAGCGCTTCTTTTACCCAAATTGTTCAATTTTTACGCCTGTCATCCGGAGCGTATTCCCCCAACGTACGAAGTTGCTCTCTTCCTCCATGTTTTCGGCTGCTGTGTGCAGCGTGTACGAGTATCTTACATGTCTGACCTTGATTCTTAGCCATCAAGACGAATAGTTCACTACTCATTCTATGTACACAAAGTGTTGGATTATCTCATCATGTCAGTATCGACCGTAAGTGAGAATGGACACTGGAGGCTGTCTGCAAGGCTCGTAAACTCCGGCGAACAGCAACCAAGTAGAATCAGCTTACTCTGCCGAGCGCCGGCCAGGCAACTGATCGAATTACGGATTTGCAGACAAGAACTCGGTCGTCCAAGAGTCCGCTTTGCGAGAGCGTAGCCTTGGCGCTGGTTCTATCGCGCGAGTCACATGGTTCAAAGGCTTCAACGATCGAGGACATGATTGAGCGACGGTCTCTCCTTCATCTTGGACAGATCCACGGCACCTAGTTGAAGCTCATCACTTGGAACTACCATGTGGCCTCCCAGGGCTGGCCTCAGTTCGCCCAGATCCGGCAGCGCAGCCTGAAGCAAACGCAGCTGGACATGGCGATCCTTCCATGCACGTTGTTCTACCTGGTGCCTGGCCATGTACTGGGAATCTGTCGTGAACCCCTGAAGCGGTCTTAGTCGGCCGTCGAACGACCGATGCTAAATCCCAACGGCCTGGGAAGAGTGCGACCACACCCAAGTCAGACCCTGTTTGTCTGCGCCTCAACTCTGCAACTCGCTCAGCCACTCTTCATCAGGGATCTGCTGACGGCCTCGCACGACGGGCAAATCAGAAAGCTCCGGCGTGTCTTGGACGACCTCCCACGAAACCTCCAATTGCCTGATTGGGGAATTCGCCTGTCTGGCTGGACATGGGGGACCTCGGCTTGCGAGCCATAACGTACAATTTCCCAATCGGGATATTGAGGCTCAACTTTTTGTCTCTTATCGCGAGATATCAAAGTTCTATAATGCTCTTTCTTTTTGAGTTAATGGCCATCATAGTCCGTGTCAGCCTCGTGAATGGTCGGCTCGGCGTGGAAGTTCGTCTTCACAAAGTCATCAGACCGTCCTTGACCTCGTCAGACGACCAATGACAGGCGATGCTTCGTCCAAGAAGACTGCTGCCAGGTTTCACCGGCTTCAGAACGATGATGAAAAGGTCGTGGCTAGCAAGCGCCTACTTTTCTTTCCACCGCCAGAGGCTCATCTGCATACCCTTCAAGTCTTTGTGGCGCCTTGAAAGAACCAGGATGCCTGCTACTAAGCCTGCTACTAAGCCTGTCAAACTGCTCCCCTTGAAGACTCTAGACCCCACGACAGCATCCAGCGTGTAACATGTCGTCCAAAGCACTGGCCGGACTACAAGTCGCGATTGGCCCCTTGCCGGACCGAGATCGTGGGAAACCCCCACACCACACATCGTAGGGCTGAGGTTACGCCTGGGTGATGTATTGTATTACCCAAAAGCGTATCTAAATGTCGACGGTATGTTGGAGGCCACTTGACCCCCTTTCTGTGATGCCTTCTCGAGGCCGCACTGGCTGCCTGGCCGTCTGACTTGTCACGCCTAGCGGCATAGCTGAGCTGGTGAGGTCTACGCGAACCATCTACCTCTGGTCGAATGTAGAAGTCAACATATATAAGAAGATCGATCGTCGACGCCTCTTTCGTTTTATCTCATCACAAGATTTCACGCAGCCATTGATTCAGCATCACTCCACACCTCAGATCAACACCCATCACAGACCATCCTCCACAAACCTTTGTCCTCGAAAATGCCTGCTCCACTCGTTCCCGCCTCGGCCATTGCGTCCCTGGCAGACCCGTCCAAGATGTGCCGCTGCGACGCTTCGACTGTTGCGGCTTCGGCTTCAAGCACGACCTGTCCCAAGTGTCTCCTTCCGAGGCCCCGGCCTGCGGCGCCTTCGTCTGGTTCCCAATAGTCACTAGTCCCAAGTGCGAGCGGACACCCATGACCTAAATCTGAGCAACTCGGGTGCGTAACGCTTCTTAGGAACCATTGAAACGTCGAGGTTGTTGGTACGGAGCTAACAGTTGATGAGTAGTCTACAAACGCTTGGAGGTCTCGGGAAAGCAAATGTCCGTCAATGAAGTTCATCATTCAACATGTTCCGCTCATGCCGGAAATCTTGATAGACTCGGTCGTGATCCGGGCCTTTACGAGAAAGAATGCCTCAGAAAGCACATCAGAACAGCAATAGACCATTCAAAGCGTAGGATGTAGGGGCGTGCTAAACAGAACGGACACGGTATAGATTCAATGGTTTCGATAATCCATTTTAGGCTCTGATAGCTACCACACTCATTCAATAATCAACGACGAGAAACCTACCAGATAGCAATAACCAAGTGGTGATTCGTGCCACTTTTGAATGGTTGACCAATCCTCCAGACTCCCATGCAAACACCAGCGCAGACAACCGAGCCCGTTGGGCCTAGATGTGTCCTTGGCCACTATAGCACATCTCGTTCGTTGGTCTGGATGCCATAATTACAATTACAACCCCAGGCACTCCAGTGTCGCGGACTTATGAGCTGGGGAACACTAGCCCATTAGTCATTGATAAGAGATTGAAAAGGATTGTAAAGGCAGCCTTGACAAGTCAAACAGCTGTAGGAACAAAAGAGCTAGAAAGAAGGATAAGGATAAGCTATCAAGTAGCAAAATAACCTACAACAAGGGAGGGAGGTCGAAGTGACGAATTGACCAAAAGGTAATCTCCTCGACGGGGAATTGAACCCCGGTCCCCGGCGAATTGCATGATGACAAGCCGATATCCTCACCACTAGACTATCGAGGATTTGCTGATACTGAATTCCGTCGAAATGTGATACTAATACCTATGCTGGTGTCCATGGCCTCACTGGAACACACGAGACTCCTCAAACTCGAACATTCACTCTGGTTTGCTTGTAATTTGCAATGTCATCTGACCAGTAATACAGCTGCAAGACATAGCATCATTGACCGAGCCAGTCATAATGTACAGATCCTCCTCATAGGCTGTAGAACAACGGTCCCTGGATCGAGATGTCTGCCTCGTCGTCCACCTCGGACTCGGCCGCGTAGCCAAGCCACTGGTTGCTATACACTCCCTTTCCCCAAGTTCTAACCAAGACAAGGCGAAGGAAGATGTGGCACCCACTGCTGCGCCTCTGCGAGACTGCCGACCCTTGATTCCGAATGCTACGGAGTACGGAGTAGTCTACTGTCTGACATCACATCGCCCAGGAATCCAGCCGCCTAGTGTACGACGATGACAGGCGGTTTCGCAGGGTGTAAAAGGTCTTGTATTTTTTTATAACCGCTGGATCTGCCGCAGACACTCCAAGCGTGCCAGCCACCATTGTGCTTCTCGATCATTGCTGCGAGGTTGCACCACGAACCCTTCTCTCCAACGATACCCGAATCACCACTCTGCCCGATGGATGATCTAATTTCGAAATGCCGCAAATTGCAGTCAACACTGCCTCCAGCTGTGGAAGTTGTCCGCAGTCTTGTCGCCAATTCGGATCCTCAGACGGCGTCTTCGTGTCTGCTTGACGAGATGATGCAGATACCAGACGCAGCCGTCGCACTAGAGACCAATGCGAGAGAATGCCAGCAAGAACAAAGTCTCACGCTCATGCTCATGGCACAAGGAGTACCAGACGTCTGCACCGAAACCATCAGGCGAATCCAGGGCGTCTTTTGCGCACCAGATCCCCACAATGAGCAGAGCCGAGGAGCACGGGAGAGCCAGGCTGCAGCACTTGCGGTGCTGGTTGGCGTAGCTAGACGCTCGCTGAGGCTTGCTGGCGATGCCCTCAACTTGTTCGTCGCCAGAGACTCATGCTTCAGATCATGCCCGACGATGGCAGCTGACATACTGCGACAGTGCAACGTGTCTCGGGAGAGCTGAACAGGCTGGGGAGTCGCCTCCGTATGCTGCCAGCTCCATACTCGAGGAAATCACCGCGATTCAGACCATCATCCGCCAGAACTCGACCGCAGAGCAAGTCGCGAATAACCTCCGAGACTTGCGTCTCGATGAAACAACCTCATCGCACGCCCACATCCGGCAGCTTCACAACATAGCCATCGGCGGCTTTCTCAACTTTCTCAAGACGTATATTGAACAGCAATCTGGGACAATGACTACCTCCGAGGCAGCGAGGAGACACATGGCCGCGAGAAGCGCTGCTCCAACGTATCAACCACAACCACCTCACGATAATCCACTTCGACGGCCTCAACATGCCATCGCCAACCTGCTCCCCGCCGCACCCCCCGTCACATTCCGCCACATCAGCAAAGTGGTCATGACCTTTGAGAAGGAACCGCAGGACATCAAGTTCCTCCCGGGCGGCATCCCGACCTTTGCCGTCTCGACGTTCCACAAGGACGTGGCCCTCTTCCGCGCCGCCACCGGCGAGCGCAAACACGACATCAAAGTCAAGGGCACCCACCTCGTCTTCTCCCCCGTCGCCGACGTCCTCGCCCTGACCGTCGAGCACGTCGAAGACCCCCTCAAGGCGAAACCCATCCCGCTCACGCACGACTTTGCGCACTTTGAGAAGCCCGCGCTCTACGTGCTCGACACCCCGCGCGCGCCAGGCGGTGGTGCCGCGACGAAGCGCTTCCAGATGCGGTGGCACGGCATCCGCGCCTTCTCCTTCGCTCCGGACGGCAAGCTCATCGCGGTGAAGGGCGTCAAGCACCGCGTGGAACTCGTCACGAGCGACAGGGGCGCAGGGTACGGCGTCGTGCGCGGCCACGCGGACGAGGTGACGCACGCCGAGTTCACCGCGGGGGGGGACCGTCTCGTGACCATGTCCAGGGACGGCACGCTGCGCGTCACGAACGTCGAGAGCATGCACGGCGTCGCCAAGCTGGACATGGAATCCTGGCGGAACCCGCTGCAGCTCGCGGTGGCGCCCACGGGTGTCGTGGCGGCGATATGGGGCCGGACGGTCACCGTCTGGGACCCCGAGACGGGCGCGGTCGACGGTTACGACGTGGAGACGGCGAGGGGCAGCGAGGGGTGGCCGCTGGCCATCTCGCCCGACCTGCGGTGGGTTGCGAGCCGGACGGACGGCGGCGCGGATGTGACGGACCTCGCGACGGGCAGGGTCGTGTACTCGGCGACGTTTGAGTCTGGCTTCGTGTCGACGGCGACGTTCTCGGGCGATGGGAAGTACATGGTGTGCGGGAGGTGCACCAACGGGCATCACGGCCGGACTGACTCGGGCATCTTGAACATCTGGGAGATTCAAGTCTAAGTACGTTATGTGGTGGATGAGTGTTGTATGAGATGCCACTTTCTCCAGCTGTCCTTGGTCGCAATTCTGGCAATTCTGAGATGGTGTCATGGTGAGACAGTCCCCCGTCTGGTGAACTTTGCCAGTCATCGAGTCAGGGTATCAGAATGAGGCCTGAGTCGCTCATGACAGACCTTCATGGTATCCGACGATCGGTTTCTACATGCGTCAGTGACAGAATAGTCGAATATCGATTCCAGGTCAGTCGCCGGGTTGAGTCTAGCATATCAGACCCATGGAGAAAATGACCGATGATGAGAATTCTCGACGTCGTGATCAACGAGTGGCCGACCTATTGCCTCGAGACTGTTCAACGTAAGTGTGCTGAGCAGGCGCAAATTGAACCAACTAGGCTCTGCCTCATGACACTGCTTCATGACAGCTTTCGGTCAGGCGTGCTACGATGAAGGATACTCACTCACAACAGTCGACTGATCTCACTTCTCTCAGTGAAGCTCACCGCCCAGATTCTCACTCCCTCACTCCCTCACTCCCTCACTCCCTCACTCCCTCACTCCCTCACTCCCTCACTCCCTCACTCCCTCACACAACCAAAAACCCATTCGTCAACGAGATTGAACGTCTTGATCCCAGACCCATGTCATGAGAGCCAACCTTTCCCGTTGAATCGTCCCCACAAACCCCTGGCCCTGTCGCCTGAACCCTGAGACGGGTGGGACGCGATTCCCACAACCGAACAATCTTACAAACATGAGCCTCGTCCGTCTCACTCACGGCCAGTGAAGCGAGCAAGCGCGTCTTCGCTCAAGCTGCCTTGTTGGCTCAGTGGTAAAGCGTCTCACTAGTAATGAGAAGATCGGCGGTTCGATTCCGCCACGAGGCACCATCTTATTTTTTGGTGAAATGAGGTATTTGTGAATATGACTTTTGCTTGGACCGTCTGCTGGGTGAGTCGCAAAGAAAACTTTGATACTACATAGGTTCATAAGAAATCTCTTCGTTTCAAAGGAGAAGCTTATTAAAAAAGCGGTTGCAATCTTGTTATCGAGTAGTCAGACGTTTCAATAATAGGGGAGCCCATCTCAGGGTCAAAGTCGTGAAAGTGAGCGAGCAGTCATGAACAACGTTGGGATGTAAAACGTCGATTGAAGTAGTACCAGTAAGGTCTAACGGGGTAATATAGAAGTAAAAAAAAACAAAGTGATATCCTGGATAAGCGCGATGGTGACAGAAACAGTCTGATATCATGAACCCTTCCATCAATATTGTCGAGGAAGCCAAACAGCCCAACCAACCGATGGTCCGTATTCCCTATATTTCAACAAAGAAAATCGATCTTTCTTTCTTTCGTTCTCCTGCCGTCGGGAGCGTAGAGTCCAAGTGATGGCCACAAACCACAAAAGTCCGTCGTCGTCGTCACAACTCAAACTCACTCACGCCTTCACCTTGCCGTCCCAGAGGATGATGCGAACCGACTCCTCCCAGCCGCGACCGGCCGCAATCTCCATGACATTGCGGCCGGACTCGTCGCGGGCCTCGAGGTCGACGCCGCCCGCCGCGACGAGCAGCTTCAGCACCTTTGCGTCGCCGTTCTCGACGGCCTGCATGATGGCGTTCCACCCGCGGTACAGCTTGTTCACGTCGGCGCCCTTGCGCAGCAGCAGCTCGATGATGTCCGTGTCGTCGCCGCGGCAGCGCCGCACCGCCTTGACGATGGGCAGGTGCTCCCCGGGCGCGTTGACGTCGGCGCCGCCCTCGTCGAGCAGGAAGCGCGTGATGGTCTTGTTGTCCTCGCGGATGGCGGACGTCAGCGGCGAAAAGACGCCGCCGTTCTTGTCCTCGACGGAAACGCCGGCGGCGAGCAGCAGTTTGACGCTCTCGAGCTGGTCGGCGACGACGGCGCGCTCCATGAGGCCCTTGAAGGCGCGCGGGTCGGACACGGCCGGCAGCAGTCTCTGGAGGATGGCGGGCTGGCGGACGGCCATGACGACGGGCCAGTCGGAGCCGCGGACGTTGGGGTCCGCGCCGTGGGCGACGAGCTCGTCGAGCATCTCGGTGCGGTTCTCGCGGATGGCCGTCGTCAGCGGGGTGTTGCCGTCGTCGCCGCGGGCGTTGGGGCTGACGCCCTGGTCGAGCAGCCAGTTGAGGGCCTCGGTGTTGTTGACGCGGACGGCCATCTCGACGATGCCCTCTGGCTTGTGCAGGTTGTTTCCGGCGGCGACGAGGCGCGGGAGGAAGTGGGTGCGGAAGTGGGTGACGCACTTGAAGGCCGGGTACTCGGCCGAGTTGAGGTTGGGGTCCGCGCCGTTGTCGAGGAGGAGCTCGAAGATGTCGGCGCGGTTGTCGCGGATCGAGGTGCAGAGGGGCGTCCAGATGCCGTCCTTTTTGATGTTGGGCGACACGCCCGCCGAGAGGAGCACGCGGACAGACTCGATGTTGTTGATGCTCACGGCGAGCTCCATGTTGCCGGGCGTCTTGCTGTTGTCGGCGCCGCGGGCGAGGAGCGTCTTGAGGCAGGGCGCCTGGTACGTCGCGGGCCAGAGCATGTGTTTGGGTCCCGGGAGGTTCGGGTTCGCGCCGTGGTCGAGCAGGGCCGAGAGGAGGTCGACGCGGGCCGCCTGGATCGTCTCGAACAGCGCCGTCTTGCCCTCGCTGTTCTTGACGTTGGGGTCGGAGCCGTAGTCGAGCATGAGGTCGACGAGCTTCTTGGGCGTCGTCTTGTTCATGGACGCGATGAGCACCGTGTTGCCGTTGGCCATGATGTGGTTCGGGTCGCCGCCGTACGTGAGGAGGAGGTGGACGAAGTCGATCTTACCGTCCATGACGGCGATGGCCAGGGGAGATTCCTGCGAAGCGCTGGCGGAGAGGTTCGGGTCCGCGCCGTACTTGAGCAGCGACCGGGCGAGCTCGAGCGCGTTCATCTCGACGGCGGCGAAGAGCGGCGTGATGGCGTCCTTGTCGGCCGCGTTGGGGTCCGCGCCGAAGAGCAGCAGCAGCCGGACGCTCTCGATGTCCAGGCCGAGCACCGAGTCGACGAGGACGTGCGTGTCCGGCCCGGTATCCGGCGAGACGCCGCGGTCCAGCAGCTGCTCGACGAGCTTGTGGTTCTTGCCCTGGACGGCGGCGACGAGAGACGTCGTGAGAGCCGGGTTGGTGTTGGCGTTGTGGCGCGGCGTCCAGCGCGGCATCGTCATGGGGTCTGCCTTGAGGTGGACGACCTTTGTTGGGATGCTGTCCGCGATGTTCTGCAGCTCGCCGATGAGCGTCTCCGTGCCGGACGACGACGGCGAGATGGTGTTGTCCGAGTCGCGGACATGCCGCCTGTCCGAGATGCGGCTGGGGGAGTCGTACGTGTCCGAGAGGGTCAGGTCGTCCCTCTGCGATCTCCTGTCGGTGTTGATCCTGGTCGACACCGTCAGGGGCTGGACGTCGTAGTGGCCGTGTTCCGAGATGGTGATGTCGTCACGGCCTAACCTCCTGTCGGGGATGCGAGCCGAGTGCGCGCCGTGGTCGGACGAGCTGTGGTGACTCCTGTTGGAGATGGAGGTGCGACGTCGCGGGTCTGGCGATAACCTCACGTCCTGCATGGCATACTCGACAGACATCTTGTCGACCAACGAATGCGGAGGCAGGTGGAGAGGCTGGGCCGGGAGAGCGGGCAGGGGAGGCAGAGGAGGAGCCAGCTCGTCGGGGTGAAGGGGCGGCGATGCGGGCTGGATCTCGAACGACTTGGACTTTGCTATCCGCACCGTCGATTTGGAATGGCTGATGCGGTCGAGGGCGGCGGCGAGGCTGGCGTAGCCGTTGCCGACGGCCTCGTCCGTCTTGGAGTTGCCCAAGGACCACTGGAAGACGAGGGCGCTCATCCTCAGGGCGTCTCTCGCCTTGCGGATGGACTCGCGCATCCGGAAGATCTCCTTGTCGGCGAACATCATGCGCCAGCCGCGCTGGATCTTGCCCATGGCCCCCTTCTTCTCGTACTCGAGGAACTCGAACATCATGTGGTCGAGCACCTGGAAGTCCGAGTTTGTCTGGCGGAACTTGGTCTCGAGCTCCTTGATCATGTCGGCGGGGAACTCCTGGTGGGTGCGAGAGGCCTCGCTGAGGCCGGCCTCGATGGACCATAGGATGCGGCAGATGTCGAGGAAGTCGTTGGCGAGGTCCTTGAAGCCGTGCGGCTGGTGCTTGACGTTGGTGAGGAACTCGAGCATGCGCACCGAGATGTTGTTGCCCAGGAGCGTCGCCCTCGTGCAGAGGTCCAGGACCGTCTCCTTGGGCTTCGCCTTGAACTGCGAGGCAGTCATGCTTCTGGTGAGCTGGCCCGCTCTGGGCTGGACAGACATAAGGTGTCTTAGTATTCAAGGAGACGAGGTGAGACGACGAGGATGGGATGGGATGGGATGGGATGAATGGCGCGGTGGCCGCTGGGGCTGTTCAACTGCTGGACGGGAGTGAAGCCGTCTAGTCTAGTCAAGCGTTGTGTCAACTGCGAAGTCCAAAGAACGCCTGATGGTGAGAACGTGGTGTTTGGGAATGGAAGCAGGTGGTGAGGTCTAGTGTATGACATGAAGTGGCCAAGATCTCTCGCCCCGAAGAGCTACGTGGGAATCGAGCACTGTTTATCTGTTTGTGTCGCGGTGACCACGGAGGACGCACGCATACAAACACACACCCTCCCCAGAGGTCGAGGCGAGCCAAGAGACCCCTCCTCCAGTTCGAGAGACACCCCCAGGAGGAAGCTCCCGGGCTGGTCGAGGTCTAGTCGGCGGCCATTGATAGAGACAAGACTCAAGCGGCAAGCCACCACCCACGCCAAATGGGGCTCAGTGAGAGGAGCAGGCATTGTCCCAGCAGCTGCGAGGTAGATTGTAGCCCAAAGAGGGAACTGAGATGAGCGGGCGAGAGTAGAGAGACAAACAAGGCTCCGGCATCCGTCCCGTAGCGTAGCATGCTGGCTTGTCGTTGGCTGGAGGGGATGGGATGGGATGGGATGGGATGGGATAGGATTGGTTAGCATAGGGATGGCAAATCCAAGCCAAAAGCCGCACGCAATGCCACACATCCAGGTACACTACGTACACCACATACACCACACCCAGAGGAACTGGGCAGAGAAACTGGGAGGCTCTATGGATGTGGGCTAGTCCGAGTCCAACGCCAGGGCTAGGATTACATGGCAGGGCCAGGCAGCCAGGCAGTCTGACCCCGGGGACGACACGGGCACGACCTGGACTACTACCCAGGGTAGCCGCTTTGACACAAAGAAGCGGAAATCAGATGGCAGGCCGGCGGTGGCGGACTAGGACGAGACGAGACAAGAGGCAGCGACGGGAATCGCAAGACAAGCAGGCTGACATCTGCCAGCGCCAGCGCCAGCGTTGGATGGCACTTGACGGTGGTGGTGGAGGTGGTGGTGGAGGTGATGGTGGTGATGGTGGTGGAGGACGAGGAGGAGGATAGACGGGAAGGAAAGTCTTCAGGGGAAAAGAAAGGATTGGCCTCTGTCTGTGCGAAGTGTGAATGAGTGTATGCCACACATTCTCTCCCATCATGTCCATGGGTGGGCGAGAGCCTCCAGCAAAGGCAGCTCGACACGGAGAAGCGAGAGCGAGAGAGAGAGAGAGAGAGAGAGAGCGTGGCGGGCAGGGAGAGAACAGCAAGTAGGACAACCCGACTCTGAAGAAAACGACGAGACCTCTCTGTGTTCCGAATGGCTGCAGCGTTTGTTCCGTATCCATGTCTTGTTAGCGCCGGTGGCGTAGGGAGCTGAGCAGAAGACGGAACGGTCGTGGCCACGTGAGAGAAAAGACTCGGGCTTCCATCTCGCGTTACCCATGTCCAGCCCGTCTCTGTCGCTTCTCATCTTGTCAAGCTCCGATTGTGTCTGGGAGACTGGGATTGGCAGCAGGGCCCCCAGTCTCTGCTCGGAAGACGGACGGCAGATCTGGCACAGAGCCATCTTGCGGGCCTCCTAGAGGTGATTAAGGTATGCATAAAACCTACACAGCCTTGAGAGGTTGAGAGTACAGGCAAGACAGGTATGGGATGGACAGTGATTTGCCTCGTCCGTCTCGGGGTTTGTTGTCTCAGTTGTGACAAGTGATCGATCCCAGAACGAACTTGCACATCCTTCCGGGGGGAGCAAGATATGCGAGCCACAGGGCCGGCGTTTGCCGATCAAGCCCTCTTCGACCCTATCGGACATTGTTCTTTGTTTGCTCTGGATTGGGGTGAGGCGCAGACGATGAGAGGACTGACTACTCGCGACAGTGTCTAGTGGGTGGCGCATTTTGCAGGAAAAACATCCAGTCATTGTAGCTGCTGCTGCTGCTGCTGTCTGGATAAAGTGGTTGTTCAAAGGAAGTCCTGGACTGGCATAGGTCATGACAGTCCGTCCACCCGCAAGAGAAGAAAATCGCATGCGAGGCCTTCTCGTCGCGTTGCATATCGACGTCGTCTCGGCTGTGACCTCGACGGGTGCCGACAGGACAACAGATGACCAAGGTACCGACAGAGCGGGCACCCGCAGCCTCAGCTGCAGAAATCACTGGTCTCCCATATCTATTCGTCCTCGGCACATGAGCGCGGACATGGGCCTGGTTCACGGCCTGGTTCACGGCCTGGGGCTTGGGGTCTGGGGCCTGGCATCGTCGGGTGCCCATGTTGGTGTCGTAATCATCGGACCGGATTACCAGTCTTTCGGGCCAGTCTAGACCAGACTCGAAGTCGGGCACGAATCATTGGAACTTGGATGCAGGCAGGGGAAGGGGAAGAGACTACAGATGCATCGTACAGAGATTTTCCAACCAACTGCGGGTGACGACGCTCGGAATGAGCTGCAAGTTCGGAGCAGCCAAGGCAAGTCTAGGCTGTCTATACTAGCAGAGTAGCAGCTGTTGGCCTGGTAATTATTGAACCACTCGTGTCGACCATGTTTAGCTCAGGTCCAGATGACGATGATTGAGCGTCGGCCGTCACCCATGCATTGGCTCGGACGTCATGGATGGGGCAGCTGAAATTCGCGACATTGGCTCTCCCCTGCGTACCGTACTTTGACAGCATTTCCGTACAGTGATGGGCGAAAAGAGGAGAGAAGATGGCGAGGCTGGGCGTCGGTCAGGGGGTGGAGGGAGCAAGCAGCCCGAGGCCTGGGGATGGGGATATCTGTGCAGAACGGAGACTAATTAGGAGAAAATCTACACTATTGTCGCAGGGAATAGGCACGATGTGGTCCGTCCCAATGAGCAATGAGCAATGAGCAGCGATGGATGACGGCGAGGGAAATGTGGTTAACCGTGCGTCTGAATCGACGCGATGTAAATCTCACCGTATTCAGATGAGATGAGATGAGATTCTACATGTCCCAGTTTTCGTACCGCTGGTCGAAGAGGAACGGTTATTCCACGTCCCGGTTGAATATATTGTATATTTAGCATGTCTGAAATGATCAACTCTCACTGCGGATTGATTCCGCTCCAAGTTTGTGAGACGCCGAGTAAAAGGATGAATGGCAAGCTGAGAGAGAGGCAGAGAGAAAGGGAGAGCAAACAAGGCGAATAGAATAATAATTAGTACCTATCCAACATGCTGATCGTCTCCCCGCGTCGGTGTCGTCAAGCTTCTCTCGTTAGACGCCAATCTTTACCTCAGCCAGGCATTCAGCGCTGGTGGACAAAGTCACTCACTCACGACTCTACCTCAGTACGTACAATGATGGCCATCTATCTGTACCTGCGTCGATGACGGTGACTTTTCCAGCTCATCCGAATGCTCATTTCCATGCTCATCAGTACCTGATTGAGCAATCAGAAAGACGCAAAAGAACGTGAAAGCTCATTGCCGCCACCAAAGTCCATCCCCTAATTAGCTGCTGGAGCTTGGGGCTTCTTTCGTAGGGGTTTCGGGTCTTATCCCTGCATCGTTACGACACGTCTGCTTGTCAAAGTGCAGGGTTCATACCATTCAACCATGGACCATGGCCATGAACACTGGATGCTGGATGGGCAATCAACTAATTAGAACCAACAAACCGCCAGGAAGCCAGGGTGAATCAACATGGAGAAACGGGATGAGCGGACGGTGAGATTGGTCTTGGATGACTACCAGTAGACGACGAGGCGATGAGATGACGAGATGAAGGAGAATGAGAGCTGCTTGCCAATAAGGAGAAGCCCAACCATGGCCAACGACTTGAAAGGCAAGCAGCCAGCGGGCGTCAAGCCACACGAAAGCCACACGAAAGCCTCCTGTAAGAAGATGATCGTGAACATACAAATCCCTGTTTGTCGCCCCCATCCCCATCTGGATTCTAATGGCAGCCCAATACGACATTGGATCATGGCACAGGCTCGAGGCCCTATGCTAACGAGATGCCATTTCGTTTTCTGCCCACCGTGCCCATGCCATGTCCACGCTCGGTCTGGCTCGCTCTTTAACCCCGTAGCATCTCGAACGGTCAACTGCCACTGTGAATAGCGTCGATGCTAGACTTCGGTCGACCCGGGTCCACGCGTCAACGCCTCGTCGATGGAAGTCTGGAGTTTCTCGACATTTATTTCTAATCCACACGCCCTTCCTCTGCACCTCGGGAGCGATTCGAAGCGGAGCTGGCGTGCTGGCGTGCTGGCGTGTGCCCCCGGGTATTGTCTCATCAAGCCATCTCATCTCACACAAGCCTGGCCTCCATCATCCTGCAGTCCCTCGTCGTGTTCGTGAGGCCACAGACTCCCAGCCCTTTTGCCCCATCGCCCAGCCGGGATGAGCCACCGACAGCTGGGCTTTTTCTTTGGCGTCCGCTCTAGTTGTTGCTTGGTGGCCTATTCCATCCATCGTGGCCTCGCAACCTGTGGCCGCCCGAGTAGCCTCGCGAGCTGGCAAATCCAATTTCGCTGCCATTTTGCCACTTCGCAACCGGGCAGGCTATCGGTTCCTCCACGTGGACGGGCCCCTTTTCTGCCTCCTCCATGGCCAACAGCCAACAGTCTCTTTGACGGCGACGAAGCTGAAGTCATAGTTGGCGGCATTGCCATGACGATGTTACGCCTCCTAGTACCTCACCCTCACACACAGGGCCAGCTCATCCCCGCGAGTTTTCCCGCGTCCCACGCCACGAACATGCCAGGCACAGGCACGGATCCAGGCACCCTGGGTGGAGGATCGTGTGCCGGTCGCACGAAAGCGTGGCCAACGATCCGCTTCCCGCGGCGGAGCCTTCTCTCCAGCCTCCTCCGCCACCACCACCGCCGTCGACACGATGTAAACGATGTCTTTGTCCCTCCTCACCCTCGTCGTACACCACGCCCGTCGTCCGCTGCGCGTCGCTCCGCGTACAGAAACAGCAGCTCTGATCCCCTCTCGAAGGATCTACCGATCTGCTTCACATAAAGGACCGAGACAGACGCCTCGACGACGCCTTGCCGTCCTACAACGCACCTCTCTTCTACAGATTTTCCGCTTCTCTTCTCGCTGAGCGTCTGGAGGCACTGAGGCGGCCTGTGACTTTGAAGCTTGTGTCACTTTGCATTCGCCGCCTCACCCAGGATATCCTTCGCGCACCGTCTCCCCCAGTCTCGGATTTCGTGTCCAAAACGTTCCATCGCAGCGCCAGTGTACCACCCGAGAACGTGTGAACTGAACCCAACACGAGGGCAGATGTGACCGGACACGTCTGAAACGTTTCAAAACGTATCCATCATGATATTCATCATGATATTCACTTTGAGTCGTACGTGTACATGGGATTGTAGGCAACGCCCGAACTATGGGAGCAAGATAGTATAGCATCACAGAACATCTCGCATCACCCATGACCCTCCGCCTGATCTCTCCCACGTAACCCATCACACCCCCAGAATCACATCGCTCGCCTTCTCGCTGACCATGTACACCGCCGACGCAATGTAAAACCCGGGAATCTTTGGGAAAACCGACGCGTCCACCACGCGCAACCCTTCCGTCCCGCGCACCCTGAACTTCGCGTCCAACACCGCCCCCGCGTCGCCGTCGGCGCCAATGGGACAGGTGCAGCTCGCGTGGTGGCCCCAGGCCTCGTTGCGCACGAACTCGGCCAGCTTGTCGTCGGTGACGTTCGGCCCGGGCCAGGTCTCGGTGAAGCCGCCCGTGAGGGGCACCACGCTGTCGAACATCTTGCGCGACAGCCGCATGCCCTCGACGACGGCCTGGACGTCCTCGGCCGCCGCCGCCGCGTCCTGGAACGAGTTGAAGTCGATCTGCGGCACGTCGCGCGGGTCTCCCGACCGCAGCTTGACGGTGCCCGCCGCGTTGCGCGAGTGCGCCTTGAGCGTGATCCACGTCCAGTGCCGCGTGGTGGCGGTGCCGGTGGCCGCGTAGCCCGGGTAGTAACCGGGAAAGGCGACGGGCGCGCCGGCGATGAAGAGGTCCGGGTCGCCGCCGCTGCTGCCGGCCACGGAGGACTTCTTGACCACGCCGAGGGAGATTCCGTTGGACCCGTAGATCCCCGGCGACGTGCCGGCGGCGACGCCCTTTTGCCAGCGTTCCAGGCAGGGGTCCGCGGCGCCCGGGCGGTAGAAGGTGCAGCCCTCGACGATCTGGAAGTTGTTGGGCGCCTCGCCGACGACGGACGTTTCGTAGCGGTCCTGCAGGTTGGTGCCCACGCCGGGGAGGTCGACGACCACGGGGATGTCGAACTCGTCGAGCTCCGATCGGGGACCGACGCCGCTGAGTTTGAGCAGCTGGGGCGTGTTGAAGGCGCCGGCCGCGAGTATCACCTCGGCCGTGGCGTTGACGGACCCGGCGGACGACGAGGCGGTGCTGGTAGACCGGGGGTCCGCGCGGTAGAGGCTCTGGCCCGTGATGAAGTCGACGCCCACGGCGCGCGGTTTGGCGCCGGTTTGGTCGAAGCGGACCTTGGTCACGAGCGTGTTGAGCTTCACGTCGAGGTGATACTTGCGCGAACCGTCCGCGTTCTTGGCGTTGGCCGTGTCGAGGACGAACTCGCGCGCGCCGTTGCGTTTGCCGCCGTCGACGGTGATGGGCACCTGGTACAGGCCCTCGGCGGCGTCGCGGCCGGACGAGTCGACGTTGAGGTCGCGGAGGAGCACCTCGCCGAGCCCCGTGATGGTGGAGAAGATGGCGCCGATGAGGTTCTTCCCCATGGCCGAGGCGGCCGACAGGATGACGGTCAGCAGCTTGATGTCCTTGATGACGAGCCCGAGGTCGGTCACCGTGGTGGTGAGCCAGCCGTTGAAGCCGTGGCCGACGATGCCGTTGGGCAGGTATTCGGCCTTTTCGAGGCGCTGGAAGTACTTTCGCATGTTGGACGCGCTCCACGAGCTGTCGCCCGTGAGCTTGGCGATGCCGTCCCAGTCGGACCGGTGCGGGTAGACGAAGATGAGCGCGTTGTGGGCGGAGCAGCCGCCGAGGGTGCCGGCGCGGGGGTAGAGGATGCCGAGGGGTTCGGCGCCGGCCGGCGGGTTGAGGCCGACGTACAGCTCGCCGGACGAGGTGCGGTAGGTCATCTTGGAGTCCTTCTTCTGCGTCGCGAGGTCGCTGTAGTGGTTGGTGTAGTAGTCCCACTTCATCGGCCCGTACTCTGTCGATTGCAGGCTGAGCGCGGGCACCTGGTATGGGATCGAGTCGCCCTGGTCGTCGCCGGCGTCGATGAGCAGGACCTTTTTACCAGCGATGGCGAGTCGGGCTGCGAGAGGGCCGCCGCCGGGACCTGAGCCGACGACGACATAGTCGTAGGACGCGAGGATGTCGTTGGACTGACGGGAGACGAGCGGCTGGCTGGGACTGTGTATCGAGCACGCGCTCTCGTGTAAGTCAAGTGTGGTGTGTTTAGAGAGGCAGTGTGTGTGAGAGTGAGTGAAAGTGAGAGTGCGGGTAAGAGTGAGGGTGAGGGTAAGAGTGAGAGTGAGAGTGAGAAGGAGAGGTGAGGGTGAGGGTGAGTGCAAGAGTGAGAGTGAAGCTACACAAATGGTGTCAACTTACACGGCCAATGCTGTAGCTACAAGGTAGCCGAGCAGCGCGTTCGTGACTTGCAAGCACCAGCCCATCTTGAAGGCTGCTATGGCTATCGAAAAGAGTGGCGATAGTTGGCAAACAACAGCTCGGCAGACAACAGTCCTCTCCAGCTCATCAACAGCGACGACGTGTGCTCGTATTTAAGGCCATCTACTAAGTATTACATGCAGGTATTGGGTCTCCGTCTTCACTCCCTTGCAAATCCTCCCCTCAACGGGCCGAGTGCTATATCGAGAAGAATCTTGGCGGGTTCACCCTACTTGTAGACTTTGATTAAGCTTGCCCTTCGTGGTCGCAATGTCTCCATCTCCGATGCGACCTGCTTCTTTGCAGCGCGTGCAGCGTGACCGGGCAGCTCATGTTCGTCCACCTGGACCGAGGCAGACCACGCGACCCAGGGGCTCGAACGCTGGTCGACGGTGCCCAGCAGACGTCAGCCTGGCAAGGCGAACAGGACAGTAACAGTCTTTGCTCATTGCAGAGTCTGAAGGTTCTCTGTATATCTGGTTGATGCTACGGACCGTACACACACCGCGTCAGGTTCAAACTGGTACACTGCGTCGACTGCAGCGAGTCCACAGAGTGCTATCGTCGGTCGAGGGCACGATTATGCGAGGACGAATCCGCGCGCGGACCTTCACGATGCTACTAGCCTTCGCGGGGGGAACACGAGCGGGAGGCAGATTTAGCTCGTGATCAAGGGCCCCAGGACAGGATAGGGCCAGGGGGGAGCTGCGTGAACGACGTCGCGAACCGGCACACGCGAACTTGGCATTAGTCTCCCGCCAGGGATGCTTTAAATGAAGGACAGAGGGTATTGCTGTGGGCTGGCTTGAATGGGGAAACCAGCGCCGATGCACTTCGGAGCGCCGACGATGGACGATGGCATGGTTAGTTACTCACCATTGTCCCGTCTAACTACCCGTATCCGTATCTGCTGTCGTACAGAGTCTTTTGCGGGGATCGTTCAGTTGTACTGAAAACTTGAAGAATGCAAAGTGCCAGGGGTTCGGCACATGGCAAAGTCAAAAGAGGCATCGTGGACCGAGAGTGGCATCATGGGTTGGGTGTTGACTCTGCAACCTACGTGACGAGACTTCGCGGATCATGTCAAGCAAACGCATTCATCAGACAGCGCTCGTTACTTTCACCTTGGTCTTCTCCCTTTACGACGTTTCATCACGATGGTCGGAGAAGGCCGACGAACTCCTGCTTGGGTCTTTGGCACTGGCGAGGCATGACTCAGACACCCCTGATCTGTGAATTGGGTCTCTGTTTGTCGCCTTTTCAGCTGTCCGCTGGCCTGGACTGGCTGACTGGACCTGAATTTGCGTCTGTCTTTCGTTCCAGAGCTGTCCTGCATCTGGAAAAGCCAGGTCTGCGATATATCGTGTGCAAATAAGAAACAGATTTCCACCTACACCTGTCGCGGCCTGTTGATGGTAATAGGAAAGGATGAATGTTTTTATTACTCTATTCACGTCATGCTGTTATCCATGGCCAGAGAGCTTGTCTGTCCAAAGGGCACTGCAGTTGAACAAGCCTTGAATTGTGGGATCCGAACGAGTGTCTGATGAAGACAAGACGGTGAAACAGCCATCTGTCGCCCATTTCCCATGACAATGAAGCTTTCCGTCAGTCCCGTCGATCCGGTAATCGGCCAATGCTAGCGGCCAGTCGCCTTCTCTCGATTCCTATTCGAACACAAAGCTCCAAAAGGGTATGGCCACGAGACACCAGCCACGGCGCTTTTCCCAATGGATGAAGTCATCGTCCGCCAACTGCATCTCAAAGCATCTTCCAGCTGTTGAACCGGCGCGAGACGAAAAGCCCAGATCGCTTCCGCCATGTCCGCTTCCGTCGACGTCGCGCTGAGTGGCGCTCGCCGGACCATCGTGCTGTCTCGAAATCTCTTCTTCTTCTTATGTCGCGGTGCCCGCAATGGGGAGAGCCCCTCTCGCGCCTTTCTCGCCCTTTTCTGAATTTCTCCTTTTTGTTTGGGTGACTTTGACTTTGACTTTGCCGTTGCCGTGCCTGCTACTCGCGACTGGCAATGGTCTTGTCCGTTCCGTCGCCAATGAAGCTGACGATGCATGTCGCCACCGCGGGCATCCTGGCTTTCGCGACGGTCGCGGCCAGTTCGAACGCGACCTCGAGTTCGAGTTCGAAGAGTACGTTGCTGGCGGCGACTCCCGACTGTGCGGTAAGAATCATTCTCGATGCTCAACGTCAGGAACCTGTGGGAACTGTCTGTTGGGACTTTGATGTGCTTGATTTTCTTCTCCCATGGTCCATCATTATTCCATCTGTCTACTCCCACTTCAGCATTTACAGTTTACGTGTCTTGGTAACGTCTTCGTCGGTCCAACTAACGTCTTGTCTGATCGAGCAGATGCCATGCTTCCTCGAAGGATTCCACTCCGGCAACTGTACGCTCGCCGACCTCACCGACTGCGTATGCACAAACATCCCGCTCCAAGCGCGAGTGTCGGCTTGCGTCCAGGTAGCTTGCACGTTCCAACAACAAATTGGTAAGTCGCCTCTTCCATCAGTCCAAACATCATACCTAGTCGCTAATGGCACGAGTACAGAATCGGCCTACATATCCCAGGAACTCTGCCATGGATATCCTATTCCCGAACGCCGGCGCTTCTCTCGTGTCTTCTCCATCGTTCTGCCCACCATCAGCGCAATCATCGTGGCCCTCCGGTGCCTCGCGCGGTTGCTGGTAACACGACAGCTGTGGTGGGACGACTGGACCGCTTTGATAGCACTGGTATGCTCTTCTGTGTCGAGACGAGGCACCCCGGACTCGCGAGCTGACGCATCTGTCCAGTTCTTCCTGTTCGTGTCCTGTGCTTGTGGATTTGCCAGTAAGTCTCAACATGCACACCCGGCCATCGTTTATCGGATCCCAAGTTACTGACATGCTTTCAGGTGCTGAGATGGGGTTCGGCCAGCACTATTGGAACATCGAGCCTGGAAGAGGAAAGACAATTCTACAGGTGAGCCATCTCCTCCACTGCCTGCTGCCAAGCCTTGCACAGGAAAACTCACACTGGCCAGCTCTTCTACGTTATGCAGATGATTTACATCTTTGTACAGTACGATCTTCCCTCCTCGAACTTCAACCCCCGCTGACCTTGACCAGATTCTTTGCCAAAGCATCGATATGCTGCTTCTTTGCCCGCGTCTTCATAGACCGCCAGTTCCACCTCTACGTCCGCGCCTTTGTCATCTTCATGATGACCTCGGCCACCATGTTCTTGTTCCTCGTCGTGTTCCAATGCCTGCCCATACGGTCCATCTGGGACCGTACCGTGGAGGGCCACTGCCTCTCGCTCTCGGCTATCGGCTACGGAGGAGCCGCGCTGAGCATATTCGAGGATCTCGTCCTGTTCATCATGCCCATCCCAGAGCTACTGAAACTTCAACTGGGGCCCAAAAAGAAGCTCGCGCTGGTTTTCATGTTTGGCATCGCGTCTGTGTGAGTAGTCCCAAAACGAGTGTGCAGCTTGGCAGTAACCCAGCTGACATCCCCCATAGCGCGTGTATCGCGAGCATGATTCGACTAAAGTATCTGATTTCGTACGCCAACACGTTTGACTCGACCTGTAAGTCTACTTCTCTTGCTTTCTACCTGTCCATCAGTCTGACCATCCAACATCAGGGGACAACGTCGACGTCGTGCTCTGGTCCTCCACCGAACTCAACCTCGCCATCATATGCGGCAGCCTCCCTGCCCTCCGCCCTCTGTTCAAAAAGATCCCGGGGCTCCTCAGCACCGTCAAGGAAACCGCCCAGAGCGAACATCGGCGACGTTCGCAAGTGCCATCCAACGCCGCCAAGTCGGTCCACTCGCGCCAGAGTCGCCAGTCGCACATGCTGTCCTCCGAAGCCTCTCAGCTTAAGGCCTTGGCGTCGAGGCCCAGTTCTTATGGGAAGACTATACATGTTATGACAGAGATTGATGAACCGGCGATGGATAATCACAGCAGGGAAGAGTTGCGGCGTGATTGGGTGTCGGATACGACAACGTCGTAGTGTATTGTGTTGTGACAGGAGCATCTTGACGAGAATACATGATTCTTTACATTGATTTTGACATCGAAAAAAGTCCCAGGTGATGGGAAAATGCCATATATTGTGCCCAGCCGACACGAATACAGGTAGATTCGAGGCCTCAGATTCAGCTCTTCTCTTTCTGGGCTGTCACATGTCCAAACCCCCTTTTCCAGCCTTCATCACCCGTTTTCGCAGAACCGTTTCTGGTCTACACCATCAGCGAGAATGAAAAAAACGTCAAATTGGGACACCCGATGGCAGGAGAACCTAACTCCCCGCGATATCATCCGGCTTCTTACGCCGAGTCCGAGGCCCGGCTCGGCATCCCGAAAGTGGGTCTCCTCCGGCGGTCGGCCCTATACCAGTTGCACAGTTGACGGCCCAACATGCATCTTACTTGAGCCTATTGACATCCATAAAATGCTGCTTCTCTGCAATATCGCTGGCCACACCAATATGGGGGTTTCCCCTTCGTTACAGCTTCGGTCTTGCGGCCCCAGTTCCACTGGAAGATGTTGCAACGTCCATGGATACCTAGGTTAGCCAAGAGGGCGTACACTCTCTAGCAGCGGCGCAGCAATGTATGACATGTTTCAGAGGAGTAGACTCATGTGAACGATCGTGACTGAATAGTATGGGCATAACAAACCATTTCGGAATCACGACACAATGAGGTACTTCAGGCCCAGATTAATCAGTAGCATGGGCTGATACTCTCGGCAAATGCGGTTGGGCTCCATCGACTGATTGACTACCTCGGTATTTACCCACTTCTCCAGTGGGCTCGACCGCTTGCGATTCAGACTGTTGTCATCTGGCCAGTTGTCTTCGCTTCATCCGACAGTCCCCCTTCTATCCTGCTTTGTCTTAACCAGCGTCATCCCCAGCAAGCGACGTACTCCTCCGTCTCAATCCACTCACTCACAACTCGGAGCCTGACCAGGATGGCGAACATGGACCTCTCCAAGCTCACCAAAAAATCCCTCGACTCGCGGGGGCTGACGTACACGTACTACACCTCCGCCGCCTCCGGCACGAAGCCGACTCTGGCACTCTTCCACGGCTGGCCCGATAGCGCACATCTCTGGGCGGGTTTCATCAACGACTTCCTCCTCCCCCGTGGTTACGGCGTCGTCGTGCTCGACAACTTGGGATACGGAGAGACCTCGAAGCCCACGGACCCCAAGCTATACGCTTGGAACCACCTCACAAACGACGTGATCAAGATCCTGGACGCCGAGGGCCTGGACAGCGTTGTCTCAGTCGGCCATGACTGGGGAAGCTTCCTCTGCCAGCGCCTGTACAACTTCCACCCAGAGCGGGTGCGCGGTCTAGTCACCGTCAGCGTCGCTTACTCCCCGCCAACGGGTCGCTTCAACTTGGACGCGGTAAACGGGTTCACCAAGCAAAAGTACGGCTACGGAATATTCGAGTACTGGTACTTCTTCACGGCCGACGACGGGGCGAAGCTGAAGAAGGAGAACCTCGAATCGGTATACGCCGTTGCCTTCGGCGACCCCCTGACGTGGCGGAAAACCTTTTGCAGTCCTGGGGGCATGCGGCAGTTCATCAGCGAGGGCCGGAAGCAACCGACGCTCCCGTTCGCCGCCGGCCGGCACAAGGAGGACTTTTTGAAGAGGTTCGGCGAGGGCGGTTTCGAAGGTCCCTGTTGCTGGTACAAGGCCCAGGCTTTTGGCGTGCAGAACGAGGCCGACAAGTTGGCGGCTGATAACATGAAGGTTCTCGTGCCAATGCTGTACTGGGGCGGTCGGGACGATCAGGTTTGCAAGCCTGAGGCTTTGCAGTCGAGCATCGACGCCGGTCTGGTTCCGGAGGTTACTAGCAAAGTCAGAGACGGTGGACACTGGGCGCTTCTCGAGAACCCGGTTGAATTTGGCGAGGACGTCTTATCTTGGCTGGAGAAACATTTCTAGAGTTGCTTAGTAGGTACATTGATGGCGAGATGCCTTGACGAGGCTCGGTTCCATCAGTTCTCTCACCACTCACAGCTTGCTGATGTTGACTGTGAGGAGAACTATTGACGTGAGCAAGTCGAACCGCGTGGCTGCGCAGCCTCCATCAAGCGTCCCGATGCGATTGCAGTGGGCGTGTTGGACCGAGAAGGTGAAGGAGACCCGAGGTCGAGCGTCATCGAGCGTTGTGCTTTCCAGCTCCACGCGTGGCAGAATCGGTAGACCCCAGTCCTGACAATGGATGTCTAGTATTTTGGTCTAGAAGCGAAGTGAGATTACCTACCTCTTTCTGCCACTTACTATCCTCCTCCTGGGGTTCGACTGGTGAGTATCGTTCTGCTTGATATCAACATATGCCTTCTTCTCCATGTGGAGCCATGCTTGAAGACGACCTTTGGCGGTTGTGACTGAACACGAGTCTCAGATTCGCCGGCAAATCCTCCAGAGAGGAAGCGAATGTCTGTTCATTGGTCATACTGGAAGATGTGTAGACAGTAGCCTCGGGTCTTTTGAGAAACGTATCAAGAATGAAAGAATCCGCGTTCGTTCAAGATGGCAGCTTGCCGTTCGAAGATCAAGACCGCACAGCGTCAAAACGCATGGGGCATTATCTAACCGCTGCTTGAAGCTTGGCGTCAAGACCGAGGCTCGTCTGATATCGACTCCTAAACGCAATACAAGTACTACGTATACACAGAATCAGCAGTATGCGGGGGATGACGCTTCCTTGAACTCTCATCCCTGCACTTCTTGGGCGCCGTGAAACCTGTCAGCCTGGGATGAACCTGGCGAGCCTCAGTAAGCAGCGGTGGGCGTTCATCCAGAATAGCACCAAGGTTGACCAAGAAGATGTCCCTTCAAGTCACGCGCCTTGGTATCCAACAGTGAATGTCGTGGGCTTCAGTTCCCTCATGGCCCGGATGTCACACGACCATCTTGCCTTCAGTCTTCAACTTGCCTGTGCGCAAATCATCGGCCAGGTCCCCTCGGTAGACCACGAGCTGCCTGATGTAAGCCTGCCCAATGTACGAGTACTGGACAACCTCGTCATGATCCTCTCCAGTCTTCTTGCCAGCTTTGGGACGAAGAACAATAGGAGTCTGGCAACCCAGGGCAATGTAGACTTCGTCTCCTTCCACGACGTTCTCAGGGCCGAGACCGAAACTGCCGCATCTCGTCGTGAAGAGTTTCCTCCTCGTGCAGGCCATATTACGCAAAGACCCTTCTGGCTGTGCGGATGGCTCACCGGGTTGTCGAACAAGTCCTCCAGCTGTTAGTGTATTGAGCATCTCGTCCCGTAACCGGGCACCCCTATTGCTCCTGGAGGACGTAGAGTCGGTGCCTGGAATGTCGGACGAATCGCGCAATCCTTCGACCAGGTTTAGCCATGTTTCAAAGACGCTCTCCTTATCCAAAAGTCCCATCAGAGAGGAGCGCATATTGCCGGATCTGCCGTACATGACTTCCAATAGCTCCCGTCTCAAGCTGTCCACCGACGCATTGTACGCGGGACCGACGGAAGCTACAGTAAGGCGAACGTGCTGTAAAAGCTGAATAGCCAACGCCTGCTCGGAATCTTCAGCTTCAGGGTCGAAAGCCTCGGGAATCGAGGTTTCCGGCAGCGGAATAGGGCCCAAAGACGTCGTCATCCGGAAGTCCTTTGCTTTGCGCAGGAAGACAACGAGGTGGTCCATTGTGGATGTGTTGATGAGTGGCCGGACTCGCGGTGAAAGAAACGAGGAGGAAATCGAATGCGTCCACTCCTCGACGCCCCTCTGTAGAGACCTTACTGGTGCGACCAACGAGCTGCAAGTGCGCATGGCCATCGTCCGCCACGGCTTGGATGTTACGGGAAGGCCTCTTTGGCTAAGACTCGTGGGATGGAAGAAGGCCAGTATCCAGGCTTGCAATTACCCAACCCATGGGTACCCGTGGGTTACCCAAAAAATGGGTTGGGTAATTACTTTACCCATAGGTCTGGCCTAAATAGTCTATAAGGTTTTGGGTACCTATAGTATTACCTATAAGTAGCTATAAGTATCTAAAATAACACAATTTTAAATAATAGGTAGTTATAAGTACCTAAAAAAACTATTCAGAAGTATTATAAGAAAGATAAATAACTAAATTTAATTTTCTTATTTATTTATAAAAATCAAGATAAATAAATATATTATTATTATTATCTATAGTAATTATTTATAGTAATTAGTTATTTCTCTTAAGCTAATTATTACTACTACTCCTTATTTTTATCTCCTCTATTATCTTTATTACTATAGATAGTCTAGCTATTAATAATTTCCTTTTACTTCTATACTTTATATATCTTTTTTTACTACTATAGTAGTATATTCTGGCGATAATAAAGGTTAAACTATTTTTTAGCTAAGTAGCTATTAGTATTAGGTTTAGATAATAGGGAATAAAGAATAATCAGGCGAATTAGTATATAAGTAAAAAGATTAAAATCTAGACTACTAGCAGTATATAGAAATTAGTAGGTAAAGATAATATTTTTCTATATAATTATAATTTATTTTATATATATAGCTACTAGGCTAGTTACTAGAAAAAAGTAAGTAAAATAGAAAGTAGTAAGTAATTTAGTAATATTACTTATATTTAAATATTTTTATAAGATACTATTTAGCTACTTCTTAAAAAATACTAATAGCTAATAGTTAATAATAGAGATCTCCTTTACCAGAGATCTATATTATTAATTCTCTAATAAGATATTAGAAGGAAACTTTAGGAATTAAAAGCTTAATATTATATTAGTAGTAATAAATCTCCCAAATAGCTATAACTATAGATAATTAGATTTATAGTAATTATATATAGTAATTAAGAATAAACTTACTACTAGAATAGTATTTATATAGCTTTCGCTAGATAGACTTTCTAGCTAAAATCTTTCTAAGTAAGATCTTTTAAGTTACTAAAACTTTCTAAATAGTAAGGTCCTTATTAGTAGCTGAAATAGCTGAGGTTAAGGTTTTTACTGTAGCCTATTTAGCTATAGTAGTAATATTATATTCATATTATTATTTTTAGTAAGCTATCTATAAGTAATATTTAATTAGTTAATTTAAAATAAGAATAAGAAGTAAACTTACGCTACTAAATAGTAATATTAGTGGTATTATTATTATAAGGTTTATATATTAATATATTAAGTAAAAATAATAAATATTTTTTATAATTATCTTAAAAGGGAAGAAGTAAATTATTAAATATTAAAATATTAATATCTCAGCTATTTTAAAAAATAAAAATATAAAACTAATACTATTTAAATCATATAATCTTTTTATATATATAAATATACTTTATAATAAATTTCAGAATATAATTTAAATTATTACTTTTTTTCAGAAAAGAATACTTACATACAGACTATACTATAGATATTTATCTCCAATCTTTTCATTTTTTATTTCTCCAGATCATTCACCTAATAAAAACAACAACAATAATAACGCCAGTAAGACAGTAAGGAATACTCTACTACCTCTTTATTTAATAAAATACTAAAGAATTTCCTTTACTAATAAGCTAGTATATAGAAACCTTAAGATATTATTATCTTTAGGTTGCAGTAAGTTACCTAAATTCCTAATAATTTTATAGTAATTAATTATATTAATTAGGATATAGACTATCCTGCAGACTCTAACGTAGGATAGAAAAGAAAAGTAAGTAATAACTACTTACAGAATAAGTATATAAAAAAAGCTAGAGCCCACCTAGAGACTATAACTAATAAGGAGAAATATCTAAAATAAGTTAAAAAGTTACTAAAAGCCTAGGAAAACTGGAAGATAAAAACTCTTCTTTAGAGTATTAAATATATTAATATATTTCAGTCAGTTTATCTTAATATAGAAAATCAGGTCTGTAATAATATTTATTTAACTATATAAGTTTTTACTATTAAGAAAGAATTTAGAATATTTACTTATTTAAAATAGTATATAGAAGAATACCTATCCTTTACAGATTACAGTATAATATAATATTAACTATACTCCTCCTAATACTTAATTTACTAGAGTTTAGTATAATAAGAAAAACCTACTAATTAGTTTTAATAATAATAATAATACTTAAGAAGATATTAAGTTTAGAAACCTATTAATATAGATAGAAAAGATTCTTATTAATATAGATACTTATAATAATTATAAAACTAACTAATAAGCTAAAAAAATCCAGAGTATTAAGTATAAAACCTAGAAGATTATAAAGTAGTATAAACAGATAAATACTAACTAATTACTATAATTAATTACTATAAATACTAATAAATTATAATTAAATAAAAATAGAGAGTTTCAGTATTTTTAAAAAGCTTAGCTTATAGTATTTAAGCAGCTTTACGTAAAACTTTAACTTTAGTATAACCACCCTAGTATTATATTAGAGATTATCAAAAAAAGCTTTATAAAAAATAGATAAGTTAACAGCTTAGTATTCCTTATAAAGGAGGAGTTTCTACTTTACTATATACTTATAAAATACTAGAAAATTATTAGTATACTAGTAAAATCTCTATCTTTAAACTATAAAATAAAAAAATAAATAATATTAAAATATTATAGAATATTTACTAATTATTTTAAGTTTTTTAAACTCAAATATTACCTTACTCTTAATATTCCTAATTTCCTCTATATAACTTATAGTTACTATTATATTATTAACTATAAGTTTACTTTTCTAGATATAATTTAAGAAGTTTATAGTAGTAAGCTAAAATTAAATTAAATTATCCTTCCTAACCCTACTTCCTTATAATAGAATATTAATCTTATTAAGATTAACTAATTTACTAAAGAGATAGAGAAAAACTTTAAGGGAAATATAAAGTATATTTCACTCTATCTATACTTCTAAATTCTATCTTAAATATTCCCTATATCTTAAGATAAATATCAGTAGGAAACCTAAAACTTAATAGCTAAACTGGATTTTACTTTTATTAAGGAGATTATAGAAAAGATAGAATAGGGAAAATAAGTTAAAAATAATTATTTTATAGTAATTAATTATAATGATCAGTAAAAATCTTAATTTTTAATTAAACTAAAAACCCTAAATATTCTTTAATAATTCTTTTAATAAATTAAAATCCTTCTTTAGTAAAGTAACTTATTTAGTATAAATTATATAGAGATTTATATCTAGATAAATTAGTAATATATTTTATTTCCTTAAAAATATACTTACTTAGAAATAATATAGTAAGGTAATGTTTAGTAACTTCTTATAATATATAAAATATAGTAGATTAGATTTTAAACTCCTTTTAAGTATAATTTAGTAGAAACTATATAATCTTATATATAAGCTATCTAAATAATACTTTTAGAATAAAGAAGTTAGTTATTTTTTAAAGTTTCCTAATTTTATATAGAGTATAAACTAACTTATTAGATAAAGTTAATATAATAGTAATTAGATATTCTTACCTCCTAAATACTATTATTTTTTCTTCTTAAGTAATATAATAATTACTAGCTTCTTATAGACTATTTTTAGTTTATCTAGTAGTTTTAATAGATACTCTAAATTTATCTATATAGTTACTTTTATAGTAAACTTAGTTTAGTTTATACTTAACTTTTATCTAGAGGAAGGAAGTTTAAAGCTAGAGGGAGTAGTCTAACTAGATAAATAGAAATTTATATATCTTAATATTAGTATATTCCTAACTTCTATTAGAGGTAATAATAGAGTTTCTAGAGATATAATACTAATTTAATAATAATAATAAATTTAAATATAAGAATAAATTTAATAATTATTAAAATAGGTTTTTTTATAAAAGTTATAATTTAATAAATATAAAGTTTATAGTAAAGTATCTAACTATAAATAATTATTAAATATAACTTTATAATCTCCTAAAATCTAATCTATATTTTATATTTTATATTTAAACTAATTAATATAAATATTATAGTAATTACTATTTTGTAATTCTGATAGAATATTAAAAAATTATCTCTACTATTTCTATAATATTATAATTTCTATTTAGTATTAATCTGGAGGATAGTTTAGATTCTCTATATATTACTAATCTTTATATTCACTATAACTTTATTATTTTTATAGTAAACCTCCTCAGCTAGTTTATTACTCTTTAGTAAACTCTCTAATAGTATAAATTTTAGGTTATAGATAGTTAATATCTACTATAGAGTAAGGAATCTCTTAAGGAATATCTTAACTAAATAAAAATATTCTAGTTTAGTATTAAAATACTAATTTAGAATAAGTTTAATTATATATTCTCTCAAACTACTAGGTAATTAGTAATATTATATAAGTAATACTATAAAATACTAGTTTATCTTTATATTAAATTAAGTAATATAAATATTATATTAAAATATTCTAGAATTTATACTCTAAAGCTATATAATTAAATCCAGTTAGATAATTTAATTATTAGTAAAGTAATTATAAGTGATTTTTTAATATTTATAGTAATTATTTATAGTAATTAAATTTAGATTTTATTTGGTAATTATATAGATACTTTATAATAAGCTTTTATCCACTTAATAATAGAAGTTAATTTATTATTAAATATTATTTATAATTACTTCTTTAAGTAGTTTTACTAACTTCTATAATCTAGCTATAATCTACTAAGCTAACTAATATTATCTAAATAGCTATTAACTGAAACTCTAAGGATTTAGTTATTATTTCTTAGTTTACTTCCTAAGAATAAGAAAATCTTACTCATAATTAATATCTAGAATATTCCTAGTTTTAAAAACTGGAATTTATAGTAAGTTATTATTAATATTATTAATATATCTAGAGGATATATCTAAATATAGTAAGTTAAAGTAATAATCTAGCTTCTTTAATATTTTTAAGAGAGAACTACTGAAATAGGCTATGGCTGAGAGGGCCTATCTGGACTAAAACCAACTAACCAGCCCCAGCTATAAAACCTGAGAGAAGTAAAAACAGATAGAAAATATTAGAAAAATATTTTCAAAACGTAGAATTATATTCGCAGATCTATAGTCTAAAAACTAAGCTAATCTAAATAGTAGGTTTTGGATTCTGGAGAGAAGAGAAGTTATATTCTTTCTATCTGTCTGTAACAAACCTGGCTATTTATACTTATGAGGCCACTTATGTTACATAAATAGGTTAGGCCTGTTTATAGACCCAGCCCCATCACAATCCTCCCCATTTTTGAAAGCTTACGCCCCCACGCATTCAAAAATCTAGACAAAAACAACCAAAACCTAACCAGCCCCGCAGGGTAAAAAAAAAGTCAAAAACAGATTTAAACTATAGCTCTCAGCTATGCGTACATACGTACGTAACCCCTTAGCTATAAAGCCCTTATTATTTATACTAATAAACTACTTATATATATATAAGTATTACCTCTCCTGGCTGGAAGTCTATTAAAGTCGCCATACAGAGTATATATACTACTCCTGGAGGTATTCTTCCTCCCTAGAGTGATCTTTCCTTTCTAAATCTAGGTATTTTTAATATGGTTTTATATATATAATAATCGATAAATTATTGTAACTATAGAGCCTTATTCAGTTGGGTTTCCTTCTTTTTCGTGAAGCTTCAAGGGCCCTAGGGTGGCATATATATAGCTGTAATGTAGCTATAGCCTATATAGTTATAGCTATACGCAGTTGTGGCTATATGTAGCTGTGGGTCTTACGAATTAATTAATATAGCTATAACTATTATTTTTGTGATTTTCGGGGGTTTACTTATTACTTTCATTAATTATTAACGCTTTTACTATATATATAGCTGTAGCTATAGCCTACAGAAGCTGTAGTATCTGTATAGCTATGGCCTCCGTATGATCTATAGTATCTGTAGGATCCGTGGTATCTATAGTACTATAGTAATTGAATAAATAGTTATATTTAAATATAGTTAATAGTGTTAGTCTGTAAATAGGTTAGTTAGTCTCTTAGTTTAGTGGCAGATCTATTTGAATAGTATAGAAGTATTTACCTATTATAATTGTAAGAGTGTGGCTAAAGGCTTAGGTAAGGGAAGGGTAAACAGTAAAAGGTAGGTCTCTGTAGGTTGTAAGATTTCAACTTAGTGGGCTAACTAGTGGTAGCTATGAGAGGCTTTTATCCTATAGTGGCCTCAGGCCCTATTAGTCACATGATCCTAGCTATCCCGGTTCTCCGTACAGGCCATAGGGGACCATATCCTTATAATTATCCCCCTCCTTTAGAGGCTTTAGCCTCCAAAGCCTATAAATACTATATAGCTGCATGTTTTTAATATATGACTTTGCCGACCGTTCGCTAGTGGCGCTGAGTTTGAATATGAAATAACAGTTGAAATAACAGTTAAGATAGCAGTTGAAAATAATAGTGAAGATAACAGTTAAACAACAGATTTAAGCAATTAAGAGAAGAAATTAAAGCTATAAGTATATTAACCTATAATATTCCCACGAGTATATTAACCTGGGAGGTTAATAACCCCTCAGTGAGGCCTCCCTATAAGTATATTAACCTATAAGGCTTCAGTGTATTAACCAGATATCTTAAGGTAATTACCAGGGCGTCTGACCCCTTTAGTATATTAACTGGACATCTTTAGGTAAATACTAGGGCGTCTGACCCCTTCTCCCTGAGGTATCCCACAGTGGATCAAGTATATAAAGCTTCCTGTAGCTAATTAAGCTACTGAGGTATAAGCAGACATTCGCTAGTTACTTCGCTCCTAGAAAGGGGCCACTACTGCCACACCCTAGTAGTCTTCCAGCCTCAGGCTCAGTATAGCCTTAAGGCCCTTTTAGCAGCAAGCCCTCAGCAGCCAGATAGTTACAGTAAACCCTTATAAGGTAGCTAGATTTCTAGCAGTATACACAGAACTCATTTTAGTAATAAGTAGCTATCAAATAGCCTAACTTACTACAGACCTCACATATTTAAACCTTAAAGTGGAACATCTTAGCTAGAGTCAACTTATCAACTATTTCGCAGTATATATATACTAAATTAGTAGCAGTATCATAACTAGTAGCCCTTCTGATAACACTACTTAAAGTATCCTCATAAGGCTGTAATATCTCCTAGAGATACTCAGCTACTAGGGCTACAGCTCTTAGTAGCTAATTATCAAACTTCTAACACTATAAGTATCTCTATATTCTAGCCTCAAGGTAGTAGAAGAAAGTAAATACATAAAGTTAAAATATTTCTAATCTAACAGTTCCTAGAAACCTATAAATTACTAACTATTTAGTGTAAAACTTCAGTGGGGATATCTAGCTATCATAGTGAAGCATATAAAGTATACTATAGAGATATAACTCTTATAGAGTAGGGTTAATTAATAAGTAGTAAGTAAATACTATAAAGTTAGCCTATAAAAAGTCTAGTAAGGTATAATAGTAGTTACACTACTAAGTCTATAGACTATATAATAGTTTAGTTATAACCTACTGAATCTTCTATACCTCTAAAGCTCCTAGCTGTAGAGTATAGCTATCTTAAACTACTATTAGCTAATCCTTAATTTCATATAGAATAGTATCCTTATAAAGAAGGCTATAGAAATAACTAGGAGGTCTTAAGTAATCCTAATATTTATAGGCTACTAAGGGAGCTAGTAATAACAGCACTAAGCTTACTAATAATATAGTGTTAGATATCCAGTCCATTATAGCCTCTATAAATAAAGACTACTATTCGAGAAGGCATATAAACACTATTATAGTTACTGTTACTATATTACTTAAGTTATTAGCAGCTGTATTACTTACTTTAGCTGCTTATATTAATGCGGCTGGCGTAGGGATTACTATATGCTCGCCAGTGGAGGGCGTATTATCAGAAGGCGCATTTTCAGAAGCTGTATTTTCAGAGGCTAAATTTTCAGAGGCTATAACTTAGGGCGTTATTATTCTTAATGCGGTTGCTAAGCGGTCGGCGGGCGTTCATCATAATAGAGCTATTACTAAAACCCCAGTCTTACCTCCTTAGAGAGGTAGAAGTTGAAAAATTATAAGAGTGTAGCTAAAAGCCTAGGTAAGGGAAGGGTAAACAGTAAAAAGTAGGTCTCTATAGGTTGTAAGATTTCAACTTAGTAGGCTAACTAGTGGTAGCTATAAGAGACTTTTATCCTATAGTGGCCTCAGGCCCTATTAGTTATGTGATCCTAGCTATTCCGGTTCTCTATACAGGCTATGGGGGACCATATCCTTACAATAATCTAAAAGAAACTTTAGTAGTAAGAAAATAGAAGATCCAGACTAAGAAAAGAAAATAATTAAATAAGTATAATAACTAAAGTGTGAATCTGTAAATATTATCTAGAGTAAAAAAAGGAAATAGTTAAATAAGTATAATAACTAAAGTGTGAGTCTGTATTACAAGCCAGCCCCATACGGAACACACTACAGAACACCTGTTGCAAATACGGTAGGCACATAAGGGGGCGTATGCGTTATTATTATTATTGTAACGTGTGCGTTACGGTGGCAGGGGCCGCGGGAGGTGTGCCTGCCCTAGGCCACGCCCATGGCGGTAGCCCACGGCAGTATTATTTCTGACACCCCCCCCCAGCCATACAGCATCGCCGGCACAGTTAGCTACGTGAAATAATATATACAAAACAAGGCTATTCAGAGCCTGTAAACTAGTAGATAAAACAGTAAAAAGTATCTTCTTAAAAAGCGTCTCTTAGACGTCAACAGTAAAAACCCATAAAAATATATAGCTATCTTTATAATAATCCTAGCTCTATCACCCTCATTAAACCTCTAGCATTCAGTAGGAAGAGTAACACTATTTACAGGCTGCATTCGCTGAAATCCACCCCCCAGCCAAAAAACATATAGCTAGCTGGATACAAAAAGTATTGAAATAATAAAAGATTAAAATAATAAAAAGCCTGAAGCTATCTATTTTAAGCATAGAGGCCATTTTAAGCATAAAGCTATTTTAGATATAAAGCTATTTAGAGTAGAGGGAACCTTCAAATAGTAGCATTATAGTATTATTATATATATAAATCTTCCACCCCCTATAAGGCTACTAATTACTTAAGTAATCTTCATACTTCCTATTTCAGACGTAAAGCTATTTAGAGCAGAGGGGACCTTTAAGTAGTAGCACTATAGTATTATTATACGCACGAATCTTCCACCCCCCACAAAAATACTAATAGCCCTCATACTTTCTATCGTCAAACCTCTTATTAAGACCTTTTACTGTAAGTACCATAAATATTACAGGTTTCAGACACCATCCTGGAGGCTAAATACTATCATTAAGATAATAACAGCAATCAAGCAAGTAGGCTGAAAAATTACATACTTAGCATTAAATATACTGATATTTAGCTGCAGCAGTATTATCGCAATCAAGTAGTATAGTAGGCAGTAAAGGCCACTTTATAACTCTTAAGAATATAGCAGCTTAAACACTAGTAAGGATCTCACAATAATCAGACACTATAGTTAACTAGCAGCTTTAAATCTTATATACTATTACCTATACTGAAATAAAGCTTACAGAGAGCGTCCAGTAAAGTTAGTTTAGCTATAAGCCTATAGCCTCAACTTCAGACGTCAAAAAGCCTACCTAGCATACAATAAGGAAGTTATCCTCCTATCGTGAAAGCTATTATTAAATATCTTCCTAAATATCAAGATCAGGAGATTCAAGATATTCAAGATATTAGTGTGAAGCCTCAAGGAGCTACTAATCTAACAGCAATACAGCATACTTCATAAAAGCCTTAAGCTACTACTTAAGAGTCTTATCAAGAAGACAGTACTAGGTAAAATACTTAGAGGTAATAGTAGTTAAAATAAGAGCCTAAACTTCCTTTATAGTATCTTTAATTCAGTTATATTCTTAAAGGTCTATTTAATAATTATATTAAAGTTAGGTATATATTTACAGATCTTCAGATAATAATTCAGAAAATACCTTTACTGATACTTTAAAATTAGCCTTAGCTATAAATAGAGTAACAGAGAGTATCTCAGGCTTCGACAGCAGAAGTATCATAGCCTCATTAGGATTAATATAAGCCTATAGGTCACAGTCGCATATAGCAGTCTTAATATACTAGATCCAGTATAACTAATCTTTAGGGTCATATAGAAAGAACGCTCCTTTATCAGTTTTATTCGAAACCATTATAACATTCAAATTAATCAATAAAATAACGTAAAAGGGATTAAATCAATCAATAAACAACATAAAAAAGTATACTCTTTTTCAGTAGCGTGAGACTCTTAATTATTGCAAATACGGTAGGCACATAAGGGGGCATATACGTTGTTATTGTTGTTGTAACGTGTGCGTTATGGTGGCAGGGGCCGCGGGAGGTGTGCCTGCCCTAGGCCACACCCATGGCGGTGGCCCACGGCAGTATTATTTCTGACAACACCCTACTTAAGTGCAGCCAGACAACAAGTGGACGACTTGTTGTTACGTACCTTTTGACGATGTGGCTCAATTAGTAGTACTGTTTATATGCGTGCGTATACGCATATATATACTAAAGGCTGAGACGTTATTGGCTGCAACGCTACGCCCCTGTGGGGCCAGCCCTTCACAGTCTGTGAATATTATTTAAAGTAGAGTTTTTTTTCTTTTTTTTTTTTTTATTATCCTTCTAAGGTATTATTATTAATGAGAGTTATTATTATTTATAATAAGTTATAGATATAAGATTTTTTACTATCTTTTTATCTTTATTATATAATATTTTAATTTAATTTTATATAAAGCTGCTAGTTGATCTTCCTAAAGATCTTAATAGATTTGTAATTTATAGTGATTCTAATATTATCTATTTTCTCCTTTAGAGATATCTAAAAGTCTGAATATAACTATCCTTACGTATTATCTTCTCTAAAAAGAAGGTATTTAAGTTATAGTGGTCTTCTTTTTACCTAACTATCTTCTCTATATTAGAAGTATTTAAATAGTTTATTTATTTATCTTTTTACTAGTTTTCAGATAAATAAATTAATCTTACTATATTTATTAGTTTAGTAGGATTACCTTCTTAATTATTCTGTAATTATTATTATAATTGTTACGGGCCAGCCCCGTACGGAACACGCTACGCACCCTACTTAAGTGCAGCCAGACAACNNTTGTTACGTACCTTTTGACGAGGCCATGCGATATGGCTCAATTGGTAGTACTGTTCGTGTGCGCGCGCGTGCGCATATGGGTACTGAAGGCCGAGACGTTATTGGCTGTAACGCTACGCCCCTGTGGGGCCAGCCCTTCACATAATTATTATTTTCTATTATATTTAGTAGAGTAATTTTTAGTCTACCTACAGGCTAGGTCTGCAAATACCTTACTGATAATAATCTTATAATATGAAGTTATAAAAATTTGTTTAGTGAAGCTATATAAATACTAGTTTCTAAATACTTTCTAGGTCTCTAGAGTATCCACCAGTTTTGAGAGTATAAGTATAACTATTACTCAATCTTCTTATTTTTAGTATAAATCTATAAATAGCTTTCTTTAGTAATCTTTCTAGTTTTTACACTTACTTATATATTTTTTCTTAATAGTAGGATAATATATTATATTTTTTATTATATTATATTAATATTTATTTATTAAGATAATATAGAAGTATCTCTCTATCCTAACTTTAAAAACTGAAAGCAGAATAATCTACCTCTAGGTATTATTAAAATAGGCTATAGCTGAGAAAGCCTATCTGGACTAAAACTAACTAACTACCTCTAGCTATAAAACCTGAGAGAAGTAAAAATAGATAGAAAATATTAGAAAAATATTTTAAAAGTATAGAATCGTATTTATAGATCTATAGTCTAAAAACCAAGCTGATCTAAATAATAAGTCTTAGATTCTGGAGAGAAGAGAAGTTATATTCTTTCTATCTGTCTGTAACGAACCTAGCTTTTTATGCTTGTGAGGCTACTTGTGTTACATAAATAGGCTAAGCCTATTTACAGGCCCAGTCTTATCATACTACTTAATAGCTATATTTTTAAATAGTTTTAATAGATAATATTTTATCTTTTAACTTTAAGCTCCTTACTGAAAAATATAGTTATTACTTTAAGATTATAATTCCTAATATCTATTATATTGGATATCTTACTTATATTTTTAATTTTATTATCCATAAGATATACTATATAGTTAAAATATCTTAATCTGAAGCTTCTGAGAATAAGATACTTAGTATTAAACTAAAAAATATAGATAGTAAGTATAATAATATATAGGTAATTTTCTATTAAAACTATTTAAAATACTAATATTCTATTATAGGAACTCTTTAGATTTTAAGGACTGAGATTAAGATTAATAGGATAAAGAAAATATTCTAAAGTAAAATAACTAATAAGTTACTAATCTTACTAATTATAAACTATAAAAATAACTTAACTAAATAATTTTATAAAGTAAGAATTATATAAATATAGTTATTTATAAAGTAAAGTTATTTATAGTAATTATTTATAGTAATATTAAGTTAATAAATAATAGATTAAATAACTTACTATTTCTCTTAAACTTTTAGTTTTTAAATTCTAAAAGTTTAAAAAACTTTAAGAATCTACTTAACTAAAGGAAAAACTTTTAAGATTTCTATAAGATATTTATACTTAATAAAACTTAATAACTATTATATATATCTAAATTAGATTCCTCTAGTAAACTATTAATATATAATTCCAGAAATAGAAAGAAAACCAGGAAAATATAATTTTAAATATAGAATAGGAAGCTTTAGATATCTTACTTAATATTATAAAACTTTTTATTTTATTTACCAATCTTATTAGTTATATATAGAATATTACTTCTAGGTATATTTTTACTTTCTTTTAGATTATTTCACTATATTTTCAGATATATAATACTATTCTGAAAGAGAAGACTAACTATAATAATTATAGTTAGATATCTATAATTACTAATATAACTTTAAATAGTTAGAATAAGTTTAATAAGTATATTAATATATTTCTTAAATTAGATTCTTTCTAGGTTTATAATATTACTACTCTCTTAACTCTAATAGTTAGTATTTTAGTTTCTTAAATATAAAGTATTTAATTTAACTTTAGCTAAACTCTTAAAATTCTTACAGATACTTAAATCCTTTAGTAATAAGTTAAATAAAATTTCATTAGAGTCTATATAGATCAGTACTATCTAAAAACCTAACTGATTATCTAGCAGACTAATAGTATTTAACTATAAAGTTTATTTAACTTTATATAAGTAATATAATTTAGTAATCTAATAAAAAAGGTATTTATAGTAATTAATTATAGTAATTAACTATACTAATTATTTTTAGGATACTTAATTAAGAATATAGTAAACTTAAGATATTTATAATAAATATTTTAATATAGATATATTTATCTTACTTATTTAATTATAAAAATATTCTTAATATATTCTCTAGTTATACTTACTAGTAAAATAGTTTAAACTTTTGAGATAAAACTTAATTATAAATATCTATTATAGGCTATGTCTGGATGTCCGGCTAGGACTATGCTCAGGCATCTGAAGCTAACCTCCTCACTTGGGTGGAGCTCCAGTAGGCTCTATATAGCACTATATATATAGACTTTTCTATACACTTATAAAAGCTTCTCTTTTACTTCTTAGTTCTAAATAAATAGTATTTTATACTACCTTCTAGTTAAATAAGCCTAGGTCCAGCTTTTTATATATTTAGAACTCAGTTTTATTTACTATATAGATAATACTAAATAGAGTGTAGCTTCCTACTAGTTAAGTATATAATCTAGTTAAATATAGCTTTTAGAATATAATACTATATAATAAGTAATTAATATAAAGAATAATAGAAAATATTAAAGCCCCCCAGGATACTCCTACAGATAGCAACCCTATAAGTAAATTACTTTAGTAGTAATTATAGTATATTTTAAGCTCTCTCTACTAGAGGATTAATAAGCTTTTATATAAGTTAGTAAAATAAGATATTATAGTAAGTAGTAACCTCCAGGTAGTTACTATAATAGATACTTCTAATTTACACTAGAGTATTCTAGTAACCTCTAGAATAATATCTATTAGAATAATAACTTTTAAGGTTAATAATATTACTATACTCCTACTAGTAGCTAACTACTAGAGGAAACTTCTTCCCCTACCTCTAAAGTTTTCAGATAAGTAAAAGGAATATTAAGTATATGTGAAGGGCTGGCCCCGACCGGGGGGCGTAGCGTTACAGCCAATAACGTCTCGGCCTTCAGTA
>MASP02000288.1:0-30080 GCA_001693025.2 Colletotrichum lindemuthianum | reverse complement strand
AATTACTATAATTAATTACTATAAATACTAATAAATTATAGTTAAATAAAAACAGAGAGTTTTAGTATTTCTAAAGAGCTTAGTTTACAGTATTTAAGTAGTTTTACGTAAAATTTCAAGTTTAGTGTAACTATCCTGATATTATATTAGAGATTATCAAAAAAAAACTTTATAAAGAATAAACAAGTTAACAGCCTAATATTCCTTATAAAAAAGGAGTTTCTACTTTACTATATACTTATAAAATACTGGAAGACTACTAATATACTAGTAAAATCTTTATCCTTAAACTATAAAGTAAAAAAGTAAGTAATATTAAAATATTATAGAACATTTACTAATTACTTTAGATTTTTTAAGCTTAAATACTATCCTGCCCTTAATATTCCTAGCTACCTCTATATAACTTATAGCTACTATTATATTATTAATTATAAGCTTACTCTTCTAGATATAGTTTAAGAGGTTTATAGTAGTAAGCTAAAGTTAGATTAAATTATCCTTCCTAGCTTTACTTCCTTATAGTAGGATATGAATTTTATTAAGATTAACTAATTTACTAAAAAGATAGAGAAAAACTTTAAGGGAAATATAAAGTATATTAAAATAGGCTATAGTTAAGAAGGTCTATCTGGACTAAAACTAACTAACTACCCCTAGCTATAAAACCTGAGAGAAGTAAAAACAGATAGAAAATATTAGAAAAATATTTTAAAACTGTAAAATTACATTCGTAGATCTACAGTCTAAAAGCTAAGTTGATCTGAATAGTAGGTCTTAGATTCTAGAGAGAAGAGAAGTTAATTCTTTCTATCTATCTGTAATAAACCTAGCTATTTATGCTTGTGAGGCTACTTATATTACGTAAATAGGCCTATTTACAGGCCTAACCCCATTATAATCCTCCCCATTTTTGAAAGCCTACGCCTCCGCGCGTTTAAAAATCCAGATAAAAACAACTAAAACCTAACCAGCCCCACAGAGTAAAAAGAAAGTTGAAAAACGGATTCGAACTATAGCCCTCAGCTATACGTATATATGTATATAACCCCTTAGCCACGAAGCCTTTATTATTTATACTAATAAACTATTTTTATATATATAAGTATTACCTCCCTTAGCTAGAAGTTTATTAAAGTTACTATATAGAGTATATACTACCTCTGGGAGTATTCTTCCTCCCCAGAGTGGTCTTTCCTTTCAAAATCTAGGTATTTTTGATATAGTCTTATATATATAATAATTGATAAATTATCGTAACTATAGAGCTGTATTTAGTTAGATTTTATTCTTCTTTTCCGTGAGGCCTCGAGGGCCCTAGGGTGGTATATATTGTGATAGGGTTAGGCCTGTAAATAAGCTTATTTACGTAACATAAGTGGCCTTATAAGTATAAATAGCTAGGTTTATTATAGACAGATAGAAAGAATTAACTTCTCTTCTCTCTAGAATCTAAGACCTACTATTTAGATTAGCTTAGCTTTTAGACTGTAGATCTACGAATATAATTCTATAGTTTTAAATTTTTTTTTTTTAATATTTTCTATCCATTTTTACTTCTCTTAGGTTTTATAGCTAGGGGTAGTTAGTTAGTTTTAATCCAGATAGGCTCTCTCAGCTATAGTCTATTTTAATAATACCTAGAGGCAGATTATTCTACTTTCAGTTTTTAAAGCTGGAATAGAGAGATACTTCTATACTACCTTAATAAATAAATATTAATATAATATAATAAAAATATAATATATTATCCTACTATTAAGAAAGGATATGTAAGTAAGTATAAAAACTAGAAATATTACTAAAGAAAGCTATTTATAAATCTATACTAGAAATAAGAAGATTAAGTGATAATTATATTTATACTCTTAAAACTAGTAGATACTCTAGAGACCCAGAAAATATTTAGAAACTAGTATTTATATAACTTTACTAAATAGATTTTTATAACTTTATATTATAAGATTATTATTAGTAAGGTATTTATAGATTTAGCTTATAGGTAGACTAGAAATTACTCTACTGGATATAATAGAAAATAATAATTATAATAATAATTACAGAATAATTAAGAAGGTAGTCTTACTAAACTAATAAATATAGTGGGATTAATTTATTTATCTAAAAATTAGTAAAGAGATAAATAAATAAACTATTTAAATACTTCTAATATAGAGAAGATAGCTAGATAAAAGGAAGATCACTATAACTTAAATACCTCTAATATGGAGAAGATAGCTAGGTAAAAGGAAGACTATTATAACTTAAATATCTCTAATATGGAGAAGATAGTTAGGTAAAAAGGAAAACTACTGTAATTTAAATACTTCTTTTTTGGAGAAAATAATATGTGAGGATAGTTATATTTAGACTTTTAGATACTTCTGAAGAAGGAGAAGATAGATAATATTAGAATCACTATAAATTATTAATTTATTAAGGTTTTTAGGAAGATTAATTAGTAGTTTTATATAGAATTAAATTAAAATATTATGTAATAAAGATAAAAGGATAGTAAAAGATATTATATAGATAGTCTTATCTACTATTTTTATTAATAATAAGTAATTAGAATATTATTATTATTATTTACTATAATAATTTTATAATATAATATAACCTATATAAGATAGTTTAAAATAAAGATAATAGTTATATTAAACTTAATATTAAAGTCTCTTTTATAGTATTAACTACTACTATATTCTTAGGTTTAGTATTTAAAAGTATTTAACTTTAAGGTCTGAATATCTTAGAAGATTCAGATGACGCTCCTTTAGTTTATTCTTAATATAATAATCTAACTGGGAACCTATTTTTAGGATCTTAAGCTGAGGTTCTGTCAGGGAAAGATAATATATCTATAAATATCTCTATAATTCTACTGATAAACTATATTCTGACTGTAGCTGACTACTTAATATTAATGAAAACGCTCTAAATTTAACCTACTATAACTACTATATCTCCTTAGTCTAAAGGAGCTTCTAAGTTTGTTAGTAATAATATTTCTAATTTTCTGGATAAGTTTAAATTACTAGCAGGCCTATCTTATAAGTCTGAAGCTGATATAATTAAGGAAGTCTATATATACTATACTCTATACCTTAAGAAAGTTATAGTATTAATCCTGATAGGTAAAATTATCTAGATAGAAGCTAAGGAAATATTTTTAACTATATATAGACTTACAGACCTAATAGCTGACTGAAACTCTAATAAAAAACTGAGAGTTTTTATAATTAGAGATTTACTGAAGGAAGATAATCTAGTAGGAATTATATTTCTACTAACTATAATTAATAACCTCTGGATCTATACTGCTACTCGAGGAGACCCTAAGCTGCTTAACTAGGAATTAATATATGTTGCTATATATAGAGTACCTCCTAGAGTACTGAGGGAAATAGCCTGAAACTTTTACTGTAAATTCTATAAACTTGTTAATATAGATTAGAAGATTTTTAAAACTATATTTATATAGTAGAGAAAAGACTAGATCTTAATAAAATAACTTACAGGCAAGCTGAAAATATTAACCTCTAAAGTTCTCTCTCTAAATTTGTTAAAGATGATTTTAATAAGGTCTAAAGTAGTTTAGATACTTAAGAAAGTAAAGATAATTAAAGAAAGTATTATTATAGGAGTAAAGAAGTTAGTAGATATCTTTAAAGGATTTTAAGTTAATAATGTTAGCCTCTCTATAAATAATTAGATATTAGTAATCTATAGTATTATTAGGTAGTGGAATAAGTTCTCAGTATATATAGAGACTTACATTATATTAATTAAACTAAATTCTACCTATTCTTCTTATATAACTAATTTGTAAGTATACAGAAGTAGTAATTTTAGAAGATCTTAATATAGAATAAGTGGGGCTTATAGTAGTTAGATACTGCCTTTTAACTGCTTCCATCCTCAGTACTAACTTATAGATAATATAAACTATTAGTAGTGTAGATAGTCAGAATATTATATAATAACTTATAAAACTATAATAGTCTGCCAGACCTATAGTATTTACTTCTATAGAAAAGGCGTTTATTATATTAGCTACTAGAGCGACGAAGTAATATTAGTATAAGATAGTATTATTAATGAAGGATACTAGAAAGACTAGCTAGATAGAAAGATAGTTCTATTCTATATTACTTAGAGACTTTAGGTTTTCCTAAAGGAAACTAAGGAAGCTAATAAAATTAGATTATAATTATTCTATAAACTTATAGAACTTATTTAGAATTATATAAAATAGTAAGTTTTAATTACAGAAGCTAATAAGTAGTTTACTAAATACTAGCGAAAAAAATAAGTAGAGGAAGTTTATATTATATTTAATATTATAATTTCTAACTCTATTTATATTACTATATTTAAGGATAAATCTAAAATAGTAACTGAGGATATTATAACTACAGACAGATTAAAGCTAACCTCTATAAAATTTATATCTTATTATTATTATAAGTCTTAATAGGAATTATTTATAGATCTAACTAATAAAGAACACTAAGCTAACTTTTCTCAGCTAGAGCTAAGAGTTATTAAACTAGACTAAGATAATAAGCTAATACTAATTATAAGAGAGGTTCCTCAAGGTATACTCTCTACTGAATAAATATCTAAATAATTAGTTTTTATTATATTACTAATAGATACTAATAATTAAGCTCTTACTTATTATATTTATTTTAAGAAAGTAGGAAGGTAAATCTCAGTTCCTAAAGATCTACTTTAAAAAACCTAGCTAGTATATACTTAAGTTAACTATAAGTACACCCAGTTAGTTATAAAAAATTACTAAGAGAGCTAATAGATAAAGAAGGTTTTTATTTTAACTAAAGAGGAATTTATAGATATATTTAATAAAGTTAGTAATAAAGAGAATATAATTTAAGTATAGATTAATTAATAGAATTATCAGTATATTACTAAACTAATAAAACTACAGTCTAATAATAAGAAAGATATACTAATAGTTTTATTATCTAATTTACAGACCTAATTAGTATTAGTTACCTAAGTCTATAATATAGATATTAAAATTATAGGTATTATAATAGAGTTAGTTAGAGCTGCAGAGAGTATAGTTATAAGTCTCACTATAGTTTATAATTTCGTGATAACTTACTTCTAGGTTAATATTTAATTTACAGACTTATAGAACCTAAAAATTTGAAGAATTATTAATACTAAATTAGTAATTAATATTATCTCTAAGGATTATATCTAGAAAGCTAATCTATTTAAATATATTATATTTATATATCTGGAACTATAAGGTATTATAGATATTAAATATACTACAGACTTCTGAAGAGTAATAATAGAGAATATCTATATTAGGGGTTATTATATCCTTAATATAGGGTTCTTTATTATACTATAAGGAACTATTATAAAGAATTTAATCCTAAGTATGCTATTTATTATTAAGATATATATAATACTCTAGTATACTCTAAACTAGATAGTTAGCTAGATTTAGTCTGGAAGTATTTAACTGAATATTCTATTATTATTTTATATATATAACTTAACTACTAAGTTTCAGGATATTATACTGGACTCTTTAAACTTTAACTATATTTAGCGTATATATTCTCTTCCTCCTTCTGTAGGGGAGGGAAACTAGAAGCTACTATTAAGATCTGTAAATTAACAGCTAGTAAATAAAATATAGAAGAAGAAAACTAGTATAAAGCAGTAAATAAGATAGATCTTAATCCTTGGAAGCTACCTCTACTACTAAAATTTAATATACTAAAAGATATTAAAAATTATTAGATAATAATAAAGAAGTAATTATAATAGTGGATAAGACTAATAAAGAATTTAAGGTAATTTTAGCAATTTTAATCTGAAAGGTAATTAAACTAAAAATAGAAGAGATTTATAGTATTATTATATCTCTAGGAAATTATAGTCTAGAATATTTATCCTATAAAGGATAATATTCTTATAGTTTTTATAGACCCCTAAAATATAAATAATAAGTATATATAAGAGATTTTAAAAGATAGAGGAAGTCTTATTATAAGGGATAAAATATAATTGTTGGTTTAATCGTCAGGATAATCGCACGCTGTACGTAATCTCGTCGTACGGATGCAAACTGGTGTTCTGGTATTCGTTGTTATTATTATTATGTTACGTGGCGCGTGGCGCCACGTAAAGCTCTAGATCTACAGCATGGTAATTACTTACTAATTACCACGCCACTAAGCTACAGCTGGCGCTAGATACTAGGTATCTGTAGCCAGTAGGCTATAGAGGGTATACCACTATATATATAGCAGTATATATAGTTACTATATACCCTACAGTATAATATAACTAATATTAGTAACTTTTCTTTTTATTATATACCCTAGTGCCGATCTATTTATATGAAAAATAATACTTTTTACGATCTATACTCTTTATCTGAATAACGTCCGAATACTTATTTATCTACTCCACTTAAGTTACCTATCCCTCTATTTAAATAGTTATATAGTTTAAATCGATAAATCTCTCGAGAGTGTAGTTTAGAGTATCCTTCATAAAGGTATCAGTAATATTATTATCTCTGTTAATCTACTATACCTCATAGAGCTTATAGCGCTTATACAACTATCTTAACACTATAATATCAATTATTAGACACTTCTCTTTAGTAATATTAAGCTTTATAAGGCACTCATAAAGTAAGTATAAGTTAGTATATATAATAGTTAGAATCTAAGGGAGCTTTTAGTAATTAAGAATCTTCTCAAGTAATATAGCTATAATGTAGGTGAAGTCCACACTAGCCACTATAATATAAATCTCTAAAGTAAGTATACTCCTAATAACTTTCTTATTTTTAGTAAATAAATAATATATAAAGTTACTATAGAAGTTAAACTAGTTATTACTAATTATAATCTCTTAAGCTAAATTTATTATAAATTCCAGTTAAGATAAGAAGTTAGTATTATTAGTAAAAAAACTATTAATAAAAATATAAAAATATATCTTAGAGAGGTTAAATAGCATAAAGTTAAAGCCTCAGTTAAAATACTCTATTTACTATTTAAGCTATTTATTAAATATAGTAATATTATCACTTAAGGGTTATTACTCTTACGCCACGCACGAGAGGTTAAATAGAGCCTCTAGTTAGCATATAGAGGTAAAGTATACACCGCACGCACGTTATTTAATATATACCTTCTTGAGTACCTCAGATGCAGCATATATATCAATTAGAGCCAGCTTTTACCCTTAATGCTTTTAGTGTAAGTAGAGGTAATCACTATAGAGCGATAGGATACCTCTATTAAACGCGAGGGATATAGTTTCTAAAAATATAATTTTAAGCTTCACCTTAAATAAAGCTTTTTTAAGCTCCTTATCCTCTCAGCGAAAGAATACTATATTAAAGAAGCTAAGAATATTATTAGTTTATATACTAACGAAACTAAAAACATTATTTTAAGTGCGCAAGATAAGGAAGTATAGATTATACATTAAAATCTCTATTTATAACTGCTCCTTATAGTATATAAAGTAAGTTACTTACTAGTAGGTTCCAGCCTCAGTAAGGCTATAAAATAACTTAATAATAATTATCATAAAGTCTGGAGGATACTACCCTTTAAGGTGCGAAAGCAGATCAGCTATAATACACCTTATAAGCTCTATTTTAGCTTAAGTGTAAGCTTAAATAACGTTACAAAACTATATTATCATACCTTTACACTTAAGAAGGATTGGGACTACAGCTAAAATTAATTACTAGCTGCTCCATTAGATTATTAGTAATTACATTAAAATCTCAAACTTACTACAGTCTCTAAAACCTTAGATCACAAGTCTCAACTTCTTATATACTTTATTAGTATCCTTATTCTTAATCTTATTAATAATATAAAACTTAAAATACTTATAGCCTTTATAGAGGATAGGATTATATTAGATAATCTTTATAATACTGTTATCAATAATACTCTTAACTTCCTTTTTAATTAACTCTTTAAATAGTAAACTAAATATTATAATTATACTTTTTACGCAGAAAGCAAGTAAGAATACTAAATCTAACTACTTCTTAGCTATAAGGTATACTATAAAATAAGCTTCTTATTTAAATCTTAGAGGTAGCAAACCAACTACATACTTATAAATTATATAACTTAGAGGCATTAGTCCAGTCTGAAGCATTCAAAGTTAAGATAGTAGGTTACTAACCACTTAAGGAGGGAGGGCATTATTATCTCCTGCAACAGAGATAGTATAAAATATTAGCTATATATTTAGAGCCTTAAGGATAATTATAGACGAAATCAGAATAGCTACATAGAATCGTAAGTCTCTATTTACTATTAAGTTACTTAGAGATCCTTAGTTTAACTGAAAGTTAGTATATAAAACTATAAGTACTAACTCTTATAAAACTATAACTCCAGCTACACTATTATTAATCTCTTATTTATTACTTTCAAAATACTATTTTATAGCTATTAATTAAAACTCTTAAAAGCTATAAGGAAGCTTAAGAATGTAAATCTTACTGCAAGTAGTAACAAGAAAATATAGCCCTTACTAATCCTTTTTCTCTTACTATATACATATAAGAGTCTAGAGTGGAAAGATTATCACATAAGAAATATTAAGGTTATTATATGTTACTAAAGCGGTATTAACAGTGCGTTTAGTATACTTACGGCGGACCTCTTCTATAGCCTTACATACAGCTTAAGCCTAAGTAACAATATCCAGAGAGGAAGCTAAATCTTCTATGAGGTGTAAGTACGCTCCAAATATAAGTAGAGTAAGCATAAAACTATTCAGACTAATAGTGTTGTTAATTACCTTATATACTACTTAAAGAGATACTTCTTAAGTGGCAGTAAGAAGCTCTATATAGTAAATCTTATATATATAGTAGAGGAGTATATAGTAATACTTAACTTTACTGACACTATTATATACCTTAATAAATATAATATAAACTATTAATCCTATAGTCTTCACTTCTGATCTAAAATCTTCAGATCGAAAAATTATATTTATATCAGTAGTGATAAAATTAGGAGGACCTTAATATTTATTAATTTAATATACCTTAAAGGCTTTCTATATTACCTTTACTAATAAGTTAGGTAAAAATTAAGTAGCATTAAATACTATAGTAGTATTAATAATATGGAGTATATTACGGTTATTAATATAGATAATATTAATAATAATCTCAAAGTTAAAGTCAATATTACCTTAGATAGTAAAACGAAATTACAATAAAGCTACGTTACATATTTAGCAGTAGTGGCAGTACCTCTCAAGAGCCTTAAGAGTATACTATTCAACTAGATATTCCACTTTAGTGAGGATATTATAGAGATATACTATAGCTAAGTATCTAAAGTAGTAGTAGAGTCTCTATATCTCTATCTCTGTGAGGTATATAGAGGTAATTATTCTCTCCTTATTAAGAAGTATCCACAGATACTCCCATTTTCAAATAACAAGCACAATCTTTTTACCCTAGTAAAGCTTATTACAGATATTATTAAATATAATACCAAGGTAATCTATATCCATAAGATAAAGTAGGAAAGATATATCACATAAGATTATATAAAATATAATAATACTAAGTGACGTAAGTATATTAACTATTTTAAGTATTATAATAGAGATAGCTCCTCTAAAGTATATTATAACTAGTTTACCTTACAGAAATGTAAAAATAATAGAGAAAATAACTAACTACTTTAATATAGTAAACTGGAAGTATTTTATAGTTAAGAAGCTAGTAGTATTGAAGTTAGGTAAAATACTTTAAAATATAATACTTAAGTAGCAGCCTTTAAGCGTAAAAATATATACAGAAGTATTAGAAGTAATAACATTATCTATAAGTTTATTACTAGTAATAATACTTTTAGTGAGGGTATAAACTATTACTTAATCTTAGAGGATTCTTATAATTTTACCTCCATCTAGAGTAATAAGCTTCTCACTGTAAAATAATATAAAAAATATCTCTAGGGTAGATCCTACAGAGTAGCTCTCCTTAAAGTTAATATCTATCTAATACTACATAATAATATCTTTATTAATATTAACCTCTAGTATAACTTTAAGGCTATTATTATCAAAATTATTAATACCTTTATAGCTTACGAGGAAGGCTTAGTATACTACTGTAGGGTGTATCTTAGGGTTAGTAGTTAATTTATACCTATTAAATAAAATATACTTCTCCTCAAGAGTATACCTTATAGACTAATAACCAAGTTTACTATATATATAACATTTTTAATTAGTATAACTACGCATAAATATTAAAGGTAGGTAACAGCCACCTGGAGCGTGAAGCTGTATACATACAGAAATATAGTTATAGTCTTGAGGGTTACCTTAAGGTAAGTTATATATATAGTTAGTCTAAAATTAATCTCCAGCTACCTTCTAGTAGTTATCTCTATTATTTTATATATATTATACTTTTTAGATCAATAAGATGTTACTCACAGTGGATCTTAACTAGTTACAGAGACTCTAGGAGGTTACTATAAAGCTAAAGAAAGCTAACTGGCACTCTAGTATACTATAGTATATACTTATAAGCTAGAGGCAGAGGGTATTATCTATCCAGATCTTAGTAGGGAAAGCTTTTTAGATATATATAAGCTTTAAGATCAGGAGCTCAAAAGCCTCCTTTTTACTTTTATTAGGATTCTCAGTAATAACACTTTAAAAAGTAATATTTTACTAGTTAGAAAGATAAAGCTACTAATTCTCATTATTCTTAAAGTAATTCTTAACCTGTTAGACTATTTAGTTAAATATAAAATTAGTATTTAGATTACTTAAGTAGTTAAAGTAAAACTCAAGAGTATTGTCTTTAAGTATAATTAAAAAGAACCCTACCTACGTATATTATAGGATATTAAGCTTAAAATAGTAATCTTAAAATATATAAATCTTTAACTTAAAGATATTATAGAAACTTCTACTATATTTTATAGTTTTATTATATAATTTCGTGAGGTCTATAATATATTTAGTAGATATATTATTAAAAAGAATAGCGAGGTTAGCTTGTGGGGGTTGTTTATACTATCTAGGTAGCTACTAACTATAATCTTAGTAGTCCTCTCGCCATTAGAGAGGCTTCAATATAGAGGAATAGAGGGCTAGTGAGGCTAAAAGTTAAAATAGAAGTCTCTCACCTTAGGCTATAGGCGTCTAAGTTAGCTAAGTTAGTAGTGGATATTTTTCTTTAACTACCTATAGCGGGAGTGTTATTTACACTAAACTTTTAACCTTAAATTAGACCTTACAGGAGGGCAATAGAATATACTATTCAGCTATTATAAAATTATCTAACTACTCTAGAAACTTTTAGAGGTTCTCCCTTAATAGGGAAAAATAGTAGCAAAAATTCTTAATCTCTAGAAGAGTCTATAAAGTAAAACTATTTTACTAAGTAACTTAGTGTAAAACTGAGTAGAGATATTCGCTATTCAGTTTAATTTTAATACTATAAGTAATAAAGTAGTCCCTAAAGTAGCAGACTATATTAATACTACTTAGTTACTATATTACCTCAGGCTATTCAATAAAATTATCCTAGAATATTTAAAATAGCTTTTAGCTATAAAGCCTCAGTTAGATATAAAAAGCTAGTTAGTATCTTAAGTAAATATTAATCTCGCTAATACTATTTATTATAACAGAATTATAGTTAATCTCCTAGATCTATCTAAAATACTTTAGGTCTAGGTAAAGTGAGATCTTTATTAGTATAAGGATATCTATAGGTAAGATTATTACTAATATAGGGATATCTTAGGCAGGCATCTAACCCGAAGGGGTTAATTCAGACATTATTATAAAGACTGGAGAAATATAAAGTAAGGGAGGATTATTAATTTAACTGGATCCACACAGAGAGGAATAGGGAAAGAGTTTTCAAGAGGCTATATAAGTCTCTCGAGGGGTTAAAGCTAGAGATACTATAAATCTCCAGTATCAAAAAGTCTAGCATTACTTAAAGAAAGTTATTATATTTATTAAATACGCTCCAGTTAGTAATAATAAGGATATAAATTTAAACTCCTCAGTATAGCTACAGAGAGTACCTTAACTTAACTAGAGTGAGGATATAAATTTAAACTTCTTAATAATAGTCTCCTCAAGAGGTTAGTATATATTCAGAGGCTTCTAGCGAGATCCTAAAGCGGGGAGGGTCTGAAATATCTAAGTAATAATCTCACGATCTTTTACCTTATATAGACCTTAGGTATAGAGTTTCACAATTACTTCTTCTAGTATAATAAACCTTACTAATCTACAGTATAGTAGTATAATAGTTAGGTTAACTACTAATTAGTATTAATTTAATCGTCAGGATAATTATATACTATATATGATCTTATCGTATGGGTGCAAACTGGTGTTCTGGTATTTGTTATTATTATTATTACATTATATAGCGTGTAGTGCTATATAAGGCTCTAGATCTATAGTATAGTAATTACTTACTAATTACCACGCCACTAGGCTACAGCTGGCGCCGGATACTAAGCACCCGTAGCCAGTAGGCTATAGAGAGCATACCGCCACATACGTAGCAGTACGTACAGTTACCGCATACCCTATAGCATAACATAACTAATAATAATAGAAGTAGTAGATACTATTTTTTAAAAAAGGAAGGAGATATAGTAAGAAGAAGTAGTAGTAACTAATATCCAGAACAGACCTATAGAAGATATTAACATTAAATATAAAATAAAAGATAAAAAGGTCTAGCCTATAGATAATATACTATTATATAGATTAATACTAGAAAGAGACTTAAAATAGAAGTTAAAAGTATAGAAAGAAGTAAAAAAGAATATTACTAGTAATTTTATAATTTAATTTATAGATATAATTATACTAAAGTTTTTAAATATTTACTCTAAAGAATGCTTAATACTAGAGAGATTATATTTAATTCTAGATAAACTTAGTTATTTATATATTTTAGAGAAAAAGCTTCTGATAGAGATCTTAAAAGTAAGAGAGAAGATACTAACCTGGGATTTTAGTTATTATAGAAAGATACTAAACTCTATTATACTATTTCAGATAATTAAGATAATCTCTTATAAAATATAGTAGGCTAGGTTAATTCCTATCCTAAAAGGTCTGATAGAGGATATTCTTAAGATCCTGAGAGTATATATTCAGAATAGTATACTAGAATATAATTATATTATCTATAGGAACTTATTCTTCTTAGTATAGAAGAAAGATAGTAAGATATAACTAATTAACTTAGTAATAAAAATTAATATAGTTACTATTTAAGATATAGAGCTTCCTCTAGAAGCTAATAAATTTTCAGAAGATTTTGGTATATATAAGCTATTATCACTTTTAGATATTTTTTCTGGATATAACTAAATTCCCTTAAACCCTAAGAGTAGAAACTTAATAATATTCACTATATTACTTAGACTTCTCTAATATTATATCTTTCTAATAGGAGGTATAAACTCAGTTACGCAGTTTATAAGAATTATAATAAGAATCCTTTATAATTTGATTCCCTATTACTATAAGGTTTTTCTGGATAGTATTATAATTAAAAGGTTAATAATAACTTATAATAAAGAAGATAACCTATATTATTCTGGTATTTATAGATATATTCTGGAATATATTTAGAACATTAGTAAGGTTTTAGTAAATATTAAACTTGCAGGATATATAATTACAGTTATAAAGTCTTAATAGGTATAATAGATAGTTATAATAGTTAGTTATATCTATAGAACTTATAGAAGATAGCCTGAGGAATTAAAGATTATAAAGATTAAGGAATAGAAGCGTTATAGTAGTATATCAGAAATATAATCTTTCCTCAGTATTATAGTATTTTATTAAGGATAAGTTTAAGACTATTCCACTATAGTAAAGCTACTTAATAACTTACTGAAGAAGAATATTTCCTTTTAATAGAAATAAAAGTAGATTATTACTATAGAATAACTTAAAAATAAGCTTTACAGCTTTCTTATACTTATATCTATTAACTATAACTTTATAGGTAGCTAAATATACTTAGTAGTGGATATTAGTAGTACTGGTTGGGAAGTTATATTTAGATAATTTATTAAGTAAAGATAAGTTATTACCTACTTTAAAAGTAGCTTATTTGTAGGCGTAGAACTTAACTATAATGTTAGTAAGAAAGAGCTTTAAGGAATATTAAAAATACTGAAGTATTTAAGAAACTATCTCTATAGGTGATATTTCTTATTAGAGACTAATATTAAAATTCTTATTATTCAGCTTAATAATGCTGCTTCTAACTTACTAGGGGTATTAGTAATTCGTTAGATATTTTAGATTAGAATATTTAATTTTGAGATTAAGTATATTAGTAGGGTAGTTAACTTTACAGCTGATAGCCTTTTATGAAAACTATCTAGACTATCTAACTGAGATAATAAGTAAAAGGAGGATAATATTAATAACTAGATTGATATATAGATCTTCTTTATAGCTATAGTAACTAGAAGCTTTTTTGAAAGAGTATATACTATAAAAGATAATTAATATATTAAAGAAGTATTTAACTTAGAAGCTATAATAGATAAAACTAGCTAAATTAATAAAGTTTTAATACTTTTAGTAGTAGTATTAGACTATTTACAGACCTAATTAAGAGAGACTAAATAAATAGCTTATTACCTATTAATATTAAAGAGGCTACCTAAAATTAATTCTAGATAATTTAGAGTTTTTAGGTAGAAGGTTTTAATATTCTAATTGCAGGATAAGTTACTATTTACCTAACTAATATTATTTTATATAATTTCTTAATATATTACTAATAGGGAAGAATTATAAAGATAATTAATAGTAACTATATATAATAAGAGTAACTATTAAGGATAAGAAGTTATCTATAAGAGATTAGTAGATTAATATTATTAACCTAATATATATAAAGATATATAAGAAGCAGTAGAATATTATCTAGATTATTAGATATAGAGTGTATACAGAATAGGAAACCTCTATAGTTTCACTACTCCTTAGGAACTTCTATTTAACTGTATCCACTTAGATATCTAGAGAGTGGGAAAATAGTATCTTATTAAAATAAGAAATATATTTACAAACTAGCTAGAAACCTAATAGCTTCTTTAATTTACTTTAAAAGTAATTATACAATTTCTATAGGAAGAGGTTATTATATACTATAGTTTTTATAGAGTCTTTATAGTAGATAGAGAGCCATAAAATAAGAAGTATATTATTAAGTTTAATAAGTAATATAGCCTAAAGTGTAAAGTTACCTCAGTTTATAATTTATAAGCTAATAGAGTAATTAAAGTTAGATATTAACTAATTACTTATATACTATCAGTATAGCTATAAAATAATAGTAGTAAAGATCCCTAATTCCTTCTATTAGCTACTTTATTTACAAACTAAATAACAGTTAGAATATTAATAGAATTTACACTATTCTATTTAAAGTATAAATATAAAATAATCACACTTATTAAAATACTTATACTAATATAGAGGATACTAGACTGAATATTAGTAAAAACACCAGAAGAAGAAATAAATATAAGAATTTATACTTTTATATAATTAGATAACGATAGAGAGAAGGTAGTAGTAATAATAACTAATTAATATAAGAAAGTAACAGAAAGTTTTAATAAATAAAGAGGGAATATACTATAGAATAAATAACTAGAATCTAGTAATATAGTTTTAGTTTATAATATTAAGTAAGTAATTAATAAATCCTCAGACAGAAAGCTTAAATATAGATAAATAAGCTTCTTTCGAATTTATTTAAGGATACTTAATATTTCTTCCTACAGATTTAAAATCTTATCTAGAGAGGAAATTACTAAAGTAATATATAGAGGAAATAAATTAAGGAAATTTATATAAGCTCCTTAAGGATATTAGGAACCTTCAGATCTAGATATTTATAGATCTAATCTAGAGAAAGAATTAGTAAAAATCTTCCCAGCCTAGAGAAAGCTTATAGTTAATAAGGAGGAAGAAGAGGAAGAGGAGGAAAAACCTATAGTCTTAAGTGAGACTAACGATAATACTTTAGTAGGATTAATAACTTAATAAAAAGAATATCTATTAAGTATTAAGTATATAGTAGAGAAAATACTTTAGGATCCTAAGTTTAAGATCCGAATCCCAGTAATAATTTTATCCTTAAAAACTTGGTATCAGGATATAATAGTTTAATAATATATATATAGTAACTTTAACTTATAATTTTATTTCAGATAGTATAAGTATTTACAGGTTAAATTAAGTAATAGAAATATAAAAGGAAAGATATTTTATTTTTAATAAATCTAAATAATTATAATAAGTACCTACTTTTTATATTATAGGGTAGATTTAATATTTTTAAATAAGTTAGATATAATAATTTATATTTACTAAATTAATATATTTATAGATTTAGTATAATAGCTAATATTATCTATTAAGGTTTCTAAATTTAATATAGTTAGAATAATAATAGGTAGTATTTATAGGTAAACTACTAAGTTGTAAAGTTTATTATTTTTCTCAAGAGAGATATATAGAAGCTTCCAGCTAATAAGATATAACCTAGAACTTTAGGGAGGGAAGATAATTCTACTTATAAAAAAGATATTACACTAAAGAATAAAAATATAATATATACTTATTACTAAAAGAATTTCCTTATTTATTTATTTTTTCTTTCTTCTAGTTTTTATTATTTTATTTTCCTATCTATAATAATTAAATATATTTGTAAACCTAATAAATAATAACTATCTTATTTCCCTTAAAAAAATTAATAATATAAGTAACAAAGTTTCTTCCTCTAGCCTACTAGGAAGTATTACTCTTAAACTAAAAATTAATACTTCTTAATAAGAATAGGAAAACTAAATATAATAGGTAGATTATATATAAAAGGATAAACTGAGAAAATAAAGAGGGTATTAGGAATATTAAAATACTTTTTCTATTAAGGGAAAAGTATATTACACTAATAAATAAAGTTAAATAAACTAACTCTACTAATAATAATTTTCTTAAAATCTTAAGAGATCTTAGACTTAGGAATAAAGAAGCTATTATATTTACTATTAAAATAATATATCTTATCTATATAATAGTAGCTAAAACTGAATCTTTAATAGATAGTATTAAAGTTAAAAAAGTATATATTCTAAATTTCATAAAAAAAGCAGTTAGTATAAAAGCCTCCAGGTAATAACATACACTCAAAATATAGATTATAGACTTATAAATTACTTAACTTATTATAAATTATATAGGCACACTTTTTATAATAACTATAAGAAATAGTATTTCACCTACTATACTTTTAAATAAAGAAGCTATAGATAGTAGTAGGATGTTAAAATAACTTATAGACTTGAGATCCAGACTAATAAATAATATTAGAATAAATAAATACTTAATAATAAAATGTAAATATACTATAAATGTATTCTCAGATAAGCTGATAATCCTAAGGTCCTATAAAGACTCTCCAGAAGTTTACTTATATCTTAAGGGGAAGCTTGAAGCTATAAACTTAATAGGTAAAAGCAACTTTAGAGTACTTATTCTAAAGTACCATAATCTTAAGAAATATAAAACTAACTAAAGCCTAAAGATAATAAGTTAGACTATATATTAACTTAAAATAAAGTAAGAAAAGAAACATATACTAAAAACTTAGAAAGATTAATTAAAACCTATTATAACATATTATTAATAATTTCTAAAAGAGCAGAGAGACTTAAATTATAAATTAAGTAGATCTTATAAAACTTATTAAGGAACTATACTTATAGAGTATTTATTATTCTTCCAGGAAGAAAGTAATTAAAGTATAATATAGTAAAAAAAATATTTACAGACAAAAGAAAGTAAAAGTAAGGATTCTAGAGTGATTAATAGAGGAAAAATATTAATTAACTTAGAGGAGAAAGTTCCCCTTTTATACCTACTAAATAATAATAAGATACTTTTTATCTAAATAATAATATTATTTACTTACTATTCACTTACTATTCTTAATAGAAATAATAATTCACTCTTATGTAGAATAATATCTGTAATAATTTACTTATTCTCAGATTTATACTTATAAAAAGAGATAGTTTTACTACAGATAAAGAATCTCAGAACTTCCTCTATATATATATTATTCAGCTTAAACTTAAGATCTTACTAACTTAACACTTATATTTATCCCTTTTAACTTAATAATATAACTTAAGTTTATAAATCCTTCTTTTATAATATCTACTTTATAAGAAAGCTAATTTCTCTATATAACTTTAGAGAAAAATTCTTTACTTACTATAAATATTAAATTAGTTTCAGAGTTAGTTATTTACAACCTCTATAACTCTAAATAGATTAATAAAATTATAAAAAAATACTTTATTATACTTACCTCTCTAGACTTTATAATTTAAATACTAGAAGTACTAAAAACTCCTTAAAATAACTAACTATATAGATAATATCCTAATAGTAGTAACTAACTTCTATATTTAAGATCAGGATTTTATAATAACTAGCCTCTAGATTCTCAACTTAATATAGAACTTAACTATTTATAACTACCCCTATAGATACTAATAAGAAACATAATAATAAGAGAATAGCTCCTCAGTATATTTATCAAAATAGTAAATAGACTAACCTTCCCAGTATCACAAAGTTTCTTAGATATTTATATTTTAGTCTTATATAATCTACTAATCTGTATTAAACTTAAAGAAGTTATTAACAGAAGTAAATAAATTACTAAATACTAATAAATACTTCAGAAATATACTAAAATATATAACTTCTATATTTTAGCAGTATTAAACAAAACCTACAAGGAAAATACTTATCAATATAAATAAAAAGTAAGAGAGAATTATTTCTAAATTATTATTATATAATATAAACTAAGTTAAAGCAAAATATAAACCTATCTAGTTATCAATTAAAACAAAAAATAAACTTAATACTAAGATAATTGATAGCATAACAGTAATAAAGAATCACACTATATAATAATAATAATACTTACAGACCTAACTATCTTAAGATAATATTAAAACTCTTTCTATCTAATTACTTAATAGTTATATATTATATATACTCGAAATAACTACCTATAGTAAATATCCTCCCTTATAATATTTAATTAATTATAAGTTATTCTTAATACTAGATAAATTCTAAAGTAACTTACAGGCTATAATACTATTAAAGCAGTATAGAAACTATACTTTAGTTAAGAATTTTATTCTAATATTCTAACTAAAGAGGACTTAATATATAATTAACCTAACTTCTTTAAATAGTTTCAAAAATATAAAGATAATAATAAAATAAACATAGTAATCTAATAAAAGAAGATATAAGATAACTATAAAATATTCTTAGAAACGAAATAAATAAAACCTAAGAAGCTAAGTATTCTGCCAGACACTAATAATAATATCTTAATAATATTACCTAATAATTTAGAAACTTCTCTAGCAGTAGGTAGAAGCTATTTTTAAACCCTAAAAATAATAATCCCTATAATACTATTCTCAACTACTAAAAAAATAAATATATAGAATATTATAACCTAATAATAGATTATTTATAAGTTATTTTAGAATCTTACTTACCTATTTCTTAGAAATTATTAGAAAAAACGTTTATACTATCAAAACTTACCTTACTACTACTCTAGTCCCTATAAACTATAAGCAGAAGGAAAACCTTATTTTATTAATATAGATCTACCTAAACTAATATTCCCAGTTCCAAAATACAGTCAAAAACTAATATTAAACCAGTAAAAACTATTCACTATTATAAACTAATATAAAGATAGCTAAACTTCAGTAAACTATTTTATTAACTATTATAGAGGAAGCTTAGATCTAAACTACCTAAGAAGTAATAATTTACAGAAAGAAATTAAGTAGTATATATCACTCTATAATATAGAAGGAACTTTTCAACTAGAGGGATATCTAGATAACTTCAAACTTATTACTCTACTTAGAACAAATCTATAAACAGAATCAGCTAGCCTATTTTACATTAATAATAAATTCCCTTAGAATATATAAATTAATATACTTATTAATAGTAATACTTATAACGCCAGATATAATATTAATAATCACTAGAAGTATTAACTTTTTAATACTAATATTATAATTTTCTTATATTACTATAGTGGAAACTATTAAGTTAATCTTACTATAGATCAGCTTAGTAACTTTATATTTTATTTAGATTCTCTATAGAAACTAAATAGTAATAATAACTTTATTAAAGAAGTTAATAACCTACTGGAGCTCTATAGAGATATAAATATATCTAAGAATATTCTTTAGATCCTAAAAGCTAATATCTAAATAGTCTTAACTAAATAGTAACTAGATAGATACATATACAGCCTCAGAGCTATAGAATAATCTCAAACCTATATTTATAATAAAATTCTTAATCTTAGAGAAAACCCTTAATATACTAAAAACCTCTAATAATATAGAAATAGGAAATACCCTCTCACCTACAGATAGTAGTTAGCTATTAGTAAAATATTCAGACCCTACTAAACAGTTTATAGTAATCTACCCTCCTATCTAGTAACTATAAAATAATATCACTAAAATTACAGTAAATACTTAACGCCAAACTTCATAATAATTACTCCTTAAATATCTATTAAAAATTTATAAATCTAATCTATAAAGAAAATAACTAATATATTATATTTAAGCTTCCTGGATATAATAGAAGTTAATAAAACTTCAGTATCACCTAATATCCAGCTACTAAAACCTAGGATATCTAAACTATAAATAACTCCAAAACCTTATCATATACTAAAGAAAAATATTCACAAATCTAATAAAACTGTAAATATTACTCTAAGGTATAATATAAAAATTCAGTAATATAGTTCTTCTAGATAACTAATATAACCTATATAACTAATTATTAGCTAGCTATTAAAAATATTAATCCCCACAGGATATTTACTACTATTACACTCTAGTTACCTAATTAGAATAGATTTTATATCTATTAGATATTATCTAAGAGACTAATTTATAAATTAATATATAGATTAGTAGCAATAGATTTTACAGAATACTCCTCAAGAATCTACTAATTATTCCTTTTCTCACTTTAAAACTTAAGAAAGATAGCCTCACTTTATATAGAACCTTAAATAGAACCAATAGGAAAAAGATCATAATAATTAATATTATCTTAAGAGTCGCCACACACAGGAAGATTACTAGTAACTACCACACCCTAATTAGAGAGAGTTACAATATTATAAATAGATTTCTTTTATTTTAGTTAAGCTTATTATACAGAAACTTAAAATAAACCTAAAAGGAGGATTATAATAAAGTTAAGCTTATAAATAAGCTTATTTATATAATATAAGTAACCTTATAAATATAAATAGCTAAGTTTATTACAGACAGATAGAAAGAATTAACTTCTCTTCTCTCCAGAATCTAAAACCTACTATTCAGATTAGCTTAACTTTTAGACTATAGATCTGTAAATATAATTCTACAGTTTTAAAATATTTTTTTTTAATATTTTCCATCTGTTTTTACTTCTCTCAGGTTTCATAACTAGGAGTAGTTAGTTAGTTTTAGTCCAGATAGGCCCTCTCAGCTATAGCCTATTTCAATATATAGCTATAATATAGCTATAGCCTACGCAGCTATAGCTATATACAGCTGTAGCTATATACAGCTATAGGTTTTATAAATAGGTTAGTTAGTTGGTTAGTCTAGCAGCAGGTTCGTTTAAATAGTATAGAAGTATTTACCTATTATAACCTAAAAGGAAGTAATAAGTATAAATTCTGGATAGAATTTTTATTAAAATAGGGAATAAAGAAGCCTCAGTAGTAAGAAAAAAGAAGATCTAGACTAAGAAAAGGAAATAATTAAATAAGTATAATAACTAAAGTGTGGGTCTGTGAATATTATCTGNNGAAATTTTTTTTAAAAAAAATTTTTTTTTTTTTTTTTTTTTTTTTTTCTTTATCCTTCTAAGGTATTATTATTAATGAAAACTATTAACCCTTTTTTTTTTTCTATAATATTTCGATTTAATTTCATATGAAGCTGCTGGTTGATCTTCCTAAAGATCTTCTTCGGAGGTATCTAAAAGTCTGAATATAATTATCCTTACGTATTATTTTCTCTAGAAAAGGAGGTATTTAAGTTATAATAGTTTTCTTTTTACCTAGCTATCTTCTCTATATTAGAGGTATTTAAGTTATAGTGGTCTTCCTTTTACCTAGCTATCTTTTCTATATTAGAGATATTTAAATAGTCTATCTATTTATCTCTTTACTGGTCTTTAGATAAATAAGTTAATTCCGCTATATTTATCAGCTTAGTAGGACTATCTTCTTGATTATTCTGTAATTATTATTATAATTATTATTTTCTGTTATATTTAATAGAGTAATTCCTAGTCTACCTGTAGGCTAGGTTTGTAAATATCCTACTAATAATAATTTTATAATATAAAATTATAAAAGTTTATTTAGTGAAGCTATATAAATACTAATTTCTAAATACTTTCTGAGTCTCTAGAGTATCTACTAGTTTCGAGAGTATATATATAACTATCACTTAGTTTTCTTATTTCTAGTATAAATCTATAAATAACTTTCTTTAGTAATCTTTCTAATTTTTATATTTATTTATATATTTTTTCTTAATAGTAAGATAATATATTATATTTTTATTATATTATATTAATATATATTTATTAAAATAGTATAGAAATATCTCTCTATCTTAACTTTAAAGACTGAGAGTAGAATAATCTGCCTCTAGATATTATTAAAATAGACTATAGCTGAGAGGGTTTATCTAGACTAAAACTAACTAACTACTCCTAACTATAAAACCTAAGAGAAGTGAAAATAGATAGAAAATATTAGAAAAATATTTTAAAACTATAGAATTATATTTGCAGATCTATAGTCTAAAAGCTAAACTAATCTAAATAGTAGGTCTTAGATTCTAGAGAGAAGAGAAGTTAATTCTTTCTATCTGTCTATAATAAACCTAGCTATTTATACTTATAAGGCTACTTATATTATGTATATGAGAATATAGTAGAAGCCTCTGGTAGAAGCCTTTTTGCACTATACGGAGGGTTTTAAGGAAGCAAAATAGCTTGTATTCTTATAGCTGAAATGCGGGATATGTGGGGTATTTAAACCCTTGAAATATAGTCTTTAGGCTGTAGCCTGTAGCTTAGTTACGTGGCTTATGTGGCTATACGTTTCATTATATACCTCTTCAGACGTAAGGGTTACTTTACGTCTAAATGAAGGTATTCCTAGTGGTTTATCTAAATATAAAAGTATTTAAATAACTGTTTTTAGAGTGAAGGTAATAGAGTGTTAAGCTATAGGCGAGGAAAACTTTAAGCTAAGGTGAGAATAATAGAGCCTTTAAGCTCTCTAGTGTTTATATAAAAGTAATAATTCTAAATAGCCTCTACTGTCTGAAAATAGCCTCCCCCAGCCCTTTTGAACGCTCCGAAAGGTAGAAGAACTCTAAATATAGCTCTTAAGTGTCTCTAGCGTTCTTAGTGCTACTATTTTCTTATTTATTACTTAGAGATATATAGCTACTTAAGATTAAAGTGTATAAAATATAAGCCTAAGAGTATACTATATAAAATATAGCCTTCTAAACTAAATAAGATTACTAGAGATACCCTCTTTAGAGTAGCTTCTACTTACTATAACTTTTATATCTTATATACTCTATCCTACTAGTAGTAATAAGAATATTATTCTAAGTATTTAATCCTAATAAAGTTAAAACCCTACTAGGTATTTATAATATTTTACATATAAAGTTTATTTTTATAATAGTCTAGAAAATATATTTAAATATTAACTACTTATTAAAACTATTATAAAAAGGAAGAACTTTTAAACTCTTTCTAGGCTATTAGAATAGCTACTTTTAAGATTAGTATTTTAACTATTTTAGATATATAATCTAAATAATATTATTTTAAATATTAACTTTACTCTATAGCCTAGTTTTACTAAGACTTCTTATCCAGACTTTTCAGCTTTCTCCACCCCCCTAGATATATTAAATACTTAAGATATAAGATATATCTGAAAAGAGGTTTATTAGATATAACTACTATAGGCTGAATCTATTCATATTACTGAAGGAATATTTTTTTATAGGTAGCTAATCTAAGTGTAATAGAGGTAGAAAGGTAAAGAATAAAGTAAAGTTAAAAGAGGGAGAAGTTGCTAGTTGAAAATAATGCAGTAAAGACGCCTGAAAGGTACCCTTAAGAGGTTGACTGTAATATCGAAAGGTTAACTATAATATCGAAAAGTAATATAGGGACACCTTAAGATAGGTAGTATTATATATACATTAAAAAGAAGGATCAAATAGAGGTTCTCATAAGTACAGGCTGCATACAAATTAACGATAAAAGAGGGTAGAAGTTATTAAAAGTATCTGAAAATACTATAAACTAGGCTAAACTGGGCTTATAACTGTGAGAATACAGCAGAGGCCCCTAGTAGGGGCCTTTTTGCACTGTATAGAGGGTTTGTGAGGAAGCAAAACAGCTTGTATTTTTAAAGCTGAAATGCGGAATATGCAAGGTATTTAAACCCTTGAAATATAGTCTTTAGGCTGTAGCCTGTAGCCTAGTTACGTAACCTACGTGGCCACACGTTTCATCACAACATAAATAAACCTATTTACAGGCCCAACCCCATCACAATATCCCACTCTATCTATACTTCTAAATTCTATCTTAAGTATTCCCTATATTTTAAGATAAATATCAGCAGGAAACTTAAAACTTAATAACTAAACTAGATTTTACTTTTATTAAGGAGATTATAAAGAAGATAGAATAAGGAAAATAAGTTAGGAATAATTATTTTAGAGTAATTAATTATAATAATCAGTAGAAATCTTAATTTTTGATTAAACTAAAAACTCTAAATATTATCTAATAATTCTTTTAATAAATTAAAATCTTTCTTCAGTAAAATAACTTATTTCATATAAATTATATAGAGATTAATATCTAGATAAATTAGTAAATACTTTATTTCCTTAAAAATATACTTACTTAACAATAATATAATAAAGTAATCTTTAGTAATCTTTTATAATATATAAAATATAGTAGATTAGATTTTAAATTTCTTTTAAGTATAATTTAGTAGAGACTATATAATCTTATATATAAACTACCTAAATAGTATTTTTAGAATAAGGAAGTTAGTAATTTTTTAAAGTTTCCTGATCTCACATAGAATATAAACTAACTTATTAGATAAAGTTAATATAATAGTAACTAGATATTCTTACTTTCTAGATATTATTATTTTTTCTTCTTAAATAGTATAATAATTACTAGCTTCTTATAGACTATTTTTAGTTTATCTAGTAGTTTTAGTGGATACTCTAAATCTATCTATATAGTTATTTTTATAGTAAACTTAATTTAGTTTATATTTAACTTTTATCTGAAGGGAGGAAGTTTAGAGCTGGAGGAAGTAGTCTAACTAGATAAATAAATATTTATATATCTAGATATTTATATATCTCTAACTTCTACTGAGGGTAATAATAGACTTTCTAGAGGTATAATACTAATTTAATAATAATAATAAATATAAATATAAAAATAAATTTAATAATTATTAGAATAGGTTTTTTTATAGAAGTTATAATTTAATAAATATAAAATTTATAGTAAAGCATCTAACTATATATAGTTATTAAATATAACTTTATAATACCTTAAAATCTAATTTATATTTTATATTCTATATTTAAGTTAATTAATATAAATATTATAGTAATTAGTATTTTATAATTCTAATAAAATATTAAAAAGCTATCTCTACTATTTCTAAAATATTATAATCTCTACTTAATATTAACCTAGAGGATAGTTTAGATCCTCTATATACTACTAATCTTTATATTTACTATAATTTTATTATTCTTATAGTAAACCTCCTCAGTTAGTTTAATATTCTTTAGTAAACTCTCTAATAATATAAATCTTAAATTATAGATAGTTAATATCTACTATAAAGTAAGGAATTCCTTAAGGAATATCTTAACTAAATAGAAATATTCTAATCTAATATTAAAATACTAATTTAGAATAAGTTTAATTATATATTCTCTCAAACTACTAAGTAACTAATAATATTATGTAAATAATATTATAAAATTCTAATCTATCTTTATATTAAATTAAGTAATATAAATACTATATTAAAATATTCTAAGATTTATATTCTAAAGCTATATAATTAAACCTAATTAGATAATTTACTTATTAGTAAAGTAATTATAAGTAACTCCTTTTAGTATTTATAGTAATTATTTATAGTAATTAAATTTAGACTTTATCTAGTAATTATATAAATACTTTATAATAAACTCTTATCTACCTAATAATAGAAACTAATTTATTATTAAATATTATTTATAATTACTTCTTTAAGTAATTTTACTAATTTTTATAACTTAGCTATAATCTACTAAACTAACTAATATTATCTAAATAGCTATCAGTTAAAACCCTAAGGATTTAGTTATTATTTCTCAGTTTACTTCCTAAAAATAGGAAAATCTTACTTATAATTAATATCTAGAATATTTCTCACTTTAAATATTCTCTCCTTAAAGTTCTCTACTATTTTATTAATAAGAACTAGAATTTATAATAAGTTATTATTAATATTACTAATATATCTAGAGGATATATTTAGATATAGTAAGCTAAAATAATAATCTAGCTTTTTTAATATTTTTAAGAGAGAACTAATTAGTAGTTATATTTTTAAATAGTTTTAGTAGATAATATTTTATTTTTTAACCCTAAGTTTCTTACTGAAAAATATAGTTATTATTTTAAGATTATAATTCTTAATATTTATTATATTAAATATCTTATTTATATTATTAACTTTATTATTTATAAGATATATTATATAGTTAAAATATCTTAATTTAGAGCTTCTGAGAATAAGATATTTAGTATTAAACTAAAGGATATAGATAGTAAATATAATAATATATAAGTAATTTTCTACTAAAACTATTTAAAAATATTAATATTCTATTATAGGAACTTTTTAGATTTTAAGGATTAAAATTAAGATTAACAGAATAAAGAAAATATTCTAAAGTATAATAACTAATAAGCTTCTAATTCTATAGATTATAAACTATAAAAATAACTTAACTAAGTAATTTTATAAAGTAAGAATTATATAAATATAATTATTTATAAAATAAAGTTACTTATAGTAATTATTTATAGTAATATTAAGTTAATAAATAATAAATTAAATAACTTACTATCTCTCTTAAATTTTCAGTTCTTAAATCCTAAGAGTTTAAAAAGCTTTAAGAATCTACTTAACTATAGGAAAAACTTTTAAGACTTCTATAAACTATTTATACTTAATAAAACTTAATAACTATTATATATATCTAAATTAGATTCCTCTAGTAAATTATTAGTATATAGTTCTAGAAGTAGAAAGAAAACCAGGAAAATATAAATTTAAATATAGAATAGGAAGCTTTAAATATCTTACTTAATATTATAAAACTTTTTATTCTATTTATTAATCTTATTAATTATATATAGAATATTACTTCTAAGTATATTTTTACCTTCCTTGAGATTATTTTATTATATTTTTAGATATATATTACTATTCTGAATGAGAAAACTAACCATAATAATTACAGTTAGATATCTATAATTACTAATATAATTTTAAATAGTTAAAATAAGTTTAATAAGTATATTAATATACTTTTTAAATTAGATTCTTTTTAGGTTTATAATATTACTACTCTCTTAATTCTAATAGTTAATATTTTTATTTTTTAGATATAGAATATTTAATTTAACTTTAGCTAAACTCTTAAAATTTTTATAGATATTAGAACTTTTTAATAATAAGTTAAATAAAATTTTATTAGAATCTATATAAATTAGTATTATCTAAAAACCTAATAGATTATCTAGCAGACTAATAATATTTAACTATAAAGTTTATTTAGTTTTATATAAGTAATATAATCTAGTAGTCTAATAAAAAAAGTATTTATAATAATTAATTATAGTAATTAACTATATTAATTATTTTAGGATACTTAATTAAAAATATAGTAACTTTAGAATATTTATAATAAATATTTTAATATAAATATATTTATTTTATTTATTTAACTCTAAAAATATTCCTAATATATCCTTTAGTTATACTTACTAGTGAAATAGCTTAAGTTTTTTAGATAAAATTTAATTATAAATATTCTTAGTTTAAAAACATTTATATTATAGCTATAGATTATCTCTATATCTAAATTATATTTATTTCTCTTAAATATTTATTTAGCTTAGTATATAATATTTATTATTATTCCTAATTTAATCTCTTAATTAAGATAATTTTTAAATTTTTTATTATTAAAGTTAAATAATTAAAAAAAATCTAATTATTTTACTTTCAGTTAGAAGAAATATTTAATAAAGAGGATAAAATTATTATTATAACTAAAGAATATTAATATATAATTTATATTATTTTTAATTATAGCTTTCTTTTAGATAAGATAAAAATAAAGAATTACTTTTAGGTTTATTAGTTACTTACTAGCTTCTTAATTTAGATTCTCCCTAAGGAGGATATTAATAAAAATATAGTTAGTAATTCTTCTAATAGAGAAATAGATAAAAATAATAGTTAAAATAATAATAAAACATTTACTATTTAAGATTCTAAGAGGAATTCTCTTCTTCTTCTAAACCTCCCCCCTCCTCTAAATCTTAAAAATATTTTATTATAAGATTATATAGTAACGTTTTCCTCTAAGTAATCTTACTAAAATAATATTAAGAGTTTTGAAGGTTAAAAGCTAGAGAAAAGAAAGAGAATTATAACTATAAAAACTACTAGTTAGTAATTTTTATAGTAATTATTTATATTTATCTATAGTTAGATTATAGTAATTATTATTATTTCTTTATATTTATTTTTTTATATATTTCTTCTATTTATTTCTTCTATTAAAAATATATTTATAGGTAATTTTAAGTTACTTATAATTACTCATTATATATAATAGGTAATTATAAGTAACTTAATATTATCTATAAGTAGTATCTTTTTTTTATCTATATCTATTTACTACTTATAAGTTTAATAAGTACTTACTATTACCTATAGGCTATATAAGTTATTACTCAGCTAAATATCTATAGGTAATTTCTAAGCTTACTTATAGCTAGACTTAGAAATTACCTATAAGTATCCAGCTAGATAATAATCTATATAGCTTATAGGTAATAGTAAGTATCTATTAAACTTATAAGTAGTAAATAGATATAGGTAAAAAAAAGGATACTACTTATAGATAATATTAAGTTACTTATAATTACTTATTATATATAATAAGTAATTATAAGTAACTTAAAAGTATTTATAAATATATTTATAATAGAAGAAACAAATAGAAGAAATATATAAAATAAGAAATATAAAAAGATAATAATAATTACTATAATCTAACTAGAAATAAATATAAATAATTACTATAAAGGTTACTAGCTAGCAGTTTTTATAGTTATAATTCTCTTTCTTTTCTCTAATTTTTAATTTTAAAAACTTTTAATATTATTTTAGTAAGATTATTTAGAGGAAGATTTTACTATATAATCTTATAATAGAATATTTTTAAGGTTTAGAAGAGGGGGGAGGTCTGGAAGAAGAAGAAAATTCCTCTTAGAATCTTAAATATTAAACTTTTCATTATTATTTTAGCTATTATTTTTATCTATTTCTCTATTAAAAGAATTACTAACTATATTTTTATTAATATCCTTCTTAGGGAGAATCTTAATTAAGAAGCTAGTAAGTAACTAATAAACCTAAAAGTAATTCTTTATTTTTATCTTATCTA
>MASP02000287.1:0-80026 GCA_001693025.2 Colletotrichum lindemuthianum | reverse complement strand
AATACAAAATACAAATACAAAATACAAATACAAAATACAAATACAAAATACAAATACAAATACAAATACATTATATATATTTGTAATGTATTTCTATTTTTCAAATATATATATATTTATAATAAGAATACAAATACATTATATATATTTGTAATGTATTTCTATTTTTCAAATATATATATATTTATAATAAGAATACAAATACATATATTTATATTTGTATTTTCTGTAATTAAATACAAATTACATTTATATTCTAAATTAATTAATATAATACTTGTTTATTAATTATAAATATTATACAAGTAGTTTGAATTATTTAATAAAACTTTAATATTACATATTTAATAGTAGTAAAAAACTATATATTACTAGAATATTCTATAATATATTACATATAATAAAGATATTTTAATATAAGTATATATATAAGTATAATATTGAAAACTACTTTCACTATACTACTTAAGATATAAGAGAAGATATAGTATAAATATAATTTCTAGATTTTAATAAATTAATATATTACTACTATAGTCGATATAGATTTAAAGTCTCTATATAAAATATTCCTACTTTATTTTATTATTATCTAACTTTGAGAATATTCATAATATTATACAAACTATCTATAACTAAAAGGTATTTAGTTTTAAAATACTAGATTTTAGCTATATAAAATGCTAATTTAAATCTTATAGAGTATATAAAGTTTGTGATTTGTATTTCAATACAGAAAATACAAATACGTTATATATATTTGTATTTGTAATATATTTCTTTTTTAAACAAATACAGATATAAATATATGTATTTGTATTTTCTGTAACTGTGGAGAAAATAGAAATACATGTATTTGTATTTGCTGTATTTGTATTTTTGAAATACTCTGCCTCTATATACCAGCTGGAAAGCCTAATTAACCTCTGATATATAGTATAGAACTATTAATTCTTAAGTAATAATACTATTACACTTAATAAATAGCTTAAATAGTAAATAAGGTATCTTAACTAAAACCTTAACTTTATACTATATAATATCTCTAAGGTATATCCTTATATCTTTATTGATAGCTATTTTATTAATAGTACTAACCTCTTGTCTTAACTGAAATTTATAATAACTTTAGGCTAGAAGAGTATAATAAATAATAGCTAGTTCAATCTTTTTAGTAAGCTTATATACTCCTATCAACTAAAGGTAAAATAATTACTAGAAATATACTTATTTTAAAAATCTATATTATAGGGCCTAATAGAAACTATATTTATATTATAGCTATATTACTTAAAGAAGATTCTTAAATATTAAAAACTTCCTTAAGTTCTAACTATCATATATACTAACTTATATTTACTTTATAAGTATCTTATAAAACTTGATATTACTGGAAAGAAAGTATCTAATAACTAGTAATATAATATTAAGGTAGTTATATAAGTATTATAAGCTTTATAAGATATAGTAAATTAGAAAAAAGAATAATCTTACTATTATCTTTATAAAGAATACTTCAAACTATATCCTTAAAGGATGTATTAATTTAAATTATATACTTATTTAAACAGAGTAATAGGTAACTTAGGTAAAGTAGATAAATAAATATTTAAGTATTACTTAGGTAAAAGAATATAAATCGCAAAAGATACTATTGCTTATATAAATAGATAGATATTGAAATAAATAGTTATTACAGGCTATATTTAGATATTCAGCTAGAGTTATATCTAGGTATCTAAAGTTAATCTTCTCGCTTGGGTGGAGCCCCAGTGGGTTCTATATAGTATTATATATATAAAGCTTTCCAGAAATTTATAAGAGCTACTTTTCTACTTCTTAGTTTTTAAAAAAATAGTATTTTATATTATCTTCTGGTTAAATAAACTTAAACTTAACTGTTTATATATTTAGAATGTAGTTTTATTTACTAGATAGATAATATCAAATAAAGTATAGCTTCCTACTAATTAAATATATACTTTATTTAAGTAATACTTGTAGAAGAAAAAATTATATAATAGGAAATTAACTAATTAATATAAAGAATAATCAAGAATATTAAAGTTTCCCAGAAGATTTCTATAAATAGTAACTCTATAAGTAAACTACTTTAGTAATAATTTAATATATCTTAAGCTTCCTCTACTAGAGAATTATAAAGCTTATATATAAATTAGTAAGAAAAAGTATTATAGTAAATAGTAATCTCTAAATAGTTATTATAACAGGTATTTCTAACTTATATTAGAATATTTTAGTAATCTCCAGAATAATATTTATTGGAATATTAATCTTAAGGATTAATAATATTACTTTATCTGTATTAGTAATTAACTATAGAAAAGTTATTTTTCCTATTTCTAAAGTTTTGGGATAGATAGAAGGAAGATTAAATATAAATTTAAGAGATAAAAGCTAAGTTTGTAATTAACTACTATTTCTTTAATAGTAATTAAAAATACTAATATTTAGTTTACTTCTATTTAAACCTTAGTTTCTCGTAAACAATCAAAGTATTCTATATAGCTGGAAGGCTAAAGGACGTTTATAATCTAGATAATGTAATACGTTACCTTAATAGAACTTACTAAAATTCAAATAGCTAACTTTATATTATCACCTAATTATAAAGTCTCTAATAGAAACAGAATAAGTATCTAACTGTTTTATTATCTTAATTTAAGACTATTCTAGTTAATACTAAAGACTTTATTTAGCTAACTATAACTTAGACTTTCCTACCGAAAGTTACCTTACTTTTCTATCTTAAGAGACTACTTATTATAGTTAAGTGTTTTATAAAATATGAGCTTTAGTTAATTAAGATTTAGAATATAACTTAAAGGCTTAAATATATAAAAGAAATATTAGTTTACTATTAGTTACCCCACTGGAAACATACAATTTAGAATATAGAGAGTAATATTATAATAACTAAAGTAATTAGAAATCAATAATAACGTTAAAGCTTTAGTAGCTTCTTCTTTATTTTTAAGACGTATTTTAAAAATTATTAGAATATCCACTAATATTAAAGATATAGTAAGGAAGATAATATTTATAGATATTATATAGTATAAAAATATAGAAAAGTTAATATAAAGATTATAAAAGCTATAGCTACTTTGGATTATACTAAAACTAACAAGAAAGATAGTATTTTCCCACCTAGTTACAGTAGGAATTTAGGAAAGAAGTAACTTTAAAGTAAAATTAAATTCTGGAGTTATTAAAGGTAAAAGTAAGGAAATAGGAAAAGTAATAAAAGATAAAAGAGGTAAGTAATTAGTAGTTAGCTATTATATAAACTAGACTTAATAGAGATTAGTTTATTGATATACTTATTAATATAAGTATTAATATCCATATTATTATTAATATCTTTCTTATAATGAGACTTTATCTTTAACTAATTAATAAATTAAAAAGATAGATAAGGAAATATACTATTGAATTACCACCTAATAATATCTAGAAAATAGTTATTTTAATACTCAAGGTTAGTAGCTATATATAAGAGATTTATATCTATATTATAGAAAGACTCTAGTTACTTTTATATTTTAGATAACTATAAATAGGAAATCACTATATTATTTATAATATCAGAATTTAGTAAATAACCTATAGAAAGAGTAATATGATAGCCTACCTAAAGTATTAAAATAAGTTAGTATAATTTAGGAAATTCCAGTTAGTATATCTACTTAATATTATTTTACTTATATTTATCTATTAATATATCTTATAATATATTAGTAAGATATTAAGCTTCTATTAAACTATATTTATTAGTCCAATAAATATTAAGGAAATATCAACTTTCAAGATAAAAGTAAACCTAAGGAATTATATTTCTGTAAATATGTTGAAGGAATTCCCGGATTCGTTCTAATTAAATATAGTATATTAACTATCTTCCAGTTAATTAGAAATAAACTTTTATATTTTACTAAACTCTAATAATAAGAAATTGAAATTTAATATTTAATAGAAATCTTTCTATAATATATTATAAAAGAAGCTTCTGGTATCTAAGAAAGCCTTGGAGAATCTACTTAGTAAAGAATTTATTAAAATAAGTAATCTTTTTACTAATATCTCAATTCTTTTTATTAAAGGGTTAGATAGAAAAATATAATTCTATATAAAATATAAACGTTTAATATAATTATAAAGAAAGATTATTACCTTCTTCCTCTTATATTAAAAGCTCTCCAGAGGGTTACTATAGTTTATTAGTATACTAAACTTAATACTGTTACTATATTTTATAATATTAGAATTAATAAAGTAAGTTAGAAGAAAAGAGCCTTTTGGACATATTATAATTTCTTCAAATAGATACTATATTTCTTTAAACTTACTACTTTCCCTACTATATTTTAATAGTATATAAATAGCTATCTATAATAATTTCTAAATAGCTTTATTATAGTATATATTAATAACATTCTTATTTACACAGATAGTATATAACATATATATAAAAGAAAGACCTTTTAGATATTTAGCTACCTTACTAATACAAACTTAGAGCTAAACCCCAAGAAATATAAATTCTTTATTATTATAATTAAGTATGTGAGATTTATTATATTAGCTAGAAACAATGTATTGTATGATTTGGAGGAATTAGAAGTTATTACTAATTAGCTTTTTCCTAACTTACTAAAAAGTATCTATAGCTTTCTTAAGTTTATAAATTACTATAAGGTTTTTATATTACAGTATAATATTATTATAAAGCTTCTAAACTATCTAACTTGGAAGTTTGTTCCCTTGAACTGGAAATTAAAATAATAAGAAGCTTTCCTTGTATTAAAGTACATCTTTATTATATAATTAATTTTATAGATATTTAATCCTAATATCTTAGTAATAATAGAAGCTACTTATTTTAAATTTACTTTAGAAGGTATATTTACTTAGAATAAAAAGATTAAAGTAAAGTATTTAGTAGCTTTTTACTTCTAATATCTAATCTCTATAAAATTTAGTTATCTAATTTATAATGAGAAACTTCTTATAATATTAATTTATGTATAAATATAAAAATAAAGCTATAGAATACCGGAAAGTTTTAGATTTTTATTAACTCTGAAAACCTTAAGTATGCTATAAAGAAATAATAACTTATAGAAAGATAAAGTTAGTAAGTAAAAAGGTTATTTTAGTATAACCTTTACCTTAAATATTGACTAGATATCTAGATAGTAGACTTTAATATTTTCTCCAGAAGAAAATAGAATATTCCTTAACAATAGAATAATAAGAAATTATAGAAATAGATAATATAAATTATTCTTAATATTATTATTTCTATAAAATTTTAGGTAGAATATATTAGTATTATTAATATCTAGGTTTTTAAAGAAAAACTAAGTTATAAAAAAGAATTACATTACTAAAAGGAATTTCTTGTATTAATAGATCTTTATAGTAATTTAGTAAGAAGGACATAGCCTTTCCCCTAATCTTTATACTAAAATCTAAATTACTAAGTATACTAATAGTATATTAAGGTAACTTACCTTTAGAAAGAGATTTTAGATACCAAATAGGAAGAATAATACTAATTTCCTTAATAAGCTTAAAATTAAACTAGTATAAAGATTATATAACTTTTTTCTATAAGCTACCTAAAACATAATAAGATACTGTAAATTATAAGTTATTAGTTTTTCTAGTCTAAATAGTTGTAAAATATCTACTAATCTTTATATAATTAAAATACATATAGGAATACTTTTATTTAAATGTAAGCTAAGAAGAAATTCCTGAAGTTCCTACTAAGTTCTAACTATTTACACTCTAATTTATTAGTAGATTATACTATTAACGTATTCCCTATAAAAGAATAAGGTAGCTATTATGTCTAAATTATTATCAATTAACTACGTAAGGCCTCCATACTAAAGGAGATAAATATAATAAAGATAAAGATATATATTTAGTAGTTTCTTAATTATTACTATAGATTTTATAGAATACTATACTTTATTATAAGTAATAAAGAATCTATCTAAATAAGTTACTTCTGAAAGACACTTTATAGGTTATTAGATATTCCATATTTATTAAGTATTAGTTACTATTTATAGAATAATATAATTATAAAATAATGTAGTCAAAGAGTCCAGGCGGTCTTAAGGGTATTTATATATTAGTTATAAAATAACTAAAGTAATATACTACTTATTATCTAGTTAGTTCTCCGGAATTAGTGTTATAATATTATAGAAACTATATCTTTCTTTATAAATTACAGTTATTATATTAACCTTATTTGAGTAGCTAAAAGTCTAACATCAGTATTACGTAGCAGTAAAAGTATTATCTACCAGCTTATTAAAAGAATATACTTAATGATAATATATATTTATATTAAGATAGTAGCTATTCAGTAGCAATTAGAAACTTAGGTAAATGACATTTAGTTTCCCACAAATTAATATCATATTAGTAATAAAATATAGTTAAATATTTCTAGCTATAAGTTACTAATGTTAAGTTAAAGGTTAGGCTAGTTATATTATAAATATACAATAGTAAAGATCTTATTACTATATCTTATTAAGTTAAATATGTTAAAAGATTTCTATTTATAATTCTATATAAATATCCTCTAGAGGGCTACTATTAAGTTTCTGTCTAAATAGATAGTTACTAATAACCAGCTGCCTTTATTAATAAATAATAACAGAGAAGCTAAATAGCTAATTAAAGATATTCTTACTATAAGAATATACTAAATAGAAAGAGAATATTAATAAGAGATCCTTATTAAATAGAAGGAATATATACATTTAATATAGAAGCTACTTAGTATTATAGTAGATATGATAATAGGAGAATATGATAAGGAGACATATAAGCTTATTATAGAAAATAATAGTAATTTAATCTGTAGCCTCCATCTATATAGTATTTAGAGAGAAGAAAGGTAATATTATAGATTATATCTAAATATTTAGCTAAGGTTATACTTAGGTATCTAAAGCTAACTTTCTTACCTAAATAAGACTCCGGTAGACCCTATATAATATTACTTGTATAGATATTTCTATATATCTATAAAAGCTTCTCTTTTACTTCTTAGTTCCAAATAAATAGTATTTTATACCACCTTCCAGTTAAAAAAATTCAGATTCAGTCTTTTATAAAAGTAAAAGGAAAAGTTACTAATATTAGTTATATTATATTATAGAGTATAAAGTAACTATATATACTACTATATATAGTAGTGTATTCTCTATATTCTACTGACTATAGATAATAGGTATCTGGCGCCAGCTTTAACCTAATAGTATGGTAATTAGTAAGTAATTACTATACTGTAGATCTAGAACCTTATATAGCACTATATACTATATACTATAGTACTAATAATAACTAAAAACCGAAATACCAGTTTATATCTATATAATAAGATTACATACGGTATATAATAACCCTAACGATTAAACTAATATATATTTATAGAATATATCTTACTTTAATATACTAGCTAGAAACTCTATTTAATCTCTTTTATATAATATAAATATAATAGTTCTTAAGTAATAATATTACTCTTTTTAATAAAGAGCTTAAGTGGTAAATAGAGTATCTTAACTGACGTTTTAATTTTATATTACTTAGTTTCTCTGAAGTATATCTCTATACTTTTGTTGATATCTATTTTACCGATAATATTAATATTTTATTTCAATTAGAAAATATAATAATCTTAAGTTAAGAAACTATAATTAGTAAAAGTAAATTTAACTTCTATAGTAACTTTAGATATTCCTTATTTATTAAAATCAAAAAGCTTATTAGAAGTATAATTACTTTAGAAATCTATATTATAATAACTCATATGGGAGGGGCTAATACCTTGCTCTCTATTGTAACTATTAGTGAATATATTACCTCCTGAAATATAACTTCAGCCCTTCCACTCCTCCACTAACTGCTACAGTCAGCCTTAAGTTAATTTAGGCTTAAACCTCTTAGAGCTATAGTTAGTATATTCACCCTACATTAGCCTTTTTGATAATAAATAACTAATAACTTCTTCCGTATTAACCTTATATCCTTACGCTCTTACACTATATATAATTCAAATATCTTAAGAGATTTAATTACTGCTAACTATAGCTACTTTATTTAAATACTTATTATAATCTTAATATCCGTAGCCTTAATATCCTCCAGACCCCCTAAATAAAACTTTACGTCCCTAATATAAAGGATTTCCGCTATTAATATAAAGGTTCTCTATTATTAATATAAGCTAACTTATAAGCTTTATATAAGTATAGCGAAACTTAGTCTGCTTTTATTAATTTAGTTCCTTTTACTTTATATCTGTAGTGGTACTTAAGCTCTTCACCCTATATATAGTTCTAACTGTAAAATTTACCTAGTAACAGTATTTATACTAATGCTAGCTTATAACTAGTTTAAACGGTAATAAAATTACCTGTTATTGTGGACAATTATGCCCCCAGTTGTGATATTCAACCCTACAGTGGAGGAAGACCTCGTCGGGCTGCTTTTATTAATAGATAATCTTAATATATTAATTAAATACAGCGAATATATAAATAATACTTATATAAATATAGATACTTCTAATATAACTAAATAGCTTTTGAAGCCTTTATAATTATATCACTATAATACTATATAGTATCTAGTAATTAATGTTATTATAGTATATTAATATTAGGATATTATCTAATTAATAACTAGTCTCCAAAATAGTTAGCTTAACGTAGCAGATTATAAATAGCTATATAAGTTTCTTTTAGATATCTACAGACTACCTATTTATTATAGTATTCGGAATAATTTCAGTAAAGTCTAGTTTAATAAACTAATAGCTTTAGTTATAGTGGTTATAGCTAAATATCTCTTTACTTATTCTATACTTCTTTAGTTGCAGGTAGCTGCATAAACTTTAAGGGGATTTTAATTTTATTATAAAGATATAATCTAGAAGAGTAATAGATTATAAAACGCTTAGCTTTCAGCCTTTTATTTTATCCTATCTTTAAGAGGTTTAAAAAAGTTCTCAACTATATAACCTTAGTAGTTACTTTCAGCTATATATATTAAACTCTAGTTTTACTAAGGCTCTCGCTATATACATTATTACTATAAGGTCTTCCTCTACTATAGGGTTAAATATTATAACCGGGGGTATAATTATCTATAATAATAAGTAGTTTTATTACTATTTAAACTAGTTATAAGCCAGTATTAGCATAAATACTATTACTAGGTATATTATATAGTTAGAACTATATATAGAGTGAAAAGCTTAGATACTATTACCGGTATAAAGTAAAAGTAACTAAATAATAACTAATATAGACTTTACTTATATTATGGCTATATTACTTAAGAAGATTCTTAAATATTCAAAACTCCTTTAGATTCTACTTATTATATATACCAACTTATATCTATTTTATAAATATCTTATAAAACTTAGTATTATGAAAACGAGGTATCTAATAAGTAATATTATATTATCTAGGTAGTTAAATAAGTATTATAAGCTCTGTAATATATAGTATATTAATATAGTAAGTAATATTAGTAATATCCTTATAAAACGTTTTTTAAACTATACTCTTAAGAGATTTACTATTTTAAACTATATAGTAATTTAAATAGAGAAATTTGTAACTTAAGTAAAGTAAATAAATAAGTATTTAGATATTATTTAAGTAAAAAGATATAGACTATAAGAGGTATAATATTTTATTTAGAAGGGGCCGATAGTTCGCTCTCTTTTGTAGCTATTAGTGGATATAATACTCCCTGAAGTATAATTTCAGCTTTTCCACCCCCACTAACTGCTGCAACCAGCCTTAAGTTAATCTGAAGGTGAATTCCTTAGAGCTATAGTTAGTATATTTACTATATATTGATCGTTTTGCAGATAGTAAATAACTAGTAACTTCTTTTATTATAACCTTATAACCTTATAACCTTATATCCTCCTACTATATATAATTAAAATATCTTAAGAGATTTGCTTACTGCTAGTTATAGCTACTCTAGTTAAATACTTATTATAATCTTGATATTTGCAATCTTAATATTCTTACTGTATTTAACTTATTTTTAATGTAAAGCTTAAGGTCTCTAATATAAAAGTTTTCTACAATTAATATTTAGTTAGTTTTACTTTATATCTATAGTAGTATTTAAGCTCTTTACCCTATATATAGTTTTAACTGTAAATTATACCTCGGAATAATACTTATACTAATACTAGCTTATAACTAGTTTAAATAGTAACAAATTTACCTATTATTATAAATAATTATACTTCTAGTAATAATATTTAACCCTATAATAGAGGAAGATCTTATAGTAATAATTAATAAAAGTTTTAGTGAGGCTGAAGCTTAATATATATAGCTGAAAGTAACTTTTAAAGTTATAGGGTTAAGTATCTTTATAAACCTCTTAAAGATAAAATAGAATAGAAAGTCTATAAGAGCTAAGTATTCTATAATCTATTACTATTCTATATTTTATAATGAGATAAAGACTTCCTTATAATCTGTATAGCTACCTATAACTAAAAGAATATAGAATAAGTAAAAGAATATTAAGCTATAATTACTATAACTAAGGCTATTAGTTTATTAAACTAAGTCTTACTGAAATTTGTAAGGATATATGCCCTATAGCCTGTATGGAGAGCTGGGATAGCTAGGATCATGTGACCTATAGAGCTTGAGGCTACTAGGCTTCCTACAGGATAAAAGCCCTCTTATAGCTACTACTAGTTAGCTACACTAAGTTGAAATCTTATAACCTACAGAGACCTACCTTACTGCTTTCCCTTTCCTTACCTAGGCTTTTAGCTACACTCTTACAATTTTTTAACTTCTACCTCTCCAAGGAGGTAAGACTAGGGTTTCAGTAATAGCTCTATAATGAACGCCTACTGACCAATCGGCAACTATATTAAGAATAACTACGCCAGTAGTCTAGATACCTACAGTATCCAAAAATATAGCTTCTGAAAATATACCTTCTGAAAATACGCCCTCAACCAGTAAGTATATAGCGACCTCTATACTAGCTATATTAACGTAAGTAGCTGAAATAAGTAACTTAAGTAATATAGCTGCCAGTATAGTAATAGTAACTATAATAATACTTATATACCTTCTTGAATAATAGTCCTCCTTTATAGAGGTTATAGTAGAATACCTCTCTAGTAGTATATCTACAGTAAGCTTAATACTATTATTACCAGCTTTATCTATAGCCTCTAAATATTGAGATTACTTAAGATCTCCTAGTTACCCCTACAGCTTTCTTTATAAAGGGGCTACTCTATATGAAATTGAGAATTAGCTAATAGTAATCTAAAATAGCTATACTCTACAGCTAGGAACCTTAGAGGTATAGAAGATCCAGTAAGTTATAACTAAACTATTATATAGCCTATAGACTTAGTAGCGTAACTATTATTACACTCTACTAGATTCTTTATAAGCTAACTTTATAATATTTACTTACTATTTATTAACTGATCCTACCCTATAAAAACTATACCTCTATAGTATACTTTATACGCTTCAGTATAATAGCTAGATATCCCCACTAAAGTTTTATACTAAATAGTTAGTAATCTATAGGTCCCTAGGAACTATTAGATTAGAGATATCTTAACCTCACATATTTACCTTCTTCTACTACCTTAAGGTTAGAATATAGAGATACCTATAGCGCCAGAAGTTTAATAACTAGCTACTGAGAGCTGTAGCCCTAGCAGTTAAGTATCTCTAGGAGACGTTATAACCCCACGAGGATACTTTAAGTAGTGTTATCAGAAAGGCTACTAGCTATAATAATACTGCTAGCTTAATATATATACACTGTAAAATAGTTAATAAGTTAACTCCAGTTAAGAGGTCCCACCTTAAAGCTTAAATATATAAGGTCTATAGTAAATTAGGCTATTTAATAATTACTTATTATTAAAATAAGTTCTATATATACTACTAGAAATCTAACTACCTTATAAGGGTTTACTGTAACCACCTAGCTACTAAGGGCTTACCACTAAAAGAACCTTAAGGTTATATTAAGCCTAAGGCTAGAAAAATATTAGAGTATAGTAGTAATAGCTTCTTTCCGGAAGTAAAGTAACTAGTAAATATCCACTTATACTTTAGTAGCCTAATTAGCCACAGGAAGCCTTATATACCTAATCTGCTATAGGATACCTCAGGGAGAAGAGGTCAGATATCCTAATATTTACCTAAAGATATCTAGTTAATATACTAAAGGGGTTAGACATTCTAGTAATTACCTTAAGATATCCAGTTAATATACTGAAACCTTGTAAGTTAATATACTCACAGGGAGGCTTTACTAAGGGGTTATTAACCTCCCAGGTTAATATACTTATAGGGATAGTGTAGGTTAATATACCTATAGTTTTAATTTCTTCTTGTAATTACTTGAAGTCTCTTATTTTAACTATTATTTTAACTATTATTTATCTATTATTTTATCTTCATATTCCAAGCTAACGCCGAACGGTCGGTAAAGTCATATATCAAGAGCAGCCACATAACGTTTACAGGCTTTAGAGCCTAAAGCCTTTAAAGGGGGGGATAATTATAGGGATATATACCCTATAGTCTGTATAGAGAGCTGGGATGGCTAGAATCACGTGACCTATAGGGCTTGAGGCTACTAAGCCTCCTACGGGATAAAAGCCCTCTTATAGCTACTACTAGTTAGCCACACTAAGTTAAAATCTTACAACCTATAGAGACCTACCTTACTACTTTCCCTTCTCTTACCTAAGCTTTTAGCCACACTCTTACAAAATTATCCTAAATACTATAATTAATACGTAGCTTATAGCTATTTAAAAAGGATTTTATATAGTTCTTCTATAATTTACTATACTAAGCTAACTATTTTAGAGACTAGTTATTAATAAGATAATATTCTAATATTAATATACTATAGTAATATTAATTACAAAATACCTTATAGTATTATAATAATATAATTATAGAGGCTTTGAAAGCTATCTAGCTATATTAGAATTACTTATATGTCTATAAATATTATTTATATATTAGCTGCATTTAATTAATATATTATGATTCTTTACTAATAAAAGTAAACTAAGTTCCACTATATTTATATAAAGCTTATAAGTTAGCTTATATTAGTAGCGGAAAACCTTTATATTAACGATATAAAGTTTTATCTAAGGGATCTAGAGAATATTAAGGTTATAGATATTAAGGTTATAATAAGTATTTAAATAAAGTAGCTGTAGTTAGTAGTAATTAAATCTCTTAAGATATTTAAATTATATATAGTATAAGAATATAAGGACGTAAGAGTATAAGTTTAATATAGAAGTTATTAGTTATTTATTATTAAAAGATTAATATAAGGTAGATATACTAGCTACTATAGCTATAAGGAATTTAGGCTAAGATTAACTTAAAGCTAGCTGTAGTAGTCAGTGGGAAAAAAAGAACTAAAGTGATACTTTACGGCGTAATATATCTACAAATAGTTACAATAGAGAGTAAGCTATTAGCCTCTCTCTCTACTATTAATATAAACGTTTTCTGCTACTAATATAAACTAACTTATAATCTCTATATAAATATAATGCAACTTAGTTTACTTTTACTAGTAAATAATTTTAATATTTTAATTAAATGCAGCTAATATACAAATAATACTAATATAAATATAGATGTTCTTAGTATAACTATATAGTATCCAAAACTCCAGTAATTAACATATTACAATATTGAAAGATATTTAATAATTAGTATAGTCTATTAATAATAGAATACTATCTAATTAATAACTAGTTTCTCAAATTACCAGCTTAATATAGTATATTATAAAGTAGCTAGATAATATTCTTCTGAATATATGGAATGTATTTATTAATATTAGTATTTATAATATTAGTTAAGGTCTTTAGAGTATATTAATACTTTCGGTTATAGACATTATAATATAGTATTGAGTATTTACTAATGTGTTTCGCTAGTTATATGTAGCTATATATATTCAGGCGAAAATTTCAACTTTTTAAAAAAAGCAAAAGCGTAATAAATTATAGAGTACTTAGTTTTTATAAATTATCTCTTTTATTCTATTTCTGAAGAGTTTATAAAGATTCTTAACTTTATAATCTTCATAGTTATTCTTTTAGCTATATATATCAAAGTTTGATTCTACTGAGGTTCTTATTATATAAGATATTAATATAAAGTTTCCTTTACTATAGAATTAAATATTATAACTAGGAATATAATTATCTATAATAAGAAGTAATTGTATTACTATTTAAACCAGCTATAAGCTAATATTAGTATAAATACTATTTCGGAGTATAATGTACAGTTAGAATTTTATATAAAGTAAAGAGCTCAGATACCACTATAAATATAAAGTAAAAGTAACTAATTATATTACACTTTAGTATTAGGAAAATAATAGTATGAAAGCTAATAATTCTTCTATTTTCTAGGATAAATCTACCTAAACTCGTAAGGTATTATATTAGAGAAACTCCTGGAAATCTACTAAGAAATCCTATAGGAGATTCTAGGAACTTCTACAGAAATCTAGAAGGATTCTAGAGAAATTCTAGAGAAATTCTGGAGAAATGCTAGAGACATTCTAGAATAATTCTAGAGATATTCTATAGGAACTTCTAGTAATTTTCTGTTTATTTCTAGTGGGAGATTCCTCTGAAATCTACTAACGTCTTAAGTTTTCTATAATATTCTATAGAATATTATTTCTTATATAAATAGAAAGATTTTAAAATATATAGTAAAAAGAAAAGTAATTAAGATTAGTTATAATTTACTATAAGATATAAATTAAATATATATATTACTATATATATATACATAATATATTCTCTCTATTTTACTAATAATAAATACTAGCTACTTACTACTAGCTAAAGCTTAAATATATAGTAATTAGTAAGTAGTTACTATACTTTAGTCCTAGAGCCTTTCATAGCCTATATACTATAAAAATATAGAAATATAGAAATAATAGTAGCTAAATACTAGAATACCAGTTCGTATCTATATGGTAAGATTATATATAGTATATAATAACCCTAATAATTAAACTAATAAATACAGCGAAGTACCAGAAAACCTCCATTAAAATACTAGGTGGTATTTCTAATAATGGATAAAATTCTTAATAATATAATTCCTAAACTTTTAATAGAGATATTTTAGTAGTATACTACTCGATAAGTAAAATATATTTGTTTATTTTAAAGCTTAACTAGTAGCTATAATAATACTACTAAGTTTCCTTAATATAATAATACTAATTAAAATCTAACGAAAAATCGGAAAAGTATTAGAGAAAGCAAGTTAGTTTATAGAGTAGTAAGATAATGTGGTTTCAGTTAGAGAGATAGTTTAGTTACAGTTAGAACTTAGAATAAGTATTAGTATATAAAGAAAAAGAGCTGTTGAGAGCGTCTATTATTTTAACAAAATACCTCGTCGAAATTCCAGATATCTAGTAATATAGGCTTTTTCATCTCTATCTATTGTCTTAATTTCTTATATATATATAACCTCTGGCAGTAACTGTCGCATACGTAAAGGTTGGGCGTATTCGTATATTATTGCAGTATATAGCCAGCTGTCAGAAATAATGCGTTCGAGCGGCAGAGTTTACACCGTTTAAGCTTTAGGTACTTACGGTATCTCTATAGGCTTCGCCCCACTTAAATTAGTTAAAATGGAGCTTTATGTGGAGTGTATAGCTATATTTAGTAATATATCATATATATCAGATTTTGCCTTCTAATTATATACAATAATTAAGAGTTTTATAATACTAAAAAGCCACTAGACTAAAAGTATATATTATAATAATTTTATATATCTTAAATGCTAAGATATTTACTGAAAATACCTCTATTTTTATATTTAAAGAAGCTAACTGGTAGATTACCTAGTATAGTTTCTTTCAAGTGGAAGCTAAGTTTTATAATCTATAGAATTACTTTAACTTTAAAGTAGATACTTAAAAACGTTTTCTTTTAGTAGCCTCTTAAAAGACTCTTATATATAACTTTCCTAAGTTAAAGAATAATAAAGTATTTAAAACTAATATTTCTAAGATCTTAACTACTTTTAGTATTCTTAATAAGTTTATTTCTATAAAGCTAATTTATCCTAAGGAGATTTAACTTCCACTTAAGGTTTCTAACTATATTTATATTTAAAATATTATAGACTTTATAGAAAAAAGTCTAAAGGTCTATATAGCTATCTATAACCTCTATAATATGAAACTTTAAAAATATAAATATAAATAGTTAAACTTAGTTTATATATTATTTTGAATTCTTAAGTATATTTGTAATATATTTAAATACTAATATTATAATATAGAGAAGAATCTTACTATATAGTTAATAGACTTTTATAATTACTTTAATATTATAAATAATTTTTATCTTTAGTAAGTAGCTACTAGATACTATAATATACTTAAGTTTCCTAAATCTAAGTATCTTACTATTAAAATAGTAGCTAAAATATAATTTCAGAAGTAGTAAGATATTATATTTAAAGCTTCAATAGTTAGCTATATTTTCTTTATTATAAGAATATTATAGGTTAATAATTTTATATTCTTATTAGTTTACTTACTAATTAAAATATATACCTAAGGTTATATACTTATACCTTTTAGTTAATAAAATATAATATTGTTAAATAAAGTTATCTTAACTATTATACAAGCTATATAGTAGCTTTCTAAAGTTCTCTATTAAGGTAAAATTAGCTATAGAATATCTAATATTATCTTAGAGAATATAGAAAGTAACTTAAACTCTTAAAATAGTAAGGAATATTTTAATAATCGAAGTAAATCTCTATATTTTCTTAAGTATAATAGAAACTTTCTATCTTTAGGCTATTATTATATATACCTATTACTTATATATAAAAGCTTAATATTAAATACCATAATAGAGAAGAAAATTGAATAGTAAATACTCTTAAATTTAGATTTCTTAAATAGAATCTAAAGTTCTAAATAATAGTAACTATATAGTTAATCTTTCAGCTGAAGTAACTATAATACTATATAGTAAGCTTACTATAAAAAGAAACCTTAGTAGTATTCTCTCTAAAACTTATTTATTCTTAATTTAGATATTTTAGTTTATATTCTTTAAGATTTTAAGTATTTTATAATTCTCTAAGAAACTTCCTCTATAGATACTTTTAATATTATATTAAATTAATATCTATCAAAAACCATAGAGATACTAAAATTTATATTATAATTTTAAAAGGTAAAGAGGCTAAGCTAGATCTTTACAATATTACTTTCTATATCTCTCTAGCTATAAACTTTATTTTTATTTAGTAGTTATAAAAGTGAGGTTACTAATAGAATATTAAGTTAAATTAGCTCTCTTAATTATAGAGAAGTAATTACTTAGAAATTATAGTTATTAATATTTAATATAGCTAATAAGTTATTAAATATTATATGTCTCTAAGTGTTAAATATTCTAGTAGTATAGTTAATATAATATAAGCTTTCTTCTAAATACTATTATTACTAGAGATATATTATAGGGACTATTTAAAGATTCCTAAAAGGTAATAAATAGTTTTAATATTAGTAGCTAGAGTATTCTAAAAGAAAGTCTCTTAACTATCTTATCTTAGCTATATATAGTATTTATATTACTAATAGTTACTTATAATATAATAAGTATCAGCCTATTTAGAAAATATATAAAACTTACAGTATTAGTAAGGTAAAATAAATTATTTACTATATAAAATATAAGAATATCTTATATACTACCTCTAGAGAGTATATTATATTTAACTTTTAGCCTTACTACTAAAGCTATAATAACTATATTTCTTTTCTTAATATTTACAGATAAAGCTACTAGCTTTTTATAGGATTTTTATTTTATAAATTATACTGAAGGTATTATAACTACAGTATTTAATAACTTTATCTTACTTCTTAAATACTAATATAATATTAATATTAGGGTTTTTAAGTATAATAATAGGATTCCTAAATATAAAAGACTGAAAACTATCCTAATTACTTAAGGTATTTACCTTAAGTTATCTATATTATATATATAAGGTTGAAATAGTAGTATAAAGTATATTAAAGTTATAATCTAAGCTTACGTAAAGGCTATAAGGTAAGAAAGTAAACTATCTTATAATTTCTAGCTTAAAATCTTATAAGTAGCGGTATTTCTTTATAACTATATACTAATAAGTCTTTTAGGCTGGTAAATACTATACTAGAAACTTTCTAAGGTTACTTAAAGAGATAATATTATAAAGCTAAATTTAGCCTACCTTTATATATATAGCTATAAGTATTTTATTTTTACTATAAATATAAAACTTAAGTACACTACCTTACCTACCTTAAGAAATATATTTTTATTAGCTTTTTAGTTAGCTATATTTTAACTAACTAGTTTCAGATGTAGAATTCTTTATATAATAAGGTTATTATAACTTATAATATCTCTTTTAATAAGATAATATTTTTCAATAGAAATTTAGCCTCCCTATAAGATACTTTAAAAGGTTTTAACCTTAATAAGATCTCTTATTAGTTATAAAAGTAATTAGCTATAGTAAAGCTATATAAAGTTAACTTAAATACTTACTTAAGTTTAGGTAAAAAGCCTAATAAGGTAATTTATACTGAAAATATAGGGGGCAGCTATAAAAACTTAAGGTTTTATATTTATATTATAGCTAGCTTTAAGCTCTCTGAGGCTTTATATAAAACGGTAAAGTTTATATTATTAACTTCTTTAAAGTTACCTACTAAATCTTTCTATAACTTTATTTATATTATAATTTTATTTATATATATAAAACTAGAGGGAGGTAAGAAAATTAGATACCTCTAGAGAAGATTATATATAAGAAATAAATAATATATTAGAACAAAATAGCTGAAAGGTTTTTATTTACAGTTACTTTTTTAGCTGATATTCTTTAGTTATTAGAAGATACTTCTAGATACCTCCACTTATAGCTATGGAATTATATAAGTTATTAACTAAAGGAAACTCCCAAGGTTTAAATTCTAAGAGGTCTTTAAAAGATTATTATAAGTCTAAAGGATAAGTTTTAGCTAAAAGGTAGGTTAAATATTGGAAAATACTTAAAATATAGAAAAGTAGAGATTTTTACTTTAGAAGGTCTATAATAAAGATTATTATTATTATCTATATCTTACTTAGTAGTATTTATCTATCTATATACTAAGGCTATAATAGTAACTAAAAAAGCTTATTTTAAAAGTTATATTAAATTATACTTCTAAAGTAAGATTAGTAAAGCTTTCGCAAGAAACTTAAAAATTCTAGATTGCTATGGAGTTAAAGTTTATAAGCTTAATAAGTATAGATATTCCCTTAAAGTTAAGGCTTAGCCTATTATTTATAAAACCTAATAGCTGCATAATAAATGTAAAATCTATATAGCCACTTTAGTAAATACTTTCTTATAATTCCTATAGTATTTACTAACCATTTTGAATTTAAGCTACTTTAGTATAATATAGTTAACATTTTTATTTAAGTAATATTCTATAAGGTGGTTTATACAAAGATACTATTTAGATGTTAAAAGCTTGGAAAGATTTACTATCTAAATAAAGTATTTTATAGCCTCTAAAGGTTTTCTCTCCTCTGGTAGTATTATCCAGAATGTTAGGAAATAATATATAATACATTACAAATACATAATATATTATATATTACATATTACAGATACAAATATATTATATATATTTGTAATATATTAGGAGTCTTTCTAATATATATATTTGTATTTGTAATGTAATAGACTTAAAAGATTTGTACTTGTATTTTATTACAAATACATGTAATTATATTTGTATTATTTGTAATATATTACATTTTGATAAAATATAGCAAATAGAAATTAAGGATTCTGCTTATTAAGTTACTATATACAGCTTTAGAATATTAACTTTGATATCAGTATATAGAAGCTCTTTTTAACGTTTAACTACTATAGTCCTATATGCTAATATTAAAATACAATCGATATTATATTATAAATAATACAAAGACAATACATGTATTTGTATTTGTAATGTATGAGGTTTTGAAACATTACAAATACAAATATATATATTAGCTATTATATGTATTATATTATAAATATATGTATTTGTATTTGTATGAAATATATTTGTAGTATTATAATACTTTGGTATTATCTAGAGGTATATTTTAAATATCTTAGTTTTAAGCCTGCTGCGAAAAAGCTATATTGCTAACTTAAGGGATACATTATCTTCTTTTTAATATTAATAATTATATACTTTTCTTTCCCTTAGCAGATATATCTAAAGTTTTAATATTATTAGTAAACTTCCAAAAGAAATATTATTTTGAGAAAGATAAAGATTTATAGTAATTTCTTAATTTTATAGTTATTTAAAATTAAATAATATAATAGCTATAGCTTTCTTAAGTAGTTTATATTAAAAGGCTTCTTAAGTATCTTGTAATATATATAGTATATTAAATAGTTTAATATTTCGCTTAAACCTAAAGAACACCCTCTATAATATAGTTAAGCTTTTTATATAGAAATTAAATACTACTAATAAGATATTAGCTTTATGAATTATACTGTATTTATAATAAAACTAGATATTATCTATATAGGTAGCTAATTATTCTATTTTAACTAATATCCTAAAGATAACTATTAAGTTAAGGTTAAGTAAATAATATAATATCTTAGTAAAACTAAGAACCTCTACCTTAAGTTTAACTATAAGGTTAATAATCTATAGAATAATCTTATTATTACTATAAATATTAGCTTTATAGATAATAGTAAAATTTAAAAAAGCTTTTAGGCTTATACTATATATTTCTTTAGTAGCCTTATAATATAGTAAGCTAATAAAGAAGATATTATTACTATTTTAGTAACTAAAGTAAAGCTTTTAATGCTATTATAAGTAATATATGAAGCTATTTTTACTAACTATCTTATTATTTTACTGTAAGTAGATTTTAAAATAAATACTTTTAATAAAGATAAGATATATAAGCTTGATCTAGCAGTCTAAATTTAATATAATAATTAGTAAATAATATACCTTATAATTACTAAAATAGTATAACTATATATAAAGATATAATATATTAATATTTATAATTACTAGCTATAATAAGAAATTTAGTAAGAATACTTTAAAGTTAAGTATATATCTTTAGAAAACCTTATAGTTACTAACTTTATAAAATCTCTCTAAAGCTGACAGTTTAGTATTTTTACTACTTAAACTAATATAATAAACTAGTTAAACTATCTGAAAATATAGTAAGAGGAGGAAGTTTAAGAAGAATTATCTATATTAGTATTTAAAAACCTTAATAAGATTCTTAGCTATCAGTTGGAACTTATAGATCCTAAACTTAAGAATAATATAGTTAAAAAAAGGCTTGGGGATACCTAAGGTACCTAAGATACCAGGAGGTATTCTTAGCCTAAAAAAGGAATATCTAAATAGCCTGTAAATAGTATTATCTTTTCTACTAGGGGAATAGAGATTTAATAAGGATAATAAAGTTGTAAAAGAAGTTTCTTATAAGATATAAATAAAGAATTTGAACTAAAATTATTTAAAGAGGCTAGCCTACAGATGCAGCTCTTAAGGCTGGAGGAATATATTAAAAGTAATACTATTAGTTTAATTTTTAAAGTAATTGCATGCTATACGTCATTTCATCGTATAGATATAAATTAGTATTCTGGTTATTATTTATTATTATTACTATATTACGTAGTATTTAATGCTATCTAAGACTTTAAGTCTATAGTATGGTAATTGCTTACTTATTACTATACTATTAGGCTATAGCTAATACTGGATACCGGACACCTATAGCCAGTAAGTTATAATGAATATACCGCTATATATACAGCAGTATATATAGTTACTATATACCATATAGCATAATATAACTAATACTGGTAACGTTTCTTTTTATTATATATCCTAATATCTATCTATTTATATACAAATAGTGTCTTTTGCAATTTATATCCTTTTGCCTAAATAATATCCAAATATCTATTTATCTACTTTACTTAAGTTACCTATTTCTCTATTTAAATAGTTATATAATTTAAATTAATAAATCTCTTAAGAATGTAGTTTAGAGCATTCTTTATAAAGATATTAGTAATATTATTTTCTCTATTAATCTACTATATCTTATGAAGCTTACGGTATTTATATAACTACCTTAATACTATAATACTAATTATGAGACACTTCTCTTTAGTAATACTAAGCTTTATAAAATACTTATAAAGTAAATATAAGTTAGTATATATAATAGTTAGAGTTTAGGGAAGCTTTCAGTACTTAATAATCTTCTTAAATAAAATAGCTATAGTATAGATAAAGTCCACACTAGCTACTATAGCGTAAATCTCTAAAAGGAGTATACTTCTAGTAACTTTCTTACATTTAGTAAATAAGTAATATATAAGGTTACTATAGAAGTTAAACCAGCTATTACTAGTTATAGTTTCTTAGCCTAAGATTATTATAAATTCTAGTTAAAATAAGAGGTTAGTATTATTAGTAAAAAAGCTATTAATAAAAATATAAAAGTATACCTTAGAGAAATTAAGTAGTATAAAGTTAAGATCTCAGTTGAAATACTCTATTTGCTACTTAAGCTATTTATTAAGTGCGGCGGTATTATTACTTAAGGATTATTACTTTTATACTACACGCAAGAGGTTAAATAGGGCCTCCAGCTGGTATATGGAGGTAAGGTATATATTATATATATATTATTTAATATATACCTTCTTAAGCACCTTACATATAATATATATATTAATAAAAGCTAGCCTTTACTTTTAGTGTTTTTAGTATAAGTAGAGGTAATTACTATAAAGTAACAGAATACCTCTATTAAATATAAGAGGTATAGTCTCTAAAAGTATAATTTAAGACTTTATTTTAAATAAGACTTTTTTAAGTTTCTTATTCTTTCGGCGAGAGAATACTATATTAGAGAGGCTAAGAATATTATCAAATTATATACTAATAAGACTAAAGATATTATTTTAAGTATATAAGATAAGGAAGTATAGATTATGTATTAAAGTCTCTATTTATAACGTTTCCTTATAATATATAGAATAAGTTACCCACCAGTAGGTTTCAGCCTTAGTAAAACTATAAGATAGCTTAATAATAATTATTATAAAGTTTAGAGAATACTGCCTTTTAAGATATAAGGGTAGTTTAGCTATAAAGTATTTTATAAGCTTTATTTTAGCTTAAATATAAACTTAAGTAATATTATAAAGTTATATTATTATATCTTTATACTTAAGGAAAGTTAAAGCTATAGCTAAAATTAACTATTAGCTACTTCATTAAATTATTAGTAATTATATTAAAATCTCAAACTTATTACAGTCTCTAAAACCTTAAATTATATATCTTAACTTCTTAAGTATTATATTAGTATTTTTGTTTTTAATTTTATTAATAATATAAAACTTAAAATACTTATAGTTATTATAGAGAATAGAATTATATTAAATAATTTTCATATGATTATTATTCATAATACTCTTAACCTCCTTTTTAATTAACTTTTTAAATAGTAAGCTAAATATTATAATTATATTTTTTACATAGAGGGTAAGTAAGAATACTAAATCTAACTGCTTCTTAGCTATAAGGTATATTATAAGATAAAGCTTTTAGCTAAACTCTAGAGGTAGTAAACTAACTATATATCTGTAAGTTAAAAAACTTAAAGTTTCCAGTTAAATCTAAAATATTTAAAGTTAAGGTAGTAAATTACTAACTACTTAAAGAGGAAGAATATTATTATATCTTAAGATAAAAGTAGTATAAGATATTAGCTATATATTTAAAGTCTTAAAGATAGCTATAGATAAAATCAAAGTAGTTACATAGAATTATAAATTTCTATTTGCTATTAACTTACTTAGAGATTCTAAATTTAACTAAAGATTAGTATATAAAGTTATAAATACTAACTTTTATAAAGTTATAGCTACTACTATATTATTATTAATCTCTTATTTATTATCTTTGAAATATTATTTTATAGCTATCAATTAAAAGTCTCGAAAGCTATAAGGTAGCTTAAGAATGCAAATCTTACTATAGGTAGTAATAAGAAAGTATAGCCCTTACCAGCCTTTTTTCTCTTGCTATATATATATAAAAGTTTAAAGTGGAAGGATTATTAAGTAAGAAATATCAAGGCTATCATATATTACTAAAGTAATATTAATAGTATACTTAGTATAATTATAGTAAACCTCTTCTATAATCTTATATATAACTTAAACTTAAATAATAATCTTCAGAGAGAAAGCTAAATCTTCCATAAAGTATATATATACTCCAAAGATAAGTAATATAAACATAAGGCTATCTAGGCTAGCAATATTATTAATTACGTTATATACTACGTAAAGGAATACCTCTTAAGTAATATTAGAAAGCTTTATATAGTAAATCTTATAAATATAGTAGAGAAGTATAAAGTAATATTTTACTTTACCTATACTATTATATATCTTAATAAGTATAATATAAACTATTCATTCTATAGTTTTTACCTCTAATCTAAAACATTTAAATTAAAAGGTTATACTTATATTAGCAGTAATGAAATTGGGAGAGCTCTAGTATATATTAATTTAATATACCTTAAGGGCCCTCTATATTATCTTTACTTATATATTAGGTGAAGATTAAGTGGCGTTAAATATTATAGTAGCATTAATAATATAAAGTATATAATAGTTATTAATATATATTATAGTAATAAAAATCTTAAAGTTAAATTTAATATTATTCTAAATAGCAAATTGGAAGTATAAGGAAGCTATACTATATATTTAGTAGTAGTGGCAGTATCTCTTAAAAGCTTTATGAGTATACTATATAACTTACTATTCCACTTTATTAAGAATATTATAGAGGTATATTATAGCTAAATATCTAAAATAGCGGTAGAATCTCTATATTCGTATCTCTATAAGGTATATAGAGATAATTATATTCTTCTTATTAAGAAGTATCTATAAATACGTCTATTTTCAAATAATAAGTATAATCTTTTTACTTTAGTAAAACTTATTATAAATATTATTAAATATAATACTAAGGTAATTTATATCCGCAAGATAGAGAAGGAAGGATATTTATAAGAAATTATATAAAATATAATAATATTAAGTAATATAAGTATATTAACTATTCCAAATATTATAATAGGGGTAGCGTCTCTAAAGTATATTATAATTAGTTTACCTTATAGAGATATATAAATAATAAAGGAAATAATTAACTACTTTAATATAGTAAACTGGAAATATCTAGTAGTTAAGAAGCTAGCAGTATTTAAGTTAGAAAAAATACCTTAAAATATAGTATTTAAGTAGCAGCCTTTAAATATAATAATATATATAGAAATAATAATATTATTTAGAAATTTACTATTAGTAGTAATATTTTTAGTAAGAATATAAACTACTATTTAGTTTTAGAGAATTCTGGTAATTTTACCTCTATTTAGAATAATAAGTTTCTTACTATAAAATAATATAAAGAATATCTCTAGGGTAGATTTTATAGAATAATCTTCCTTAAGATTAATATTTATTTAATACTATATAATATTATCTTTATTAATATTAACTATCAGGTTAACTAGACACTAATATGGTAAAAGCTATAGCAGTAGGTAACTTACTAGTTACCCCACTTAATAAGACTAATTAGATAAGAGGGATAATTCTATAAATTAATTCTAATAGCATGCGGCATATATATATACGCTATAATATAGATTTAGATATAACGAAATAGAAGTATTAGTTACAATCTAGTTATAAATAATTAATTGATTACTATATTTACCAGTTATAAACTAATACTAATTAGTAGTTCAACTACTACTAATATTCATCACTACTACTAATACATATCACTACTACTTAACTGCAGATTAGTAAGGAATACCTAAAGAGATAAGATTATAATACCTCCTAAGGAATTCTATAGATAGCTTCTAAGTAGAAATAGGTAACTTAAAACTATTATAACTATATACTACTTTAAGAATATTAATAATAAGCTTATAATAGAAATAGAAGTAAAGATAAACTTACGATAATCTATTTACTTAACGTTATATTATATTTACTATATAATAAAAAGATAATCTTAATTAACGCTAAATTCAGGTAGTAAATATTAAGATAAAGTAATAAGATTAATATAGCCAGAAAGAAGGAATTTATAATAAGACTACTATTTCTTATTACTACCTTCTAATATCTTATATATATTTAACTATTAAGAAATAAGAGAGTATCTTAATAATAGTAGATATAATATATTAGTAACTAAAGATAATATATTAAAACCCCCCCTTTCCAATATTATGTGAAAGAAGTAAAATACTTTAGTTAAAATATTTATATCTATAATATAGTTTACCCAGCAGTTAGAACTTACCTATAATAGAAGTAATAATAAAGAAAGAAGCCCTTATTTTATATAGTAAGGGGATTCTAGGAATAATTATAAAAGTATAATTAATAATATAAACTAATATATAAATATTTCAGATTTGAAACTAGGTAATAGTATTAGCTTATAATTTTTCCCCCTATATATTCTGTATGTAACTATAGTAGAGAAGTATCCTAATTAGAATTCCCTAGGAATAATAAATTATTAAAGATATTATAATCAATATTATTATAGAAAATATTAAGAAACTATTATCTCTTATTTCTACCTATAGGTATTTAATAAGTATTTAATAAAATGTTAATAATAATAAGGTAACTATAAGTTGAACTAATAAATACTATAATTAGTATAAGGAGGAGCAATATTGATACTAATAATATTACTATCCACTTGAAAAACTTCTATTAGAAGAGTCTTTCTAATAAACTATATTTCGAAAGGAAGTAAAAAGAAGAAATATTTATATTAATAGTAGGATTAGAAGAATAAGAAGAGGAGGGAATAATAAGGGATAATATAAGAAGAGGATTATTTAAATTAAAAATAAAGTAGTATATCTAACTAGCTAACTATTATAGCTTATTTTTAAAATCTTCCTCTATAGTAATAAAATACTAAGAGAGAGTATACTAAATAATATAAGCTAGTATAACTAATAATATCCTTATACTATTATTTATTATCTCTATTTACTATAGGTAGTATATTTATATAATTATAAGAATAGCTACAGCATTTATTCTGCCGTATAGCCGCTCTTAGCTATTCTAGCTTATATAAGGTCCAACCAGCCTATTTATACACTTTCGAGCGTTCCATTCTAGTTTAAATAGATTATACCTTTTAACAACCTATATTCAGACTATATACTATACTATTTATTCATTACAGTTATAAGCCCAGAGTTATTTAATTATCCTCTAAACCTTTATTAATTATTTTAGCATAAAGAAACAAATACCTTTTTAGATTTATTATAACTATTCTAATATAGTATTTTCAACTATTAGTAACCTTAACACTAAGATTAAACTATCTAATAATACTAATTTCAACTAGTAATATATTACTCTTTAATTTTTATAACTAGCTAAGATATTTAGAAATACCTTAATCCAGATATTATACTAACTATTAATATTATAAAACTACTTAATCTACTAAATTTTAATATTTAGCTATCTATAGAAAATACTACTTAAGAAAATAAAAATTTAGATTTATATATAGTTAAGAATATAGGTATTTTTAACTACTACTTTATAGATTTTAAGCTTTAAGTAGTTTATAAATCTAACTATAAAAATATTAAGAAATACTATAATATAATTTAGATATAGATAAATATAACTATTAATAATAATCTTCTTACGTTAGCTTAAATAAAGTTTCTTAATAATAATAATATATCTCTTTAAGTACTCCTTAAAGTTTTGAAATAATAATATATCCAGAATAAGTTAGTTATATAATAGAGAGTCTAAGTAGAATATAAGAGAATTCTAGAAAAGGCTAATTTCAATATCTCTATTTCAGCTTAATATAATAAGTAGTATATAATCTACCTTTAAATAGTTATATTTAATATCCCTAAGATTAAAAATATACTTATAATTAAAAAGTAACTTTAAATATTTAGCTACTATATTATATTTAGTTAGACTTCTAAATATTACTAGAAAGTAATTAAAAAAAAGATTCTTAACCTACTAATTATGAGTCTAACTTAGTATAGAGAGATTTTCACCTCCCTAATATATATTAACGAAAATTCAGCTAAAAGCTAAGCTAAAAGGCTACTTATATTCGCTACTTTTACAGAAAAATTAAGTAATATAACTTAAATAAAACCAAAATATCTATATAACTAGAGATAGTATCGATATCCACCTGAGAATTATAGATATATTAAGTATACTATTACTGACGCTTATAGTTAATTTCCAAATATTTATATATTACTTACTACTTAAAATAGAGTAATTAATAAAATTAATAACCTTAAACTATATAAACTCTACTAGAAATTAATTAAAAAAGCATAACTTAATAATAAAAATTATATAGCTAAAACTAAAAAGCTATCCTCAGATAATTAAAGCTAAAGTAACTTCCTCAGGCAGTAAATTAGGTAGAAGCAGTCAGTATTCCTTAAACTTAATATATATTAATATTAATTCGTCTCTTCTTAAATAGTTAAATACTAATATACCTCTAGATATTTTTTCTACTATTTAAAAACCCTACTTACTTTCAGTAAATATAGTTTTTAATAATTATAAAGTAGTTTATATTACTAACTCTATAATATTATTCAAAAAAAGATCTTTTAAGTTACGCTAGAAGATAGATATAATTCAGTATAACTTAGCTAACTTTCTAATTATTTAATAAAGTAAGTATATAATTTAAAATATCCTCAATAATCTAAAAGAAAAGAATATACTTAATTTAACATTAGAGAATATTACTTATATTAAAAAATTTCATACTAACATTATTTCAGAAACTCTACTCATTCAGAAAACTAAAATCTAATATATAGAATTTAACTATATATTTAGATATAGACTACTTAACTACTTAATTATAATAAGATAGCTACTGAGAAAGTATAACCTTATCTTTCTTAAATATAAGCTAATTTCTAACTACTTAACAGTCTATTTAAATACTTCTAGTATAGTCTAAGTTACTTTATATTCTATTATTATAACTTTAACCCTTAGTATCTCTACTAAATAACAGGTTTAATAATATCCTAACTTAGTATCTTTATATAAACTATCTTAACCTTAATATTCTTAAATATCTAATTCTTAATACTCAGAAAGTAAGAATTATAAACCTAAAGTAATTAGACTATTCACATTATATAAAAGCTTATTCTTAATAAATTATTTCTAAATAACTATCTAAATTATATTCAGTTTGCCTATTTTACAGAATCTCCTAAAACCTATTTAACTTTCCTAGAGTATATATAGGTAATTCCTAAATCCTTATTATTAAGGATAAGTTTTCAGGCTTACTTTTTATATTTACTCTTATAGATAAAACCTATAATTTAGTTTATTAAGTAATTATAATATTTAAAAAATAGATTAAATACCAGAGAAGTTTCTTAATTTATAAGATTCACTAAAATATTAGATAAACTATAATAGTAATTAATAGAGAAATAGATTATTAAACTTAAGTAAAAAAGCAAAATATTAATCTTAAGCTATTTTCCTTATATATAAAAAAACTAATTAGAATAAGTAAGTATATAAAAAAAGAATATATTACTTAAAATATTAAGATATAAGAAACTATAGAACTATTACTTAAACTATAAGTAGAAGTAATTTAAGTAGTAGCAGTATTATATAATATATCTCTAAACACTTATAATAACTAGAAGTTACTATATAAAGTTGAAGAAACTTAATTTAGATAATACTTTTATTAATAAGTTCCAGAATATACTCTAAATCTATATTAAAACTTATATTCCTATTAGAGATAGATTTATACTTACAGATACTAAGTATATCTACTTAAGAAACACTATAAATAAAGTATTTTAAAGAAGTTATTTAAGATTAAACTAAGGGGATATATTAGATATTTAGTGGAATATATTCTTAATATCTATAATCTCTATAGAATCTAGATCTCCTACCTTTATAAAATTACTATTATTCAGAATATTAAATTTAATAAGAAGAACTTCTACTTAAAATAAAACTTATATAAAATACTTACTAGAGAAATTATAAAACCTTTAGTTAAGCTAATTACTAAAGAGAAAGAAAACCTTATTCTTAAGATTCTTAGAGAGTTTAAATAAACTAAAGAGAATATTTAACGAAACATCCTCTCTTCCACTAGAAGTCCTAGTAGTATTAAAGATAGCCTAAAATATTAGGTTAAACTCTAACTTAATCTTAAAAACTAACGAGAGAGATTTAATAATATCTAAACTAACCTCTAAACTAACAGAATTAGTATAAGTATCCAAAAGTTAGAATTTAGAAAATATACTAATAACTACAGAACCAGACAGTATACTAAAAATATAAAGTCTAGCTAACAAAGAAAATAGACCTATTTTGAACCAGAAGGCTAGAAGTAATTATATTAGGATTCCAGTTTAGCTAACTTAAGGTAAACTAAAATACAGCTTTTAACTTCAGAATCCTGAAACTTTAATAATCTAATAGTTTCACTAATATCTATCTATCTAATTAGTAGTAGAAACTTAATAGTAATAATCTCAGTCTTTTAATAGTTTTCCTTCTTATTTAAAATATAACCCTAAGAAAAAAAATCTAACTATATAGATTTAAATATATCTTAACTAATTAGTAGTATCTCCTCAAATCTAGTAGAATATTACTAATTTGCTAGAATTCCTCTAGATATCTTTTATTAAAGTAGTAAGAGCTGAAATTGTAAAATTAAAGGAAAAGAATATCTAGTGAGAAATAGATCGCTAGAATATAAAATTAAAATCCCTACTTTTAAAGTAAACTTTTACCTATAAGATAGATACTAATAGTTTCTTAGAATAATATAAGGTAAGAATTTATATATATAGAGATATATAACTAGTTAATCTACTATAAACTATATATATAATAATATTAGCTACTTAAACTTTTCAAGTAACTATAGTAATTACAGTATAATTTAACCTTAAAGTCTTTCAGTTTAATATTATTAATATATTTCTTAATACTATAAGGGATCTAAATAGCCTTCTAATAATAGTTAAACTACCAGATAGATTCAAGATAGCAGGGAAGTATATAAAGTTTAAATAAGCTCTTTATAAACTTCAAGATATACCCCTCCTATAATATAAAACCTTCTATACTATACTGAAGTCTCTAGATCTTATCCCTTATCTAGAGGAATATTTAAAAACTAGATTTTAACTATTTATACTCTCTTTTATATAGATAATATTCTTCTCTCATACTATAAGGTAGCTAAAAGGAAAGTATTTAATATTATTACTAATATAGAATAAACCTATAAACTTAAGGAATAAGGTTTAGTAGAGTATTTTCTAGAAGTTTAAGTAGTTAGAGATTGTAAATATTAGAAGATTTACTTAGTTTATAATATATATATTATCAAAATCGCTAAATATTTTAATCTTAAATATAGACTAATACTAATAATATTACTTCTAATAATATCTTTTATTATAAATCCAGATTAAGTAACACTAAAAGAGATTTATATATATTAGACTAAAGTTAGTTTAATTCTCTATATATTAATTATAATATAACTAGATATTTTATATTCCTACTCTCTCCTATCGAAATACCTTATAAATCCTTCTTAAATATATTAATATACTATTGTTACAGAATGCTACAGAAGGCTTGAGATTCCAGTAGATTTTATTGGAGATTTTCTGCTGGAAATAACCAGGAAATCACTAGGATTTCCTATAGGATTTCCCCAGGATTTCCCTAGGATTTTCTATAGGATTTCTCTAGAATTTCTCCAGGATTTCCTAGTAGAATTCCAGGAGAGTTCCCAATAAAATATCTAAGAAATCTAGGTAGATTCCTCCTAGGAAATAGAAGAATTATCAGCTTTTATACTATTATTTTACTAGTATTAAAATATAATAATTAGTAGTATAATTTACTTTTCGTTATTAGGATTTTAGTTTACTTTATAAATAACTGAGTAATATAGCTAGAGAATATTAAATTAATAATAGAACTCTAGTATTAGTAAATAGAGATTTCTCTTATTTCCTGGAAGGTTATATTAATAAATTAGTATAGAAGTTAGTAGATAGTAGGTAAAGCTAATATTATAGTTACTTAACTAGTATAATCTGTATTTCTATTAAATTTATTTTAAGTAAATTAAATAATTACAGCTTATAAAGTAGATTCACTTTTATTTTAAAAATATTTAATATAGTATAAAATCAAGCTATTAGATTTAATATTAGAGACTTTTTAAAGTTATTTTATATTATTTACTATATATTAATTTCCAGATATATAGTTAAAATGAAAATATAAGTTTAAGTTTTAGCTTTAATAGCTTATTAATAAGGATTCTAACCATAAAAAAGCTAGAAAAAAACTAATATCTGGAAGAATTCTATTTATTATAGATAATTAATTATAAAATCCTTCTAAGAAGCTAGTTAGACTATATATTATTATTCTAAACCTTTATTCCAGTAGATTATTATTAAGCTTTAGAATAGAAGCTAGAAAACCAGATCCTCTGGAAGAATAGGAATCTATAAAGACTTCTAACTAAACCCTAGAGGCTTAAGTTAAGCTTTTCTACCTTAATTTTCACTTAGTAAAATAATCTTACTTTCTAACCCTTTAGTTAAATCTTTATAATCAGAAGGATCTAGGCTAGGTTTCCCTTAATTTGAATTACTATAAGTAAGTAGAGATATATTAATATTTCTAGATTTAACCTTAAGAGAAATCTAAGTAATAGCTAAATTAGAGATAGGAATCTCTCTTTATATCTATAATAAGGATAGAAACTTTATAATACCTCTAGATAACTATAAATAAATTATTCTGGATATTATAAAATACTGAGAACTATATACTAATCCTCCTAACTTAAGAGATTTACTACTACTAGTTTTATACCTAGGAATTTAACCTTAAATTAGGAACTAAAATCTAAGGGAAATATAGTTACCACTTAAATTACCTTTAGATTAACCTTCTGATTAACCTGCTAATTAACCTCCTAATTTACCTTCTGGACTACTATTTAATTTACCTCTAAACCTAAGTAATAATTAGAGACCTATAGCCACTCTATATTAAACTTAGGGAATACCTTAGTCTGTATGATAAAGTAAACTATTAGGATTACCTCTAGAATTATTATTATTAGCCTTAGTGAAAAATAAGAGTAATTTAGAAATTAGTTTACTAGATATAGATTTTAAGGAATTACTATAGAATTATAAATTTAAGTTAGAGGAAATGAGGTTCTTTAATTCTACCAATAAATAAAATTTTTCCAGAGAATTCTATATAGATAGTATTAAGAAAATCTATATAAGTATAGAATAATTTATGAAAGTGGTAAAGTTTTATATAGATAACTCTAGTTACTACTACTTAGTATTTATTAAAAATATATTTTAATATCTTTATAGAACTACCTATAATTAGTATATAATAGATTTTAGTAATAGATAATAAGAAGGACTTTAATATTATTAATATAGACTGGATAACTAGATAACTCTTCTTAAAATAAGAATTAAGGTTTCTATTGAGGCTGCTAAATAAGAACTTAAGAAAATCTAATATACTATAGATAATATTTATAATAAACTAAATCTAAGGATATTTATAACTAAAATTACTAGTTTAATAAAGTAAGCTTAATATTATAAATTGGAAATTCTTAGGGTAATTTATAATAAACTGGATTCTAATCTAATTATAGGAATGTCAAGATTAAGACTAACTGTTAAAAGAGATAAATAGATTAAATTTATTATAAATTACTAGGATAGATAGGTAAGAAATATAATTTCCAGTAGATAGAAAGACCTAGGAAGGAAACTAATACTAAAGTAATATAATAACACCTTCTAAAATACTATAAATTGCAGGAATTAATCTATAAATTAATTTTATGAAATCTAAAATAATCTACTCTCTAAAACTCAATTACTTTAATTAACTATAATATATAGCTAAGGAAGTAACCTACTTTATTAATTAATCTAAAAAAAAAAACTCTAGTAATATAGAATTCTCTTCTGTAGGAAGGAAGTAGAATAAACTTATAAAATAATATAATTAATCTAAAAGAATAAGTTAGAATACTAAATTAGGAAGAATTACCTATAACTAATATCTTAAACTAGATCTTACTAATAAGACTAAATTATAGACTTTTATAGATATCTAAATATCTAATCTAGATAGTTATATTAACTATAAAGTTAAGAAAGATATAAAGGAAAACTTCTGGGAATAATATAGTATATATACTACTGATAATAACTATAAACTATCTATAGATTTAGAAGATAGTATCCCAGAATTTATATAAAAAGATATTAATATAGTCTCTAATAATTACATTCTAAGTATCTATTAAGAACTATTAGAATACTAAGATAACTTTTTTGTTTTAGTAGGATATTCTATCTGTAACTAACTAGTAGGTATAAAGTATAAAGAAAGAGAGTAATATTATAAAAAATACTGAAAGAAAATTAAACCCTCTGGGGAAAATAGCTTATTAGAATTGAAATCCCCATTAGCGATAATATTATTAGTAACTTTATATAAAAATATTTATATTTATATTAAGATATAAAATATACTAAATAGTATCTCTTTTAATATATATATTAACACTAAAGCTACCAGATTTCTTATTTAAAAAGATATTCTAGATTAATTACTAAACTACTAATTTTATTTAGATCTAACTATATACCTATTAGGAGTAGGAACCTTAACAACTATAGGATAGGTAATATTTTCGCTATTCTATTAAGAAATAACTAATAATATACTGAAAGTTACTAAATTTAATCTTAGAGCCTAAGTAGTTAATAAACTTAATACTGAAATCCTTATAGGCTAAGAATTTAACGTTCCTAATAGAGTTAATATTCTTAATAGCAAAGGAATTATCAAAGCTAACGTATATTAAGATCTTAAAATTCCAGTATAAATATATACTAAAAGAATACCTAACGTTTATCTAGTGAAGTTAGCTAGGCGTTTGTTAATTCCCCTAAAAGCCTTAGTATATATCCTAATATACTTATATTTTAACCTATTTATAATAGTATAATTCATACAGTAATAGGTTAATAATAGTTAGTAGTTATATATAACCACTTATTAGAGAACTAGAAGATTACTAAAAACTAAAAAATTGGATATATTTCTACTAACTATTGTGAGGAAATAATAATATATAATCTGGAAGAAAATGAATATTTACTTTTCGATTATTCTGATACTAAAGATTCTTATTTAGCTATTACTAATAAATTACGTTAAGACTGAAAGCTAGGTTTGAAATTTAAGTCTGATAGAAATACTATTCTTATACTATAGGAAGTGATAATCTATAATTACTGAAAGAAGTTTATCTACAAGATCTTTAAAATTATTATAAAGTATCTAATTCTTTAGAAACTAGAAGGTTAAATTAATATAGAGAAATATAAAAAGATTACTATACTACTAGTAGATAACTATTATAAGAAGAAAATTACATAATATCTATATTTAGTAAGTCTGGAAGATTAAACGTTTCTGGATAATAAACTTAATAGAATATATAAAAGAAGTTAGTTTAAATAGGTTAACTTTTATATAGTATTTAGAGCTTTAATCTTTATAGTTTAGAGAATAGTAAATAGAAAGAAAAAAGTATAAATAGTTATAGATCTGAGAGTACTTAATAAAATTATTATTCTAGATACTTACCTTATACTACTTTAATCTAAAGTTATATAAAAACTCTACGGAAAGAAATTCATTATAGTAGTTAACGCTAGATAATACTTTCACTAAATACTAATTATTAAAGAATACTAGGAATAATTAATAATTGTTAATTATTAAGGATAGGAAAAACTTATAGTAATACTAATAGGATTCAGAAACTTACTAGCTTATACCTAAAGATTTATAGATAGAATCCTCAGACTACACTAGAATTTTGCTTAGGTATTTATAGACGATATTATAATTACCTCCGAAATAGTAGAATAGTATTATTAATAATTAGATATTATTCTTAATCTTTTTAACTACTGAAACCTAAGATTTTTAAGAAATAAATACTTTATTAGATTCCTTTTAGTTAAACTGTTAGATTTTAAAGTAAATAACTTTAGACTCTTAAATATTAAGGACTAAACTTAAAGCCTCAAGAATATTGAGTTTCCTAAAACCTTAGTATTACTTGAGAAATAGATAGAAGTAACTAGATATTTACAGTATCTTATATGTAGATATACCTCCAGAATTAAGTTTCTCTAAGATAGGAAAATAAACCTACTAGCCTAAGGATGCAAATAAGGAATTATAATAGGCTAAAAATGAAAGTATTACTACTTTAAAATAACTTTTAATCTAATTTAGGAAGAAAAGGATAACTTTAAGGATATTAAGTTAGTATTTACTATTAAAACTACTTTAATACACTATAATTCTAATTAAATATTATTTATATAAGTTAATATCTTTTAAGAATATAGATATAGTATTCTTCTTTTCTATATTAAAGATAAAGAAATTAATTAGAAATCTGGAAAATAAATACCTTATACTTTAGTCTAGCTAATTATCTATATTAGCTATATATTTACTAATACTGAAATATAATATTAGCTAATAGAACTTAAAGTTATATATTTAGTTTAGATTATTTAAAAAACTAGAATATTAATTTCATTAGCTAGGAAAACTCTATCTATTATATTAATAAACTATATATCCACTTTAGATATAATAGTTTAGATAATATTTTTTACTACTAATAGAAGAAGAGCTAACTTACACTTTATTTTAGTAGCTAAATATCTTTCCTAGTTTTAACTAGAATACTACTATATCTCTGGAAATATTAATATTATTCTAGATATACTATTTAGAATATAACTAAGCTAAAAGTTAATTTTAGGAGATAGAGAATTAGATAAAATATAGAATAACTAGGTAGTCTATATTATAATGGAAATTGGACTAAATTAAGCTACTAGGAAGAAGCTAAGGGAATTATATTCAACTAACCTAAAGCTTAATAAAATTTATAAATAATTTTAAAAACTTAAAAATTTAAATAGATTATCCTTTAAAATCTTTAATAAACTACTATACTTTATTGAATATTTAGAATAATAAAGACTTTATATTTCTAATTCTATAGCTAGATAATTCAATAAGACTTAATATAAAACTAATTACTACTACGAAATATAGAAAACTAAGTATAATATATTTTTAATATATATAATTCTATAACTTACAAAAACGATTGTAGAATTTATTAAGTATTACTTAATATATAGTTTACTGCTAAAATTAAGGATAAAACTATTAAGAGAATTTAAATTAATTCTATATTTACTAATACTATTTTATATCATTACTATAGACTTTATTATAGGATTACTAGAAATATTATTAGATTTTTCCTCTTAGAGACTTACTGAATTCCTATTATATAACTTATTAATAATAGTAATAGAAAAGTTTTCTAAAGTTATATTATTAATTCTTAGATATATAATATATACCTCTACTAACTAGGTGAAAATCTTACTTTAGTTACTTTATATAGGAAACTGGGGAATTCCTAAGGTAATTATTTTAGATTATAATTCTAAATCTTTATTAGAATTCTGGAATTTAATATAGAAAAATCTAGATACTAAGTTTTATTTCTTAATAGTATATTATCTATAAACTAACAGACTTTCAGAATAGAAAAACTTAATTATAGAAATAAAGTCTATATATTTATACTTAAAAACCCAGAGAAATTATAAATTAATCCCCTAGTATTAATATAATGCTCACTAAATAATAATCTGGTAAATATAATATTTAAGATTTGAAATATAATTCTCTTTAGAAATAAATTTAACTTACCTCTTAACTTACTTCCTGATATAAACTTAACCATTTTATATAATATTACTTAGAATACAGTATTTATTTTAATTATATAAATATAAATACTTATAAAAAAAGTGTTTAACTATAAGTATAAACTAGTAGTATTTACCTCAGGAGATTATATATATTTTTAACTTAGAAAAGGCTATTAACTTTCTGGAAACTAGTTAGTAAAAACTTCTCCTCTTGGAATCAGACTAATTAAGATATTAGAAAGAGTTAGAAAATTTACTTATTATCTAGATTTAATACTAACTATAAAGATTCAGTTAGTTATTTTAATTACTTACCTAAGTCCTACAGCTAATTTCACGAAAAACCTATATACATATACTATAATATATACTAAACTTATAGAACTTAACGATATCTATAAGGATAAATTCTAAGATATATTTTAATATTATAAAATAGAGAGAATTCTGGAAAAAAGGATAGTCTAATTAGAAAGAGGAAAACTTAAGATTCAGTATCTTATTAAGTAGAAGGATTAACTTAATATTTATAATATATAGATAGATACTAATACTATAGAAGTAGAGGAAATAGTTAAGGAATTTAAAGAGAAGGAAATTTAAAAGAATAACTAGCTGAAAAAGCTGAAAGAAAATAAGAAATTATTATCAAACTAATACTAAATATTTATATTATAAGAATAGCTAGATAAAACTAGAAATAAAATTATAGAAAGAAGATTAAGAAGAAATATCTCTAACTAACTCTAGGAAAATATAATTACTAATATAATTTCTCTGAAATCCCCAGGAAATCAAAAAGTCTAGGAATAGGAAATCTCTAGAAAGTCTCCAGGAAATTAAAAAACTTAAAGATTAGGAAATTACTATAAAATTATAGAATAATCTGAATAGAAAGAATAATCTAATTCTATTTAAAATTATAATATCTTCCTTAGATAATTATAATAGATAAAATCATATATCAATTACTAGAATAATAATACTATTGAGTAACTATATTCTAAATAGCCTACTGAAGTAAGTAAATAGAGGATATTTTACTATATAGGAAAATTTCCTATATTCTTTCTAATAAAATAGCTATTAGGAAATATTATTACTAATATATAGAATAAAAATAGACATTTTCCTTATTTATTAATATCTTAAAATATATTACTTCTTATACTTCTCTATACTTACTTATACTCACTATAATATATTAATATTTTATACCTAATATTATATATTATAATAGATTAAAAGATAAATTATATACTAAACTTTAGTATAATCTATTTTCTGGCGGCAGGGAAGGCGAAAACCTAATATTTTCTAGCTACTTCTAAGTGCTTACTATCTATAGAGGGGAATTAGCTATCTCTAAGTATACTAAATTCATAAGTAATTAGTTTAAGATTTAGGATAATATTAATTAGTAAACCTTTTAATATTACTAAGTTACTGTAATTTCTAAGGGAATTATATCTTCCTTTAATCTAATTTGGAAGAATACTATTTTTATTTTGATACTAAATTTAGGTATACTAATAATATTAAGGTAGCTAAGTTTACTTTTCTTATTTTTCCTTAATTATCTTTTTATTATAATTTTAATATATAAACTATTTCCTCTTATCAAAATTAGCTAATCCACTCTAAACCTTAGAATTCTACTTTAAGATCCGCTAGTAATTTAGACTATATTTTAATTACTAATTATAGTCACTTTCCTTTATAATCTATATAGTTAGCTACTAATCTTACTATAAATTACATAAGAAATATAACTAGCAGATTCCTATATTATATATAGAATCTAGTAACCTCTACTCCTTCTACCTAGAATCAAGAATCTATAAATATATACTCCACTCAGCTAGGAAGCTAGTAGTAACTAATTATTCCTAAAGTTAATATATAAAAGGAGAAGATTAAGAAGGTAGTTTAATAGATAAATATTATTACTGGATTTATATAAAAATAAAAAGATAGGAAGATTTTAATTAAGATAGTCTGGAATAATATAAATATTTTATTTAATAAAATACTTAATATTATAGAAATACTAATAATTCTTATATTTTTACTTAATATTAAGAATAATTCTAATCTTTCTGTGTCTAAGTATATTTTAAAGAGATAATCTAGCTAGAATAATTTTAATCCAGCGAAATATATGAGATTTAATAAGTCTAACTAGAATATATAGTAAAGCTTTTAGCTAGCTTAATAAACTCCAGCCTCTAAATTTAGACTTAATAATATCTAACTAATATCTATTTCTAGTCTAGTTAACTAAACTAATTAACTTACTGCAGCTAACCTAAATAATATATTAACTAATAATTAGGAAATTAAAATTAATAAATTAATCGTAACTTACATTTATAAATATAAGCTAATTCTATAGATTATTAGCAGAAAGATGGTTAGTTTTTTCTGGAATAGGCTCTATTCCTTAGCTAACTAACTTAGAATTAAATACCTAATAAACCTATATATTAATATTATTCAGAAGGATAACTATCTAAAGATAGTCCCCCTAATATTCCTAATAAATATTCTCTATATTTCCTATGAATTCACTAGAGGTAATTATTAGAAGGTTAAGGAAGTATACTAAAGTTATTATACCTAAGAAAAGAAAGATTTCTCTCTTAATAAATTTGACTTTATAAACTATAATAACTTTATAATATTTATAGCTAATAGTATCAGTTTCCTGTGGAAATATTCTGCTATAGTTATATACTTCTTATTAACTAACTATATAAATACTTAGGTTACCTAGAATATTAGTAAAAAGGAAATCTTTACTTTTCTTAGAATAATTAAGGCAGATTATGTTAACTAAGTAAATAAATAATGTAAAGAAGTTAAGTAAATTATTATTTAAGAAAGGGAATATTAGGGATAATAGAAGGAATACTAGGAAGGAGTATAGTTAGGGGAGGATAAATTTGCTAAAATTTAATTATTATATTTATCGTTTTTGCAAGACCTTACCCTAAGATTATACTAATATAGTAGACTATATAAAGTTATTTGAAATTTCTATGCTTTAATTTAATTCTACTGGAATTTATCTACTTTACCTTCTTATAATTTCTAATTAGTTAATTTATTTTAAGGAGGAACTTCCTTATCCTTTCACTTAAATAGAACTCCTTCATTATAGTTAATATTTAGAGCGAAAATGTTTTATAATAAGTAATTGTTATAGAATACTACAGAAAGCTTAAGATTTTAGTGGATTTTATAGAGATTTCCTACTGGAAATAACCAGGAAATTACCAGGATTTTCTATAGGATTTCCCTAGGATTTCCCTAGGATTTCCCTAGGATTTCCCTAGGATTTCCCTAGAATTTCCTATAGGATTTCCCCAGGATTTCCCTAGGATTTCCTATAGGATTTCTCTAGAATTTCTCTAGGATTTCCTAGTAGAATTCCAGGAGAATTCTTGATGAAATATCTAAGAAGTCTAGGTAGATTCCTCCTAGGAAATAGAAGAATTATCAGCTTTTATACTATTATTTTACTAGCACTAAAATGTAATAACTATAGACTATATAATTTAGTACCTCTATAGAATAAGATTCCTAGCACTTTAGTTTAGAAGCTTAGAGAGTATAGATAAGATACCTTAAATACTCTTAATTACTAGAGATACTTCTTTTACAGATAATAAAGACACTTAAAAATTAAGTTATAGCTATATTATTACTTTATTTAGAGAACTAGTCTAATAGAAAGCTACTCAATAAAATACTATTATAATATTACTACTGAGATAGAACTTCTTAGTCTTAAATATACTTTAAAAGAGGTTATAGCTCTAAAGAGACTATTTTAAGATATAGAATTAAACCTTAGAGATATTTAGAAAATCTATTATAATAACTACTAAACTATTAGACTAATAGTCTCAAATAGTAAGTATCTACTTACTAGACTTTAATATATAGATATTAAATAAATATAGTTATACTAAAAATACTTAAAGAGAAGTTTTAGAATTATCTATATACCTATATATATAATATTAACTAACAGACTTATAAAAAACTTAACTTAAGCGAAATTTAAATAATTTAGAGTATTTCTTAATCTAATAGATCTTTAATTAATACTATTAGGATTACCTGAATCAGGCTATTTAGTCTCCTAAAAGCTAAAACTTAAATAATAATAAATAAAATTCTAATTCTCAGAGAAAGATCTTAGTAGTATTAATATAAAGTGTAAATAAACAGTAGAATTTATCTACTCTCTCGCGGAAGATAAAAGTCTCTAGTTAAGCTTATATCTAACTTAAGAGAAACTATTTAAACTTATTACTCTAAAATAAAACCTAAGCTATAGCTACTAATATATAGAAATTAGACTAAAGAAATATTAAAAATATATTAAACTCTACTGGAACTAAAGTTAGAATTTAACAGTCTTAGCTAAAAGCAGGAGGAGGTTCACTAAAACTAAAAATTAAAATCCTATAATAACCTCTAAAGTTACTAGTAACTAGCTGAGAGATAGAATTCCAGCTAAAAAGTAACCTAATTATACTTATAGTTAGATTAGAGATCTAAGTAACAGTAAGTAATTAAACAGACAGTAAGACTAATAATACTTCAGTAATAATATTCTTTAAAATAACTAATATCTAAATAGTAGAACTATAAATACTTCTAATCTTAATAAAAGTTAATTTAAATTCTTTCTATTAACTTAAATATAACTTAAGTTAGACTATAACCTTTATATTACTAACTTACTTACTTTTTATCTATAAAAATTAGCTTTAGATTAGTAATTTATAATAAGTTACTTATAGAATTAATATTAAATATCTTAATAACTTTAATATAATATTTAAATATATTATAGATTTTTTAGAATATAGAGATATAGACGTTTTAGAACCTATTTATATATTAGATATAATATTTAGTAGGTATATTACTACTTCTAACTTTAATTAAATAGAGATAGAAACTATAGTTAAAAATAAAACTTAAAATATAAATAATATAGAGAATAGTTTAAAGAGGCTAAACTTCTCTAATTATCTTATTTTCAACTAAATAACTTTTACATTCCTCTAGAATTTTAACCTTTAACTTACCTTTCTTAATAAGTATAAACTTCTTAAAAATAGCAGATTTATTAGAATTAGCTAATTAATATTATATACTCTTAAGCTAATATTTTAGACTCTTAATCTTAGAAGATACTTCTCAATCTTTAATCTAAGTGGACTTTCTTATAAATACTAATATATTCTTATAATATTTCTTTAGATATTTAATAACCTTTTTAACTTTATTCTCTTCCTCTTCTTTAGGTTATTTAACTTTATTAATATCCTCTTTAATAGATTTAGACTTCTTATTCGTATCTATAACTAATAGATTACTTATAAGATTATCTTCCTGATTATTAGTAGGAAAGGTAATGATCTATATTTTCTAAAAATAACTGTAATAATATTTAATAATAGTAGAAGTAGCTAACTTCTTAACTAAAGTAGCTAATTTCTAAATAATAATATTCTTAATACTACTAAACTTAAGTATATTAAGTAACTTAAATATAGAAAGATTAAGTGAAGATTCTCAGAAATTAAGAAACTTAGCAAAATATACTTTACTCAAGGCTTTCAGTTAGAGAACCTTAATTTCAGACTATTACTTAATAGTAAAATATACTTTAAAGGAATATAAACGCTTTGTATTACTAACCTACTTTCAAATTATATAAATAGACTAAATTCTAATAGAATTTATAATTTTAATAATAAAGTTTACTATTATATCTATAAGAAATAAAAAGTTAGTATTAGTAAAAGAAATAAATAAACTAAGAAATTACTAAATATAGTATACTTCCTTAAGAAAATAAAAAATAGATTCTTAAATTCCAGATATATTATTAGAAGCAAAAAAGTAATTAAAATAACAAAAAACGCCAGTTACAAAATTAAGTTCCTATTATTAGAGAGACTTAAGTTTAGAATTAAAAAATATTTCTTTTAATAAAGAAATATAGTAAGCAAAAACAGAAACAGACTAGTTAAATACTATAGTAACTAGATTAAGATATAACAGAATATAACTATTAACCTTAATAATAGTATTATAAATTACTTTAACCTAAAAATTAAATATTAGTAATAGTTAAAATAATTTATATAAAATAATATATAAAATCTATAGTAGTAATATTTACAGCTAATAAATATAATAATAGTTAAGATTATTAATTAAGAAGATAAGAAGGCTTAGTGAATGTAAATAAAGCTAAAGTTTATAATACTTATAAAGCTAAGATCACACAATTTCAGAAGAAACTAACAGGTTGCTCCTACCGAATATTAATAACAACTATTTCAAAAATAAATATTATAATAGGTTAGTTAAGAAATAGTATTTCTTTTATTTCAATATTTAAAAAACAATTTTCAATATCTATTTATAGTATTTAATTTATTAAACATACTATTTAAAGCTTAAAGTATAGAATTTTATCTAGTAGCTATTCCGCTAGGGAGGTATATAAGAATAGCTACAGTATCTATTCTGCCGTATAGCTGCTCTTAGCCGTTCTAGCTTATATAAAGCCTAACCAGTCTATTTATATGCTTTCGAGCGTTCTATTCTAGTTTAAATAGATTATACCTTTCAATAATCTATATTCAGACTATATACTATACTATTTATTTATCATAATAATAAAATACTGAGCTAAGTTAATAATAATGTTAATAATATTACTATTGAATAATAACTAGCTTTTATCTTTTAAGTAAGTTTCTATAAGGATACTACTAAAATATACTAATTTACTACTAATATTATTAGTAAGGAATAATATTTACTAAATTAATAAAGATTAGAAATAGAAAGATATTTATAAGGTTTTTACTAGAAGGAGATATCTACTTAGTAGTTATAATTTATCTAATAGGTATATATATCTCTAAAGCTGCAGCTTTTAGAGAAATACCTATAATTAAGATATAATAAAGTTATACTAACTATAGATATTCTTCCAGCCTAATATCTTAAATATATATTTCTTTCTAGATTCTATTAATAGTTTTTGTAAGAGTATAATCTATAATAATATTTCTGTAACTAAAATTAATAAGTATAAGAAGGTATTTTAATATATAGAAGTAAAGATACTAATAGGAATATACTAAACAATTATATCTTAATAATAGAGTGACAATATTAAATATTAGATAAATATTAATAATAGTATTTTTAATAATACTTTTATTTATTATTATATTTATCTATAGAAGAAATAAAATATCTATTTTAATAAAATATATAAAGTTTACTATATTAACTTTAAGGAATAAACTCTAGAATATTTCACTAATATAGAAAGAGTATTAATATAAGCTTTTAAGAACTACCTTATAGGAAGAAGTATATACTTCTCTATAAATAAGAATATAATAAGGGAAAAGCTAATTAAGACTTTTAAGGAGGAGATATTAATAAGATAGATAGTAGAGAGTATTAAAACTAACTAATAAGGATACCTTACTTTTAGATAAGAGATTATAAAAAACCTCAGCTTTATTAATAACCTCCTAGGGGTAGGAGGATTTATTTCTATTAATTAATAACTATCTATATTAAAAAGCTTAATAATAGAATTACTCTCTCTATAATTAATATTATTAATCTTAATAACGAAAGTAATACTAATATTAAGCTTATAATTAATAGAGCTGAATATTTAAATAGATATTAACTTACTAAGAATTAAGAGGATAATAATTAATAAAGAAGAGAAATACCTAAAGTTAACTAAATCCCTAAGACTTTATATTTACTTTAGAGGAAAATATTAGTTAATACTAAAACACTATATTCTATTTAACTAACTTTACGGGAAGATTCAGTTATTATTTAGTAAAATATATAAGATAAATAATAAATACACTAGAGAGGAGTATAGTATCTTTAAGAATAAGATATAGATATTTATTACTATATATATTAGCTATAATATTAGCTGGAATATAGCAGGAGGAGTATTTAATAATATACTAATAGGATAAGTATATTTATACTATAAAACGTTAACTTTACTAATTTAAGATAACTTCTTAATTACTTAAATAATTATAATAGTTAGAGATAAGTTTAAAATACCTATAGTTTACTTTAACTACTATAGAGAATAAAAGAATATACGCTTTAAGATTTTTACTGAGAATTATAGATATACTAATATAGTTAAGGAATTAAAAATAATAATAATATAGATTAAGTTTTTTAATATATTTATCTAAATTCATAAAGTCTATAGGAGAAGATTAATAAGGAGATATATATAACTATATATTAGATATATAATATAATTAATATACTTTATAATACTATGAATAAAGTTGAACTTACTATTAATAGACTATATAAATAAATAACAGAGATACTTAAAAGTTAAAAAAGATAGTTAAAATAAAAAACTAACTATATTACAGATTATAACTAATTTCTTACAGACTATATATATAATAGCTAAAAGTGAAACTAATATTTTAACTATCCTTAATTACTTTATCTATAATATATATAGAATAATAATATTATTTTAGGATATTCCCACAAGAAAGTATAAGGTAGAAATATATAAAGTAAATATTAGGTATACTTAAAACTAGTAAATAAGTATTAATTAATAAAGTATATTCTAGAAGAATATAAGATTACTACCTTATAATTTAAAAAGGTATTTATTATGAATATTATATTAGTAGAGGAGATTATAATATACTTTAATAATATTAAGTTTATAAAGGAGATAATAAAAGAAGCGAGAGATAATATAGATAAGATATTAGAGAATAATTTTACAGCTATCTACTTTACTATAATAGATAGCTAGAAGGAAATTATTAATTTTATATAATTTATAGAGATTCTTCAAAACTATATATTTTACTATTTAATAACTATTAATAAATTAGAAATCTTCCTAATCTTATAGTATTTAGAAGTTATTTTTGAAAGTATTCTTCTAGATATTAAAATAGGTAGATTTTCTATTAGAGATATATAATAACTTAGAGTCTTCTAGAGAATTCTTTCTAATATCTTACTAGATAAGATAGTTTTAAAGATAAATATTAGATTTAGAAATAGATAAGACTTTATAAGTTTTAACGTTACTAAGATACAAATATTCTTTGGAAATATTAACTTTAATATTATATTTATAACTATACTATTTCTATTAAGCCTTCCCAATATAAATTATCTCTAAATATATTTTAATAATCTTAATAATAAGATTAAGTAGAAGGAGATATTACTATTTATAGAAATATATAATAGATATCTATAGTTCTTAATATAGAAAGATTCCTATAATAAAGCTATTAATTTCTTTATAGAGATAGAAATATAGTAGTTTTAGAAGACATTTAACTACCTTAATATATATAAGTTAAATAATATATTTAGAAGAGTAGATAGAACTATAATAATTAATAAGATTAAGGTAATTATAAAAACCTACTACTAATACTATATAAATAATAAAATATTATATTAGTTTAAGTTTAGCCTTAAAGATAACTATAAGTTTAATGTAGAGATTATTATTAATATTATATATCTTAATAGTAATAAACTTATTTTATATATAATTAATATTTCTATGGTATTTATAGCTGTAAGACTTATAAAAAGTATCTCTATAAAGGATATATAGTATATTCTGAAAGTACATTAAATTAATATATACTAGAAACCTCTCAATAGAATTATTACTAATATAGAATATAATCTTACAGCTGAAAGCTTTAAGAAGAAAGTTAATAATATAAATAGTAAGGTTAAGACTATACTAGTTAAAGTTTATAATAGTATTAGTAAGGTAGAATATTACTATATTTCCTTATAGAGGATATATAAAATTATCTAAAATAAAATATTAGAAATTAATAAAGAGGAAATATTATAAAATATAGTTAAAGAAGTTAATGATATTAGCAGCCTTAAAAGTTTTATATTAACTCTACTAGCTTTTAAAGTATATTTATACTTTAATTTAATATTACTATTATTTCTAGATATTATAAGATAAGTAGTTACTATCTAGAAGGTAATAGAAGAAATATATAAATTTTATACTTAATAGTAAGTTTCTAATACTTTAAGTATATATAATAACCTTTCTACTATTTCAGTCTATTACTTACCTCTCTAATTAGAGATATATATTTATTATAAATACTAAAGTTAGATAGAATTCTTTAGGCTTATCTTTATTAATAGTAAGATATATATTATAGAGATAAATAGTAAACCTAGTATCTTCAGATTAATAATAGTTAAGCTATATTATTAACTATATATTAAAGAGATAGAAACCTAGGAATTATATTATAACTAACTATTAAAGAAATATTCGAGAGAAGAAATATTAATAGTAATATTAAATAGAGATAGACTAAGGTAGTAAAGGTAACTATATAAAAGTATAACTTTTATTATAGAGGCTAACCTTACAGATAATATTTACTATAATATCTATCTAATAATAAAAGAGATAGAGGTATTTACTAAAGCTATCAAACTTTACTAATATAGCTTTATTTAAATACTAGGGAAGCTATTTTAGAGATTATATACTATAGAGTGGAAGACTCTATTAGTAAAAGGTATACTCTATTTTAAGCCTTTTAATATCTGAAAATATAATAGTATAAGGATCTTTAGCCTCTACTTTATTAATAAAATTAAAAGTATAGATAATATATTATATAAGAAGTTACAGTTAGTTATTAAAAACTTTAATAATTAAGGGAAAACTAATATCTTCATATAATTACTAATAATCTAATCAATAAGCTACTATTTTATATTAGTATTATTACCAATACTTAAAGAGGTGGCTTCTATAGAAATCTACCTCTAAGATATTATATAAATATATATATAAGTAGAGATAATACTGAATTACCTTATACTAATAAAGCTACCTATAAGCTTATATAGCTTATATTTAGAGGATATTTTTATGATTATAATTTAACTATTATATAGCTTTATAAAGTTACGTATCTATTAGTATATAATATACTTTAGCTACTATAAGAACTAATTATAAATAGAGACCTTATTATATAATCTATATTTAATAATCTCTAGACTTAATAATCTATACTTCAGTATTATAAATATATAAGTAGATAATATTCTTAGACTCTACTTACTTAAGTTTAATAATAAAGAAGAGGAGAAGTTTTAGTAAGTGGAATTTGCAGCTAAACTAAAGTTAATATTTATATAATATAAAGTCCTTATATTGAATAGAGGTATAATTACCTTAAAGAATAATAGTAATATTACCCTTACTTAAAAAAAAATAAAGTAAGAAGATTAAACTTAATAACCTTATATCTAAAACCGCGAAGGTAATATATATTAAATAATAAGTATAAGGAGTATATATAGCCTCTATATACTAACTGGAGGTATATTTTAACCTCTTTATTATAGCCTAATATTAAGATCTAATATTAGAAAATATTAAGAGACTTAATAAACACCTAATATAGTAAATAGATAATTCTAAAAAAAGCCTAATATTTATCTCCACTAATATTAAAATAATAAGGCTATATATATTTATTAATAGATTCTTCGCTAATAATAGTAATATAATATTCCAGCTTAAATTTATTATTATCTTAAGAATAGAAAATATTAGTAAGGATAATAATATTTTTAAACTTAGAGGTAATATTATTTACTTCTCTTCTATTAAATTAAAGAGAGTTATATATAGTATATTAGTATCTAAAGTTTATAATATAACTATAAAAGTTAATATAGAATATATAATATTAATTATCTTTAAGTAAGTAACTAAATACCTTAAGATATTAATAATACTAATAGTAGTTTATACTAACTTCTACTTCTTCTATAAGTATCTTATCAAACTTAATATAATAAAAAAGAAGTAACTTATAATTAATATTATAATATTATAATAATTATATAAGAGAAGGAAAATTTTTGAAATTTAGTAAATTAATAGTAAAAATAACTTTATAGATAATATAACTAAGATATCTAATAATTAAGTATTTAAAGTATTTATTACTATAAATAAAGTAATTATAAGGATAGAAGAATAGATTATAAAAGCTACAGAAGGTAATAAGAGGAGGATATAAGAATAAAGAGAGTAGAGAGATGATATTATTACTAGAAAGCCTTGAAGTATCTAAGTAATAATAATTAAAAGGCGTATTTTTATAAGTAAATACTACTTATAGTATTTACATAGTTTTTAGTGTATCTAAAAAGATATATATAACTAGTAGCTAGGTTTTTGCATTTTATACTATTTTTATATTTTATACTATTTTTACGTTTTACGTTATTTTTATATTTTACGCTATTTTTATATTTTACGTTATTTTTATATTTTACGTTATTTTTATATTTTACGTTATTTTTATATTTTACGTTATTTTTACGTTATATACTGTTTTTATGTTATATACTGTTTTTGCGTTATATGCTGTTTTTGCGTTATATACTGTTTTTACGTTTTACGCTATTTTACATTTTTACTATAAAAGAGAGTACTGCTAGTGTTAGGTTAACTGGGTATCAATATAGTAAAAGCTATAGTAGTGGGTAACTTACCAGTTACCCCACTTAATTAGGCTTATTAGATAAGAGGGATAATTCTATAGATTAATTCTAACGGCATACGGCATATATATACACGCCGTAACGTAGATTTAGATATAATGAAATAGAAGCACCAGTTATAATCCAGGTACGAATTATCGATCGATTACTATATTTACCAGTTATAAACCAATATTAACCTTTAGTAGAACCTTAATATTATTATTATTAAGATTATTAATATCTTTATAGCTTATAAGGAAAACTTAGTATACTGCTGCAGAATATACCTTAAAGTTAGTAGTTAACTTATACTTATTAAATAAGAGATATTTTTCCTTAAAAGTATACCTTATAAACTAATAACTAGATTTACTATATATATAGTATTTTTAATTAATATAGCTATATATAAATATTAGATATAGATAATAGCTACCTGAAGTATAAGATTATATATATATAGAGGTATAACTATAATCTTAAGAATTACCTTAAGGTAAGTTATATATATAGTTAGTTTAAAATTAGTCTCCAGCCACCCTTTAGTAGTTATCTTTATTACTTATATATATTACGTCTTTTAGATTAATAAGATATTACTTATAGCAAATTGCAACTAGTTACAGAAACTCTGGAAAATTACTATAAGGTTAAAGAAAGCTAACTAGTATTTTAGTATACTATAGTATATATTTATAAGCTGGAGGCAGAGGATATTATTTATTTAGATTTTAGCAGGAAAGACGTTTAAAATATATATAAGCTCTAAGATTAAAAACTTAAAAAGCTTCTTTTTACTTTTATTAGAATTCTTAGTAATAATATTTTAAAAAGTAATATTTTGCTAGTTGGAAAGATAAAGCTATTAATTTTCGTTATTCTTAAACTAATTCTTAATCTATTAGATTATTTAGTTAAATAAAAGGTTAATAGTTAAGTTATTTAAGTAATTAAAGTAAAACTTAAGAATATTACTTTTGAATATAATCGAAAAAAGCCTTACTTAGATATACTATAGAATATTAAGCTTAAAGTAATAATTAAAAAGAATATAAATCTTTAACTTATGAATATTATAGAGGCCTCCGCTATACTTCATACTTTTATTATATAACTTTATAAGGTTATAGTATATTTTGCGGATATATTATTAAAAGAGATAGTAATAGTGGTATATTAGGAATATTCTTAATATTTAAGTTAGTTTCAGCTGTAGTTTTAGTAGTTCTCTTAATATTAAAGAGGCTTTAAGATAGTTAAATAGGAGGCTAGTAAGATTAACAGTTATAATAAAGGTTTCTTACCTAAAGCTATATATATATAGATAAACTAATTTAGCAGTAGGTATCTCTCTCTAACTAATTATAGTAAGAATATTATTAATATAGTATTTTTAAATCTAGGTTAGATATTATAGAGAGGTAATATAAAGTCTAACTTAATTATTTTAAGATTATTAAGTTATTTAGAATACTTCTTAAAATTAGTCTTAAGGGTAATAATATACTATCTTAAGATATTATAAATCTCCTTAAGAATCTATAGGGTAAACTTACCCTAGTAGGTAAGTTAGCTTATAATAATATAGATCTAGTTACTATTTGGATTAACTTTAATATTATAGGCTATAAAGTAGTTTCTAATGTAGCAGATTATATTAATATTAGTAAGTTACTATATTATTAAAACCTATTTTTTAAAGTTATTCTTAAATATCTGAAAAAAGTCTAAATTATAAAGTTCTATATAAATATAAAAAGCTTTCTGGTAGGTTAAAAAAGTAGAGATTATTATGAAGTCCTCCTCCTTAATATTATTATAGTTAATATTAAGAATTTAGCTAAAGAGAAATAAGTTAATATATAAATAGAGTTTTATAGAAATTAGAATATCTGTTAGTAAAGCTATTATGGGAATAGAAATACTTTCAGTAGGTATCTTACTTATAAAGGTTAATTTAGATATTATTATAAAGGTAAGAGAGATATAAAGTAAGGGGAAATTATTAATTTTGCTGAATTTATATAGAGAGAGGTAGGGAAAAGGTTTTTAAGAGGCTATATAGATTTCTTAAGATATTAAAGCTAGAGATACTGTAAATCTTTAATACTAAAAAGTCTAGCAAAAACTTAAAGGGTTTATTATATTTACTAAATATACTTCAGATAGTAATAATAAGGATATAATAATAATTAACTTCTTATTAGCTATATAAAATACCTTAACTTAACTACTATAAAGGGGAGGCTTACTAAGGTAATTATAATTACTACCTAAAGATATCTTCTTTATAGTAATTTCCTTAAGAGGTTTAGTATGCAGTTTAGAGGTTTCTAGTAAGATTTTAGGGTGGAAAGAATTTAAGATATTTAAGTAATAAATTTCGCAATCTTTCACCTTATATAAACTTTAGGTATAGGGTTTTATAATTATGTCTTTTAGCGTAATAAGCTTTATTAATTTATAATATAATAGTATAATAGTTAAATTAACTACTAATTAGTATTAGTTTAATTATTAGAATAATTATATACTATATATAATTTCGTTATATAGATATAAACTGATATTCTAATTATTAGTTATTATTATTACTACATTATATAGTATATAATACTATATAAGACTTGAGATTTATAGTATAGTAATTACCTACTAATTATTATACTATTAGGCTATAGCTAACACTAGATACTAAGTATCTGTGGCCAGTAGGCTATAGAGAGTATGCTGCTATATATATAGTAGCATATATAGTTACTATATATCCTACAGTATAGCGTAACTAATAAATATATTTAAGTGGTAGAGTTTATATTATTTAAGTTTCAGGTACTTACAGTAACTCTATAGGCCTTACTTTACTTAAACCAGTTGACATGAAGCCTCACGTAGGGCGTATAGCTATATTTAGTTACATATAATATATATTAGATTTTGCCTCCTAATTATATATAATACCAGCTAGAGTATTATAAATATATAGAGCTTATTTCTAATATATTTCCCTAGATTCTAGAACTTTCAGTTTAGAATCTAGCTAAACTAATCCTGTATCCAATTAACTGGTTGGAACCAACCGAAATACATTCGTACCTGTTTCCCGTGCGAATCTTTACGTTAACCTCAAGAATGGTGCCTATTTAGCCTGAATGCGGTGATGGCATTGCCGTTGTTCATTTCCAGATCCCGACTACGCGTGGTCCAATCCTGGGCGATGCCCTCTGGAGTTCTACTACCTTGGACACTGGAAAATGCTGCTGCGCCGCTGTCCACGACGCACGCCTGAGCTGCTATTATAAAACCGATACCATCTACCCGGCCTTCGCCATGAAGTTTCTGTATTCAAAATAAGTGTTTGTCCTCCTGGTTCACGTCGAGCAGCACCGAAAATGTGGAAGACCGTTCTCCTGGTCTCCTTTGGCCTCGCTACTGCAGAAGACGGCCTCGACGGCTGGCTGAGATACGCCAGGTTACCTGAATACGTATCTTCTGGCGTCGTCGACTCTCTCCCTTCCTCTCTCGTTGCCCTCAATGCCACCGAGAATGGACCAATCCAATCAGCGCTTTTTGAGTTGCAGAAAGGCCTTCAAGGAATCCTGGGCAAGGAAGTTACAGTTGGGCAGGACGCTTGCTCCGGATCCTCCGCCGTCGTTTCCACTCTTCACAGCTACATCGCCACCTGCGGTGCTTACGGCGTGGAGGCGGACCTGACAGAAGATGGGTTTTGGCTCGACGTCAAGAATGGCACTGTCAAGATTCTCGGCCAGAACGAGAGAGGCACCCTCTACGGCGCATTCGAGTATCTGAGCTTACTGGCCCAAGGCCACTTCAGTGATGCTGCCTTTGCCACCAACCCTTCTGCCACCATTCGCTGGGTAAACCAATGGGACAACATGGACGGCTCCGGAACTCATGGTAGCATCGAGCGTGGTGTGAGTCGTTTTTTTCATTGCATTCAATCGTCTCTCTGGCACGTTCCTGACCATCACTATCCAGTACGGTGGTGTTTCTATCTTCTTTGAGAACCTAAAGGTCGTAACCGACATGACCCGCGTCTCTCAGTATGGTCGACTGCTGGCCTCCATTAGAGTCAACGGCATCATCGTCAACAATGTCAATGCCAACCCCATCCTTCTCTCCCCAGACAATATGGATGGGCTGAAGAGAATAGCTGACGCCTTTCGCCCTTGGGGTGTTCAAATCGGTATTTCCATGAATTTCGCCTCGCCTCAGACCTTCGGCAACCTCACCACGTTTGATCCTCTGGATGAGACGGTCATCTCCTGGTGGGGCAACATCACCCAGCAACTCTACTCGCGCATCCCTGATATGTGCGGCTACCTTGTCAAAGCTAACTCGGAGGGCCAGCCCGGTCCCATTACGTACAACAGAACGCTCGCCGACGGTGCCAATCTCTTCGCTCGAGAGCTGAAGAATCATGGTTTTCAGAAGGGCATCGTCATGTTTCGAGCTTTCGTCTATGACCAGCTCGACTGGAACGATTGGTACGCGGATCGTGCCAATGCTGCCGTGGAGTTCTTCGAGGAACTCGATGGGAAGTTCGACGACAATGTCGTAGTCCAGATAAAGTATGGGCCCATTGACTTCCAGGTTCGAGAGCCCGTCTCCCCTCTCTTCGCCAATCTCGAGCACACAAACATGGCCATTGAGCTGCAGATATCCCAAGAATACCTTGGGCAGCAAGATCACCTCGTATACCTACCCCCGCTGTGGAAGACCATTTTGGACTTTGACTTGCGCATTGGTGGCCAATCCTCCGTCGTGCACGATATACTTTGTGGCAAGCGCTTTAACAAGACTCTCACCGGGTATGCTGGCGTTGTCAACGTCGGCGCCAACTCGACATGGCTTGGAAGCCATCTAGCCATGTCTAACCTTTACGCCTATGGCAGGCTCGCATGGAATTCAACCGATAACGTCGTGAGCATTGTCCAAGACTGGACTCGCCTCACTTTTGGGCTTGACACTACCGTCGTCGACACCATCACCAAGATGTCCATGGAGAGCTGGCCTGCCTATGAAAACTACAGCGGTAACCTCGGTATCCAGACCCTTACAGATATTTTATACGCCCACTATGCAGCCTCGCCGAGGTCGCAAGACAATAACGGGTGGGGACAATGGACCAAAGCGGATGGCTTCAGCATCGGCATGGATCGTACAGTTAAGAATGGCACTGGAAATGCTGGCCAGTACCCCCCGGAGGTCGCAGAGATGTACGAGAACATCGAGACTACCCCGGATGACCTTCTCCTCTGGTTCCACCATGTTCCGTACACTCATGTACTCAAGAGCGGCAAAACTGTCATTCAACACTTTTACGACGCGCATTACGAAGGTGCTGCCACAGTTCAGACTTTTGTTCCGCTGTGGGAATCGCTCAGGGGGCAGATTGACGAAGAACGCTACGAGCACGTTCTTCTTAAGCTCAAATACCAGGCCGGCCACTCCCTTGTATGGCGTGATTCCATCAACAACTTCTATTGGAACAAGTCCGGTATCCCGGATGAAGCGGGACGCGTGGGCAACTACACGTACCGCATCGAAGCCGAGGACATGACTCTGAAAGGTTACGAGGTTGTGAACGTCGACCCTTTTGAGGCGGCCTCTGGCTACAAGGCTGTTACAACGACCTCCAATACCACGGCCGGTACGGTGAGCGCGGTGATTGACTTCGAGTCCGGTACTTACACGTTGGCTGTCAACTATTTCGACGTAATCAGAGGCAAATGCTCGTATGTTGCCTACATCAACAATGAGGTGGTCGGCCAATGGGACGGGAACAGCGAGGAGAAGCTTGGTCACTGGCCGTCCGAGTTTCTGGATGCACACTCGGCCATACGCATCAACTTTCCCGGCGTCAAGGTCCAAACAGGCGACGTTTTGAAAATTGTTGGCTCTCCCGACGGACCAGAAGCTGCTCCCCTAGACTACGTCAGCTTTCTGCCCAACGGCGTTATCGATTAGATGTAGATCCCACATGTATAAACTAATAGGCAGACACTTGTTTGACCTTTGGTGCAGCCTGGCGAGAAGAAGATCTTTCTGAGGAAAGTGTATGCAAAACCCCTAGAGAGCTGTGCATTTTTGGAGGTAATAACTAGGTTACCTACTAACTTATTGATAAAAACAGTAATATATATCAACAGTATTACTCTACTTAACTACTCTTCCCTACTACTTTTACTTACTATTTAATATCTAAAGTATTTTAAGTAAATAATAATATCTATATAATATTATAAATTATATAAACTAGTATATATATAAGTGAAATAAATTAATATAAACTTTATAAGTATTTTTATAAAAAGTATATAAATATATACTAACTTTTAAGATTTAAATTTATCTATTAGTAATATTATACTCTAAAGTATATAATACTTTATATATACTAATTTATATTTTAATAATATTTGAAACTTAGTATTTATTACTTTAAAAAGCTAAACTTAAGTTTTTTAAACTAAAATATATTAGAAAATATTATATATTTAGAATTTAGAAGTAAAAAATAAATTTTAATAAGAATTCAGAAAAGTTTATATTTAGTTACTTTTACTCTATATCTGTAGTAGTATTTAAGCTCTTCACTCTATATATAGTTCTAACTGTAAAATTTACCTAGTAATAGTATTTATGCTAATACTAGCTTATAACTAGTTTAAACAGTAATAAAATTACCTATTATTATAGACAATTATGCCCCCAGTTATAACATTCAACCCTACAGCGGAGGAAGACCTCGTGGTAATAACCTGTACGGCGAGAGCCTCAGCGAGGCCAGAGCTTGACGTAGGAATTCAGAAAAGTTTATATATATTATATTATATAATACTTAATATAATATTAATAGAGTGAGAAAGTTAGTATTAAATAGTTTAGTATAATTTTAACCTTATATTTTAATATAGTTTACTATTAGAAGCTAGCTATAAGAGATAATTTAGTAGTATCTAAATAATATTATAATAAATTTAAAAATAGAAACTTACTATTAAGTATAGATTTTATATATTTTTTCTATTATTCTCTGGATAGTAATTATTTATCTTATAATATCTAGAGATAATAGTAATATTAAATTAAAGTATAGATATACTCTAAAAATTAGTAGAGTTAGTAGAAAACTATTTAGGCTACTAATATTATTAATTATCTTAATTATATTTTATAATATCTTCTCTATATTAATCTCTAGTATGTTATTTTAGATAATTTTATATATTTTCTATAGGAAGATATAATAATATTCTACCTTACTAATATTATTATAGATTCTAATTAGTATAAGTTTAACTTTACTATTTATATTATCAACTTCCTTCTTAAAGTTTCTAACTATAAAATTATAGTTTCTATTAATAATAATTTTATCTGAAAGTTTCTAATATATATTAGTTTAATATACTTTTACAATATATTATATATTCTTTATAGAGATATTTTTTATTAACTTTATAGCTATAAATATTATAGAAATATTAACTATATATAGTATAAGTTTATGACTATTAAAATTTATAATATTAATAATAATCTCTATATCAAATTTATAGTTACTCTTAAAGTTAAATTTAAATGAATATAATATTTTATTATTTATTTAGTATTAATAGTAGTTTTTAGTAATTACTTTAATTTTATTAATTATTATAATTCTACCTATTTTCTTAAGTGTATTATTTAACTTATAGATATTAAAGTAATTAAATTTCTTATACAATTATTATACTTTTATTTTTATAAGAAAGTTAATAATTTTATGAAAAAGATCCTTGTATATTTAAAACTATAAATATCTATTTTATCTTTCTATATGTAATAATACTTCCTTCTACTGAATTTTATTATTAAGATTATTAAGATATATTTAGAAGTCATTTATATTAGGGAGATTGAGTAGAAATAATATTATTATAAATATAATATTAAAATTAATATCTCTAAAGAATATAGATATTCTAATAATACTGAAACTTATAAAATCTTATTTATCTCTAAATTTAATATTTATCTTTAAAATTATCTTATTTAGTAAGATATTAGGGAGGATCCTCTAGAGAATTTAAAGTTATTATATATCTTTAGTGGAAAATTTACTTACTTTAATATCTAGAAGGATATTTTTAAAAATAACTTCTAAATATTATAAAATTAGGAAGATTTCTAATTTATTAGTAGTTATTAAGTAATAAAAAATAAAATTACAAAGAATTTCTATAAATTATATAAAGTTAATAGTTTCCTTCTAGCTATTTATTATAGTAAAGTAAATAGTTATAAAGTTATCTTCTAATATTTTATTTTCTTTATTATTTCTTCTATAAGATTAATATTATTAAAATATATTATAATTTGCTCTATCAATATAATATTAATAATAAATATCTTTTTAGATTATAAAACAGTAATTTTATATTTCTCTAGAGTATATTTTATTAACTAGTATTTATTTACTGATTTTAAGTATACTTAATATTTACCTTATATATCTTTATTTTATATTTTCTTATAAAGCTATCTTAAAATAATATTATTATTCTATATATATTATAGATAAAATAGTTGAAAATAGTTAAAATATTAGTTTTACTTTTAAATATTATATATATAGTCTATAAGAAATTAGATAATAATCTATAATATAGTTAGTCTTTTATTTTAACTATCTTTTTTGACTTTTAAATATCTTTTTTATCTATTTATATAGTTTAGTAATAATTAGTTTAACTTTATTAATAATATTATAAAATATAATAATTATATTATATACTTAGTATATAATTATATATATCTCTTTATTAATTTTCTTCTGTAGATCTTATAGATTTAGATAGATATATTAAAGAAAGTTAATCTATATTATTATTATTCTGAATATTTTAATTATATTAGTATACTTATAGTTTCTAGTAAAAATCTTGAAATTTATATTTTTCTATTGTTTATAATAATTAAAATAAATTATAAGTATCCTAAACTTATCTTTAATTATTATAGCTATTTAAGTAATTAAGAGATTATTTTAAATTACCAAAATTAATATCTTATAGTATAAGTATATTTATCTTACTAGTATATTATTAAATATTCCTTCTATTATATTCTAGTTAATATTATAGTTAATATATTTAGTAATAAATATCTATATCTTATTCTTAAAGATATTATATTTCTCTTTAGTATATTTATTATTTATTCTATATGCTTTATTAAATAATAATTTAATTTACTTATGAGGTTAATTAAATAGAATATAGTATTTTAGTATTAATTAATATTTTCCTTTAAAGTAGATATAAAATCTTAGAGGTTTAGTTAACTTTAGATATTTCTCTTTTTTATTAATATTAGTTATTTTCCTTTTAGTTTTTAGTAAGTTAATATTTATATAAATATCTAGCTTTATTAATTACAAGCTTAATATTAATATTATCTTTATTATTAATATTAATAATATTATTTATAAAGAGAGTAACTTTATTATTGAGTTTTTTAGTATAGATAGTTATGAATTAATAGAAATAAATCCTTCTATTCCTAAGAGGTTATTAATAAAGTTAGAATTTCTTATAATTTCTTATCTAAAGATAAAGTATTCTCATTAGTTAATTTTAATATTTTCTACTATTTATCTTATTAGTATTTCCTCCTCAAGAATTTTAATTAGTTTTTTCCTTATTATATTTTTATTTATCAAGAAGTATATATCTTTCTCTATAAGGTAGTTCTTAAAGACTTATATTAATATTCTTTCTATATTAGTAAGATATTCTAGAGTTTATTCTTTCAAGTTAATATAGTAAGTTTCTTATATTGTATTACAATAGATATTCTACTTTTTCTATAAGTAAATATAATAGTAAATAAAGATATTATTAAATATACTATTATTAATATTTATCTAATATTCAATATTCTTATTTTATTATTAAAATATAACTTTTTAGTATATTCCTATTAGTATTTTTACTTTTATATATTAGAATATCTTCTTATATTTATTAATTTTAGTTATAAAGATATTATTATAGATTATATTCTTATAAGGATTATTAATAAAATCTGAGGAGGAAAATATATTTAAGATATTAGGTTAGGAGAATCTTTATAGTTGATATAGTTTTACTATATCTTAATTATAGATATTTCTCTAAAAGCTATAGTCTTAGAGATATATATATTTATTAAATAAATTATAATTACTAAGTAGAAATCTTTGTTTAGTAAAACCGTTATAAATATTTTTCTCTCCTAGGTTTTTATTAATTTATTAGATATTAGATATTATTAGTAATATTAGTAATAACTTAGTATACTTTAGTAGTAATTTAATAGTAACTTACTTGGGAGATAAAGGTAAGCTATTATTAAGTAGTAGTATTATTAAGATTATTATTAACTTAGCTTAGTTTCTAATTATATAAATATACTACTTATGGTAGATAGAAATAATAAGTAATAATATAAGGATATTATTAATTATACTAATTTATATTATTTAGTATACTATTTCTTAGCTTTTTATTATTATAGAAGGAGGTTTTAAAAATAAGTTATAGCTATTAGTTAGTTAGATATATTATTTTACTTTTAATTTAAATTATCCTCCTCTTATATTATTTCTTACTATTTCTTTCTTTTCTTATTTCTCTAGTTTGACTGTTAGTATAAATACTTTTTTTTTATTTCTTTTTAGAATATAGTTTATTAGAAGAATTCTCCTAATAGGGATCTTTTAAGTAAATAGTAATATTATTAATATTGATATTTCTTCTCTTTATACTAATTATAGTATTTATTAGTTTAACTTATAATTACCTTATTATTATTAATATTTTATTAAATATTAATTAGATATTTATAGGTAGGAATAAGAAATAATAGTTTCTTAATATTTTCTATCTTAGTATTAGTTATAATATCTTAATAATTTATTATTCCTAGGGAATTCTAATCAGGATCTTTCTCTACTATAGTTATATATAGAATATATAGTAGAAAGAGTTATAAGTTAATATTATTATCTAATTTTAAATTTAGGATATTTATATATTAGTTTATATTATTAATTATACTTTTATAATTATTTCTAGAGTCTTCTTATTATATAAAATAAGTATTTTCTTTCTTCTTTTTTTACTTTCTATTATTAGAATCTTAACTTTTAGGTAAGTTATATTATAAATATAAATATATTAACTAAAAGGTTTGTATTTCTTCTATATAATATTAGAAAAAGAAGGGGGTGGTTTTTAATATATCATTTTTATTACTAATATATTGTATCTGCTATTATTAAGATACTTTCTTATTTCTTATTAGTTAAATATATATAAGATATTAGAGAGTAATAGTAAGAGATAGTAGTTTTATCATAGGTTTTTTCCTTCTAGTTATACTAATATTATTATTTTATCTTAATATTTACTAATTTAATTTAATATTAATCTAAGTTATTTTTTATTATATAGTAGATATAATATAATATTAAGTAAATAGTTTATTATAAGTTTATTTTTTTTATTTCTATTATAAGTTTATTATTAAAATTCTTAGGGTAGTATATAGTTATAATAGCTTTAAGTTACTTATTTCTATTCAGAAGCTATCTATAGAATATCTTAGGAGATATTATAATTTTATCTTTTTAGATATTCCTTACTAATTTATAGTTAAGTAATAGCAATGGATATTAGTAGTAGTTAAACTACTAATTAGTATTAGTTTATAACTGGTAAATATAGTAATTAATTAATTATTTTTTAATTAGGTTATAACTAATACTTCTATTTTATTATATCTAAATCTATATTATAATATATATATATATATATACTATATATTATTTAAATTAATTTATAGGATTATCCTTCTTATCTAATTAGTCTAATTAAGTGAGGTAACTAGTAAGTTACTTACTATTATAGCTTTTACTATATTAATACTTAGTTAACCTAATACTTATAGTAACTATATTTATAAAGGTAACTTTAATAATAAAAAGAACTAACTTCTCTAAATAGTTTTATTTATCTACCTTAACTATTACTTTAAATATAATAAAAGTAACTTCATTTAAAGTTATATTCTAAATTTAAGTTACTTTTACTAAAAATATTTAGTATTAAAATTAAAATATTAGTAGAGCTTATATTTTTTACTACTAACTTTAAGTTATATACTACTAATTACTAACTTAATTATCTAATTACTTATAGTATTTAAATTATTATTCCTATTTGTTCTATTAGTAATAAGAAAGGTAACTTTAAAAGCTACTATATTATTATTATTTTACCTAAATTTTCTATTATAGTTTAATATTATAAAAAATATCTTTATTATATTTAATAGATATTCCCTACCTATATTACTATTATATTTACTACTTTCTCTTTTTATATTAAAAATAGCTTCTTACTTAATATTACCTTTATTTCTAAGTAAGTAACTATTAGCCTTAATATTATTATATAGATAATAATAAGTTTTCTTTTCTTTTTTTTCTCTAAATTATTTTACTAACCTTTTTTCAGTAGAATACTATTATATATTTTAGTAGTTATATTATTTTCTATTAGTATTATTATTATATTTTTAGCTTTACTAAAATTAATTTACCTATCTACTATCTTTATATTTATATTATTTCCTACCTCTACTAATAATATTTTAACTAATAGTTAGTTATATCTATTTCTTCTAAGAATAATAAGAAGAAGAATAAAAAGAATAAGAATTAGTTTATAAATATAGAGAAGAAGGAAAAGGAAAATAATAATTTTCTTTCTAAGAAGTAATTTTATAATTATATAGTTATAGAATTTAGAGGTTATTTAATATCTTATTTACAGTTTATAAAATGCTTTAATATTAGTAAATTTATATTAGTTTATTATTATTTCTAAGTACTTCTATACTATAATTTAAAGTATAATACTATTATATTATTAATAAGGTTTTCTAAAAGTTTCTAAATTAATATATTATAGTCTTTCTATTCAACTAATATACTTAAGTTTTATTTTTACCTGAAGGTATTCTTTATTTTAAGAATCTTCTTAACTTTATATTTCTTCTGAATCTTGTTATTCCTTTTCACTGAAATAGGAATGAAATTAAAATAGATACTTATATAATATTATAAAACTAAGAGGATATTTTCAGTTTATTTAATAAAGTTTATATAAAATATTAGGTGGATACTAGGGGAAATATCTAATATAATATTAAATAAACTTAATATCTCAATAATATAGTATTCATAAGTTACTTAGCTAAGCTTTTTACTTAACTAATATATCTGAATATATTATAAGAAAAGTTAAATTTTATTAATAACTTAAAATCTTTCTACTATTTATTATATTTTATTAGCTCTTACTTTATTATACTATTAGATGTAAGTTATTATAGGTTACATTAAAGTTATATTCTCCTTAAAGTAAGTAAAGAATATTAAAGTTTACCTCAAGTTTAAGTTTATAGAGGATTTCTCTATTATAATATATAGAATAGATATTACTTTAAAGTTATTCAGAAGTTAATTAGAGTTTACTTTACTTAGAAAAGAGTTTCAATTATTAGATACCACTTAGTATATAGTAATATATAATAATTAGTTTATTTATAAAAAATAATATATATCTAAAGAAATACTTAATTATATGATATTATTCACTTTATTTTACTATTTATCTGGAGGTAGAAATATATTAAAAGAAGTTATTTAACTTCTGTAAATTAGTATAATATTAAGTAAAAGATATCTATCTATTTCGATTCTTAATTAATAATAATCATTATAGGGAAACTATAAAACCACCATTATATATTTCAAAAATACTTTATATACAATTCTATTATAATATATACTATAGCTTCGAACTGAATATATTCAGATAACTAATTAGTAATAATTATTAGAAATCTAAAACTACTTTCTATAATAAGAGGTTACTTTATTATAAAGTTAATTAAAGTCTAAAACCAGAATATATTAGATATTCAAAGAGACTATAAAGATTTCTAGTAATATCTTCAATTTTTATATAAATACTGGTGAATATTATATATCTTAATAAACTACTTGATATTCCTTGATATTCTATCCTAATATTAATTCTATAAAAATATAATAAATATTAAGTTAATTCTATAGTAGCTTAGAATAAAAAGATTATATATTATTCAAGGAATTACTATACTTAGCAGCTTATATTTAGCAATCTAAATTCTACCTTGATATAATAATATACCATTTAACTTTACTAAATAGTTAGCTATCTATATTGTTATATTTATCTCTGGGGGAAATATCTATATTATCTATTCAACTATATTCTGGCGGACTTTATATATTCATATTACTGAAACTATTTAGTTTCAAAATATTAGTAATATAGTATTATAGAATATTATATATTTACTTAGTAGTTTAATAGTATTTTACTAGAAACTATTAACTATAAATATAAGTTCTTTTCTACTTCTATCTTTTTCTATTTATTGAATTACAATTATAAAGAGTAACCTAACTATATTTATTATATTAATATATAGAGAATAGAGAATCTATATTAGAAGTTATAATTTAGGTATATTATTGTATTTATGCCTTAATAGAATATCCAGATATTTTATAATGTAGCCTAAATAGTATTTTAGAATATATTTAAACTTTAATGAAGTTTTAGTTTACCTAGCTTTTTACTTTAAAATAGACTTTAGGCTTGTAAAATATTCTAAAGTCTTATAGTTAGAATAAGTTGTAAAAGATTCTATTATATTTTATAGTTTTACTAACTATACTTTCAAGTATAATATAACTACTAATAGCTTCTTATTATAAATATTATAGTTAATAAGTAAGTGAAATAGATAAGCAAGTGAAATATAAAACTGTAACCATAATATACTAATATAATCTTCTAGATTTCTCCCGCAAGAAACAATGCTATATACTATAAACGAAACCAATTTACAGCTTACTTTTTAAGTCATTAAAAAGTTCTAAGTTTTAGTGTGTAGACTGCAGCAAAAATCTACTTTATTAGTTATATTATATCAATATATTATTTTAAGAGTATTCTATTATAGTGTAATCTTATACTTAATTTGCGAAAGATAATATTACTAAAAGAAGAGAAGTTAGTAAAGTATATTCTTAACCTAAATTCCCAATTATTTTCTTTCTAAATTAATAATATGAAAGATATAGCTAATTAACTACTTACTAACTGTAATATACTTCCGGTTAGATAATACTAAACTTTAAACTTTATTAAATAATGACTATTATTTCAGACGCACTCTTTTTGTAAATATAACTATAAAAAAGCCTAATATAAAGACCTAGATATAATAAATATATAGTTTCAGCTTATAGCAAATATAGTTACAAAATATAATATTATTAACTTAAATATCTATAATTCTAATGAAATTGAATTTATAATAGGCTAGATAATATTCAGAATAGTTATTATAAATACTAAAAGGTATTTAAATATAAAAATAATATAATTTAGTAACTATAGATAGATTATAATTATTTAGATTATTAGTTTATTAGGCAACGGTATTTCACTATATATTATTATTATAAAGTAATATTACCTCTCTATATAATATATAGAAATATATTTCCTATATAACTGGATTATTATAATATCTGAAAATAGATCGATAATAAATAAAAGAAGTTTAAATTAGCTTTAGTATTTTAACTAATATATAAAACTGTATATATAAGGTAGTTACTACCTCCTTATTATTAATAGATATAAAGATTACTATTTTACAGATTTTAAAATATATTATAAGGAAAATAATATTATTATATTTTATATACTAGCTTATTTATTTTATCTATTTAAGCTTTTAAATATTAGATATTTTAGGTTTCTGAAAATAGTATATAGTTAAAAAATTAAGCATATAATATGCTAGGGTAATTCTATATTATAAAAGATAACTTCTTTCCTGGATTTTATAAAGTTTTTATATAAACTCTAATAATTAATAATATTTAGGAAGATTTTAGAGAGGCTGAACTTATTTCTTTAAATACTAAAAATATACTTTAAAAACTTAATATTAAGTTATATACTTTGATATTCCTGGGGTTTCTCTTTATAATATTATTACCTTAAACTTTCTAAATACTAAATAATCTAATAAAAGTATCTTCTTAATTACAATTTATTAAGAATTGAATCTTCCGCTAATAAGATAGCTTACCTACTTTAATTATTAAAATTATAAAGTATTTATTAAAGAAAGTATGCGGATTTATATACTTAATTACCTTATTAAAATCTGAAAATAGTATTTTTAAGGGGACAATAATCTACTTAATCAAGACTAAAGGGCGAAAGAAGTATATCTTAGATACGGAATAAAGTTTTACTATAATAAATATAAAGGATATTTAATTATAGAGAGAAGCTATAACTTAGAAAAAGAAGGAAATATACTAAAGTAATAATTACTAATAGAATACTAAAATAAGCTAATAGTAGTATAGTATCTATAGAAATATAAATTATAATATATAAATATATCTAGTAAATAGAGATATATCAGAGGAAGAGGATTCAGAGTAGTTTCAATTAATCTAATAGTTTTAATGCTACTTTTAGATTCTATTTATAAAGTAGTTACAGTTTTATATTTCACTTGCTTATCTGTTTCACTTACCTATCAACCATATTAATATAATTCCACTTAATTAAGATTAATTAGGCTAAATAGTAAGCTACTAGTTACAGAATATCTTCTCTATTACTTTATAATAAATAACTTCCTAATATTATTCTAAAATAACATATCTTTATTATTATAGATTTCTCCAGATTCTATTAAATTATAATTAGTTTTAATATAAATAAGATCTTAAGAATATTAAATATTTTTTAGTAAACTTTATCTTATTAAAATAAAACTTCCTTTTATTTCAATTATATAAGATACTTAATTAAGCCAGAGACGTAATTTACTAAATTACAGTAAAAGTTTGCAAATTTAAGGAAGCTTTAGATACTCCAGATATCTTAGGAAGATTTCCACTTCTAAATAATCTTAACTTTCTTAGAGTTATATTATATTTTTCTTTTTACCATAATAATAAAGTTAAGATATTTGGTTTCTTATATTAAGAACTAATATTTCTTCAGATTTAGATATAAACTAACTTTCTTTAACTACCTTAAAGTTTAAGTAACTTTAGCTTTATAATTAGCCTATAATCTATAGCTATAAAGAAGGACATTATTAAGGTATATTATAATAAGATTATTAAGTATATTCTAAAGTATTATATTAATATATTATTAAAATATAGTGGGTATATTAGTTAAATATAAAGAATATTATTAGTGACTTAAATAAGCTAAAATATATCTCAAAAGCTATTTTATATGTTTCTTTCTCTATAATATACATTTTATAGATAATTACCTAAATATTAATTTGTACAAGTTATTTTATCTTAGATAATAAGTGAAGTATCTTCTTTATTGATAGTAAGAAATAGTAATTATAAATATTAATAGTATTAAGAGTATATTAATAGATATAGAATTACTATTTTCCTTCCAGCTTCTTAACTAGAAGAATAGATATTTCTATAGCTAAGAAGCTAATTTATATTCAGTCTTTATTTATTAAGTTAGTAATTTAATACTAAACCTTAAGGATATATTCTTTAAATATAATATAAGATAATGTTCAAGGTAAATTTAGTTTAGCTTTTTCCAGATTCTTTTTAGATTATATATGATAAATAAGAATATTCCGTGGAAATAGAAAGCTAGAGGCTTTTTCCTTATTAAATAGATTTATAAAAAGAATATAAATTTTCAGTAAAGTAGATATTAGTAACTTTAAAGTTATAAGTAATATAGTAGTAAAAGCTATATTAATATATATATTGGTTTACCTGTTAGGGGTAAAATCGCACGCTGTATATGGTTTTGTAGTGTGGATGCAAACTGTTCTGGTAATTATTATTGTTATTTCTAGGTTATGTTATATGGCGTGGAGGCTACGTATATAGTAATAGAGTTATAGCTATATAGCTATATAGGCTAACTATTTACCTAATATAGCTATAGTATAGTAGGTTATAAGGTAGACTATAAGGTAGCCTAGTGGCTATAATAGTTAAATCAAATAGTTAAACTAATACTAGTAACCTTTTTTTATACTATAATACTATTATCTAAATATAAAAAGAAGCCTAAATAATTAACTACTAAAAACTATCTTTTTTAATATCCCCCTTTTGCCGCTGAATTTATTATATATCTATTTCTCCATATAATTATAATAGTTATGTTAATTACTGGAATCTCTTTAAGTAAATATTGGAGATTGGAGGAATATAGGGTTCTATTTGAAATTTAAGGCTATAGGGTTATATAACTATAAGGCTATAAGGTTATAAGAAGGTTATTACCTTAAGAGGTTAAGAATATTATATATCCTCTGGTAGTTTCTAAAATTCTTACTTTTGGAAGCTATAGAAGAAGGCTTTTATTATATAACCCTTTTGGAGCTATAAGGGCTATGGGAGAAGGCTGTTATTATATAGCCCTCTTGAAGCTGTAAAGGCTATAGGAGAGGGTTATTATCTAAGCTATACGTATGGGGGGATATTAAGAGGTTTCGAAAGATTATAAGACTATATAGCTATAAGGCTATTAGTTATATATATAGCTTATATAGCTATATAGCTCTTAATAATATTTAAGAAACTATGATATTATAAGGTTATAAAATTGCCGGCTGTATATACTACTATAAGGCTATATAAACCTCTTAAAAATAATAATACTGAAGCTGCAAAATTTAGTATCTAAAGGGTAAAGATTTTAAAGCTTAAAAAGATTATTATTATATTTACTAAATATACTTTACTAAGTAACTATGTTAGGTATATAGTTAACGTTTTGATAATGCTATAGAAAGTATCTTATTTTAAACTAAAGTGAGGGTATATAGTTAACTTCTTAATAGTAGTATTTATAAGAAGTTAGTATGCAGTTTGGAGGCTTCTGATGAAATTCTAAAGTAGGAATAATTTAAGGTATCTAAGTAATAAATAACTACTATAATCTTTTGCCTTATATAAACTTTAGGTAAAAGTTGCAATTACTTATTTTAATATAATAAGCCTTACTAATTTATAATATGGTGGTAATAGTTAGGTTAACTACTAATTAATATTAATTTACCTACTAGAGGTAAAATTGCATACTGTATATAATCTTATAGTATAGATATAAATTATTCTGGTAATTGTTGTTTTTATGCCTAGGTTATATTACATAGCGCGGAGGCCACATATATAGTAATAGGGCTATGGTTGTATAGCTATATAGCCTATATGGCCGTACGGGCCGACTATTTACCCGACGTAGCTATGGCGTGGTAGGCTACGAGGTGGGCTATAAGGTGGCCTAGTGGCTATAACGGTTAAAATGAATAGTTAAACCGACAATATATTAAATTAGTAGCTATTTACTTATAATCTTCCTCTTTTATATTAAATAATATAATTACTAATATCTTAATAAAATTAGTAAACTTCTTTATATATATGTATTTTAGAATATTACTAATAGCTAATATTATAGGGCTACTAATTATATTTATCGGTATTTTATTCTATATTAAATTAAAAACTATTTCTTAGTATTATAACTATAACTTTCTAAATATAACTAGCTATACCAACTTATAAAAATATAGAATAAGGTTTCAGATATCCATCTATCTATATTAATATAAATTCTAGCTATTTTGGTAATAATTATAATCTAATTAGTATTTAAGATAGTTTTCAGCTAGTAAGACGATAGAAGTTTAGTAATAATAAAATCTTACTATTTTGGAAATATCTTACTAACTACCCTATAATAATTATAACTATTATTAATTTAAATAAAAATAAGGGAGAGGCTAATAGCTTACTTTCTATTATAACTATTAGTGGATATATTACCCCCTGAAGTATAATTTCAGCCCTCCCACTTCCCGCTTACTACTACAGCTAACCTTAAGTTAATTTTCGTCTAAACCTCTTATAGCTACAGTAGCTAGTATATTTACTCCACGTTAATCTTTTTAATAATAAATAACTAATAACTTCTGCTATATTAACTTTATATTCTTACGCCCTTATATCCTCACGTTATCTATATATAATTTAAATATCTTGAGAGATTTAATTACTACTAACTATAGCTACTTTATTGAAATACTTATTATAATCTTAATATCTGCAACCTTAATATCCTCCAGACTATATTCTACTTACCTCTAAGATAAAACTTCACACTCCTAATACGAAAGTTTTCCACTATTAAAATAAAAGCTTTCCGCTACTAATATAAGCTAACTTATAATCTCTATATAGGTATAGTGGAACTTAGCCTGTTCTTATTAGTAAATAATCTTAATATTTTAAATAGATTAAATACAGCTAATATAGAAATAATAATAATATAAATATAGATATATTTAGTGTAGCTATATAGTATCTAAAACTCTATTAATTATAATACTATAATATTCTAGGATATTCAGTAATTAGTATAGTATATTAATATTAGGATACTATCTAGTTAATAACTAGTCTCCGAAATTATAAGCTTAATATAGTATATTATAGAATAGCTAGATAATTATCCTCTGAATTTCCAAAGTCTATCTATTAATATTAATACTTATAATATTACTTAGGCTCTCTAGAAGATATTAATACTTCCAATTATAGAGGTTATAGTAGAATATTTACTTTCTGCTGTTATATCCTCCTGATTATAAATAGCTATATAAATTTAAGGGGAATTTCAGTTTTATTATAAAGAATATAGAAGAGTAATAAATTATAGAATATTTAGCTTTCAATTCTCTATTATATTCTATCTTTAAGAGGTTTATAAAAGTTCTCAACCCTATAACCTTAGTGGTTACTTTTAGCTATATATATTAACTTTTAGTCTTACTAAGGTTTTCACTATATAGACTATTACTATAAGGTCTTCCTCTACTATAGGGTTACATATTATAACTGGAGGTATAATTATCTATAATAATAGGTAATCTTATTACTATTCAAACTAGTTGCAAGCTGGTATTAGCATAAATACTATTTCAGAATATAATTTACAGTTAGAACCATATATAGGGTAAAGAGCTTAGATACTACCACAGATACAAAGCAAAAGTAACTAAATTAAATCAAAACAAAAAGCTTAGTATTTATTAATATAGAAACTAGAAAGAATAATTTATCTATCTAACTCTATATCTTTCTAGTTTTATATACTATTATACTGGTATTACTAGTAGTTATATTACTTTACTCCCCAGAAAGTTTCTTCCGGAATATTATTCGTTTCCCTCATTATTTACAATTTCTTTATTTAGTTACAACGTCTGAATATTAGTATTTAGGGCTATAAGCAGATAGGTAAAATATAGCTTATATTTAGTACTTCAATAATTCTTAGTATTACAGTAAATATAGATACCAGTTTATATATAAGCTTATAGAACCACTAAGTCTACCTACTGAATTTTATATATATCCACTATAGTAGCTAATAAAAGCTTAGCTAATGTAGAATTTTAGCTACCTAACCCTCTTTAGTAAAAGTAGCTAGTATTATAGTAATATTATATTAGTATTAAAGTAATATAAGTTACACTTATATCAGTTATTTATATTTATCTATTCTGGTTAACTAATAGTTTTATCTATAGTTAGAATTAAGGTTAACTATAATCTTATAACGTTATATTAAGAATCTTAAGATTTAAAGTAATTATATAATAATATTATACTACAGTATAATAATCTATTTAGCTAGTATTATAACTAATAGTAGTTATCTAAATTTAGTAGAAGAAGGTTAGCTATAAATAGTTTAATTAAATATCTCCTACCTAAGAATATTGTCCTACCTATCTTATAGCTAATATAAGTTTTATAAAGAAATCTGTAAATATTTACTTAAACTCTTACTAAAAATATTATATCTTCTTAAGAACTTAAGTATTATAGTGGGGATTTCTATAATATTCAGTAAAATACTGAAGAAAAATATTAGTATTCCAGCTATATATAAACCTCTAGATTATATAGAAGTTATTAACCTATATCTAAGTCTTCAGTAAGAAAATAATCTATAGAAACTACTAAAGATCCTCCAGTATTTTAATAAAAATCTAGTTAACCTTAAGCTTATATTATATACTTATCTTCTATACTCGAAAGTAAAGAATATTACTATGAAAGGAAATATTAATTAAAAGAAACTTTCTCTTCATAAAGAGGATCTATATAGCCTATAAACTTACTTTATAATTTTATTAAAGGTATCTAAAAGCCTCTTAGAGAACTTAATTTTTATTTATAATTAGATTTATTTGGTATTTATTTATTAGAATCTCTATCAAGAATTCCATAATATTAATATTTATTATTATTTTTATTATCTTCTTTATTATCTATCCAATTTACTATTTGCTGCTAGATTAAACCTAGGTAAAAGTTTATTAATATTAAAAGCTAGCTATAAGAAGTAACCTAATAGTATCTAAATAGTATTAGAATAAACTTAAAGAGTTTATACCTATAGTGAAAACTTTTCACTACACTATAGGGGTAGTAGCTTTATAGAATCTACGTAGCAGTATCTTATATAAGCCCTAAAGCTTAGATCTGTAATATTTACAATGTTATCTACTTCTCCTCTAGCTACTTCTTCACCAGAATCTATAGATTAGATTACTATTATTATCTATAATCAACTTATGTATTATCTTTTACTATATTTATACTACTTTACTATCTATAATATTAAGTAGCTTATATATGGTTTTATATCATAAAAGCAGGAGGGGCTAATAGCTTACTCTCTATTATAACTATTAGTAGATATATTACTTTCTAAAGTATGATTTCAGCCTTCTTACCTCCACTAACTACTATAGCTGACTTTAAGTTAATTTAAGCCTGAATACCTTATAGCTATAGCTAGTATATCTATTCTATATTAATTTCCTCAATAGTAAATAACTAATAACTTCTTCTATATTAACTTTATATTCTCTCCTTATATTCATATATTTTTATATCTTTGTACTATATATAATTTAAATATCTTAAGAGATCCAATTACTACTAACTCTACTTACTCTAACTAAATAGTTATCATAATCTTAATATTTATAAATTTAATATTCTTACTATATTTTACCCACTTTTAAAATAAGACTTTATATCTTAATATAAATATTCTCTACTACTAATTTAAGCTAACTTATAGGTCTTATATAAGTATAGTGGAATTTAACTTACTTCTATCAGTAAATGATATTAATATAGTCAATATAGCTAATATATAAATAATATTTATATAGATATAGAAATTTCTAGTATAGCTAGATAGTTTTAAAATCTTTATAATTCTATCATTATAATACTATAAAGTATCTAGTAACTAATATTACTATAATATATTAATATCAGAATATTATCTCATTTATAACTAGTTTCTGAAATAGTTAGCTTAATATAGTAGATTATAAGATAATTATACAATTTTCCTTTAAATATCTATAAGTTAATTAATAATTAGAATATGTAGGATAATTTTAATTAAGTTTAGTTCAATAAACTAATAGCTTTAGTTATAGTAATTATAACTAGATTTCTCTTTACCTATTCTAGATTTCTTTAGTTATATGTAGCTATATAGATTCTCAGAAGATCTTAATTCTAGTATAAAGATATAATATAGAAGAGCGATAGAGTATAGAATATTTAGCCTTTATCAGTTTTTATTTTATTGTATTTTAAGAGGTTTAAAAAAGTCCCTAATCTTATAATCTTAATAATTACTTTTGGCTATATATGTAAGCTTTAGCCTTACTGAAGTCTCTACTATATATAGATTATTACTATAAGGTCTTCTTCCCCTATAGAATTAAATATTATAACTGGGAGTATAACTATCTATTATAATAGGTAATTGTATTACTATTTAAACTAGTTATAAGTTAGTAATGATATAAATATTATTACCATGTATATTATGTAGTTAAAACTATATATAGAGTGAAAGGCTTAGATACTATTATAAATATAAAGTAAAAGTAAGGAAATAGTATTTAGTAAGATACCAGAGGAATATATTGATATCTTAACTATATAGAAGCTTCTACGTTATATAGACGTTATTAATTTATATCTAAATCTTTAGTAAAAAGTTAATTTATAAGAACTACTTAAAATCCTCTAATTCTCTAATAAAAGTCTAGTTAACTTTAGGTTTATGTTATATAATCATTAATTATATCAGAAAGTAAGGAATACTACTATTAAAAAGAATATTAATTAGAAGAAGCTTTCTTCTAATATGAAACATCTATATAATCTATAAAATTACTTTACAATTGTATTAGAATTTCAGAAAAACTTTCTAGAAAGCTTAGATTTTATCTCTAATAAAGTTAATTTACTACGAATCTTTTAGAATCTTTATTAAGAGTTCTATAATATTTGTATTTACTATTGGGGCCTATAAGCTTTTATATAAAGATTATAGAATCTGCAGCTTTCTGTAGTTTATTAGCGGTATAGCTACTATATAGCTACCTTAGCTATTATATTATAGATAATATAATATTTACATTTATAGTATTTATAGCTTTATAGCCTTCTGGTAGCTATTATCTTCCCCCTTGGTGGCTATATTCTTATAGTTATAAAGCTATTAAAATCTTTAATACCTTTCTGTTCTTATATCCTTATATTTTTATATTCTTATACTCTCAGAATTATATCTTAAATCCTTCAGCCTGTGGAACTGAAAGATCCAGGCTATACTTAAACTTAAAGGTGAGCCTCCAGCTAACCCCTAAGCTTTTATATCTATATAGTAAATATCTTTATAGGTTAAGTAAAGTCTTTCTCTACCTCTATAAAGATTATAGTAAAGCCTCCTTATACTTTCCGGTATTACTATTACTAATAATATTACCAGAGGTATCCCTGATACCTCTATAGTAAACTACTTATTATTATAACTAAATAGGTTACATAATATCCCTAGAGGCATTTCTAGTGCCTTTATAGTAAACTGCTTATTATAACTAAATAGGTTATATAATATATATTCCTAAGTATCCTAAAGTTGCTACTATAAAGCAGCTATCTTAAAAACCTTAAAAATCTCTTTTACTTACCTAGTGGTATTATTATTACTATATAGCCTGAAATCTCTATATTCTTATATATACTGATATCTCCCTGGTTATCTTTTGTTTTTTTAATAGCCTTATTAATACTATATATATTAAAATCTCTATATCCTTATACATACTGGTATCCTTCTGGTTATCTTTTTTCTTTTAATAACCTTATTGATACTATATATATTAAAATGTCTATATTTATATATATACTAGTGCGCTATAGTTTCTCCAATAGCCTCTCTTATAGCTTTTGTATAGTGTAGCCTACTTATATAGTGGCCCTCTTATATAGTAGCTATCTTACGTAGTAGCCTTATTAATATTATATATATTAAAATCTCTATACTTATATATATGCTAGTACACTGTAGTCTCTTTAGTAGCCTCTCTTATAGTAATTCTCTTATATAGTAGCCCTCTTATATAGTAATCTTATTAATATTATATATACTAAAATCTCTATAACTATTATACTGATACTAATACCTCTCTGGTTATTTTTTATAGTGGCTCTCTTATATAGTAGCTTCATTACTGCTTTATATATTAAAATCTTTATATTACTATATATATACTGGTATTTCTCTAGTAATCGTTTATATAAAACCTCTTATATTAACTTTATTATTATCGTTACTTATAGTAACTTTTTGCAGTAACTTTATTAATACTATATATCTGAAATCTCTACATATACTATACTGACGTTAGTAGCCTCCTAGTTGTTTTTATAGGAACTTTCTTATATAGTAGCCCTCTTATATAGTTACCTTATTAATATTATTATTAGTAGTATAATAACTATAAGGCTATTAGGGCACTATAGTATACTAACTATATAGTATAGCTTAGTAGTGGAAACTACTACTACTAGTGATAACTAGCTACTAGTTACTACTAACTGCTAGGTAATTAGTAACTAATTACCTAGAGTATCTAAATCTAGCTTATATATAGCCTATAGGTTATATACTATAAATATTAATATTTTTAGCCCTATTAGTATACTATATATAATAATACAAATAATATATCTGTTAGAGTTATAGTATTTTGCTATTACTCTTTTTATTCCAAATACCCTGTATTAGGTAAATAAGGGTTAAGTATTCTACTTTACTCTCATAACCTTATATTTTCTATTTATTCTAGTAAATTAATTATTAGAGTTTAATTTATATAACCTATATAAATTATACTCTCAATTGGTTGAACTTTAATATCAGAAAATTTGATGAACGGATTATATAGTGGCCCGTGCGTTAACGGCTTCCGTTTAATCTGTTGCATGTGAGTTTAATATTCTGAAAATAAACTCTATTTTGATAGATATATCCGGAAGCTTCCTACTTTCAGTGGAATTAGAACTTCCTATCTTTATCACTATTTCTACTAATATTAGTACTGTTTTTAGATATTATTCTGAATTCCCTATTTTTCTGTAATTTATTAAGTGTTAATTTCCCTTAATCTATTTGCTAGTTTTCTATATTAGTTTAACAGATTATAAATTCAGCTTATATACTCTTATTACTTTCTTATCTACTGATATTTATCTCTTATTAATATTAATGTCTATATCTCTACTAATACCTATTTAGGTTATACTAAAGATTATACTAATTAACTTTAAGCTACCTTTTATTTATCTATTTCTGAAAAACCTCTCTTAACTATATCTATAAGGCTCTATAGTCTATTCCTTCTTCTCCCTCAGCTAATAACTAACTAAATCTTTATATTAATTAATTAGTTTAATATTAGATAAATCTATAAGAAGATTATACTAGTTAGGATAGTAAGCTTACTATTAGGCTAGATAAAAAGATAGTTAAGTAGTAGAGGCTAAGATCTTTTATATTTGGGTTTGCTAAAACTTTCTATAAACTGACTTTTAGGTTTACTAAAACCTTTTATAAACTAGCTTTCTAGATTCTCTAAGATCTTCTATAAACTAGAATATTATAAGGCTACTAAGATCTTTATAAATTAGAAATTCTTTTTTAGTTCACTAAGATTATTATAAACTAGGTTATATAGTTACTAACTATTAATAAAATTAGTCTCTTATAAGACTTAAACTTTAGACCTCTACTAATTATAGTTTTTATATTAATCTTTCAGATTAACTATTAGGCTATTTATCTATTAACTTTACTGATCAATAATATTCTACTGAAGTTAGTTTATAAGTATCTTAATTCTATATGAGAATCTCGATTATTTCTTTATTAAATAACTACTTTATATATTTAAGTTATTTCTAAAGATTATAAGAGATACTAAGTTCTACTTTATTTCTATATTAAAAGGAACTTAGAATTATAATATTTAGTTTATCTAAATAGAAGTTTTACATACTAGTAAAAATATATTTATAAATTTAACTAAATCTATTTCTGAAAGTAATTCTAATAAGTATTATAAGGCTCTCAGTTATATATAGTTATACTATAAAGATAGCCTTTTAAGAGTTATAGAGAATAATACTGATATATATAATATATTTCATTATTTGAAAAACGTTTATAAGCCTACTAGTTTTTTAAATAAGTTTCTTACTTATAAAGAACTCTTTAATATTATTTTCAGTAATTTTAAGATTATAGAAGAGTATCTAAATAAGATAAAAGAATTTATTAATAATTTATCTTATAATAAAGTTAAATTACTAGATTAAGTAGTTATTATATATATTCGAAATAGTTTAGATAAAGGTTATAAAAGTTTTACTACTACTATTACTTAAGGTTTTAGATCTAATAAGGATTCTTATAAGTTAGATTCTTTATTCTCTAATTTATTAGATAAATTTAGAAGAAAAATATATATTTCTTTAGTTAATTTTATAACTAAGAAGGATTTTAAGAATAAGATTACTAAGTAGTCTTTTAATAAAGGTAAAAGATTCTGGAAGAAGGAGAAGGATATCTTCTGTAATTACTGTGAAAAAACTAATTATACTAAAGAGAACTATTTTAATCTTTATTCTGAAAAGGCTTCTAGCTAGATAAAAGCTATAAAAAATAAAAAGTCTTCTTTTTCTGCTTCTATTAATAAGAAAAAGAAAAAGAAGAGGAAGAATAAGAATAATAATAACTTTAAAGAAGTGAATGTTCTTTTAATAGATAAAAATAATATTGAAAAGATTTCTAATTCTATAACTAAAGATCTTATATAACTTAATTTAACTGTTATTAAAGAAACTAAGGAAGAGAGTAAAGAGGATATTAAGTTTGAAAATATAATTCTTACTTAACCTCTTTTAAAGTCTTATACTAATAAGACTTTAGATTCTTTAATTCCTGAAATTCAAAAAACTGGAAGTTTTAATATTAAAAATAAGATTAATATTATTTCTTTCTTTATCAATACTAATACTATTATTTATATAGTAAAAGATTACTTTCTTTTAGTTAATAAAATAAAAGTTATTAAACCTATTAAGTGGGATAATATAAAAGAAATTATTTTAATTCTGAAAGGTAATTTAAAAATTACTTTAAATAATATTAAATATCTTTTGAAAAATATCTATTATATACTATAGTTAGATATTAATTCATTAAGTTAATCTAGACTTAATATTATAGGAATCTTATCTATTTTTTTTAATAAACTAATATTATTTGTTGAGAGGTAGGTAGGATTGAGACCTACATCCGGTAAAGTGATACCTTACGTTAAAGGTATATATACCAGATATTCTCA
>MASP02000286.1:436-111605 GCA_001693025.2 Colletotrichum lindemuthianum | reverse complement strand
CCCACTTTAGTGGGTGACGAGTCTTCGAGTTCCAATTAAAGTGGGGGCGGGCACGGGTACCTTGCCAAGGCCAAGATGATCATGTCGACCGTCATGCTCACCTTAGGCTTTTGGCCAACCCCTCATTTCAATTTGGACTCGAATTGAGGAACCTGGGGTAAGAGTGGCGCAAGGTGCGCACATGACGAGATCAGGGTGTCGTGTCAGTCCGCGGAGATGTAGAGACCTCGGCGATCCACGTCGTGAGCGATCTAAGGGGCTGTTGTGCAACAACAACAGTAAGAAGGCTTCCCTAGCTGGACGTTCTCAGCTGGTCGAGTGCCGCCTCGTTGCGGGGAGTAGGAGGAGGAGAGAGCGCTAAAAGCTGGGGAAAGGAGGAGGTTACTGTTCCGCGTGAGGTTTCACGGGGTTCCTCTGCGTGTAGGACGCTGGCTGGATTGGACGACCTCGACACATCCATCAGGGACGAGATCCAAATGTCTTTTGGTCGTAGGGATACACCAGATGCCACTGAGCGTGCACCATTGCGTGCAGCTGCATCACGGCCGCAGAGCGTCATTGCAGGTAACTCTAGCTTCGCTCACCCAAGGCAAACATTCCTCACTCTCTGCTGAAGAGCCCAGTCTGTGAGACAGTTCAAGTTGGACGAATGACGGACATGCTGCGTCTGCACAACACCAGTATCTCGAGATAAGCCGCAGAGGGAGGGTCCGAGAGCGCGCGCGCGAGCATCGGGGCTATAACAACAAACTTCATGTGACCTCAGCCTCCCGCGAGAAAGGCAGGCAGGCGGGGCGTGACAGAGCCTTCAAGGCGAGAATAACCTCGGCCGCCTTGCCCTGTTTACAAAGGTTCTTGGGTGACGGACAAGTCAGCTCATTTAAGATTTTCAGAGTTCGGATTGCGTGGTGCGGGTGTTTCACACAAAAGCCTCGGACGAGCTTTCCCCCCCACGAACTGATTCAGTATGTATTGGCCATGGAGGAAACGAAACAGTGGGTGGGCTGGCGGACGAGCAAACTGACTTTTCTGGTTTCTTCGCCTGCGGCCGTTTTCACGGAAACGCCGTGGGCGCAGATCGCAAATGATCGCCGGGCGTGGACGAGCTTCTGGAGTCTCGTCGAAAACGAAACGCAGGAAATTTCCAACCAGAGCATCTTGGCAGAATGGGCGCCACTGTCCAGGACAAGCGAGAAATTATCTGCAATTCACAATGTCCGAGGGGAAAGCGATGACTCTTCACTTCAGCCTCCTCACTCGGCTCCTCCCGCGGGAACTGCGCCGGGGGGAATGGGCTTCGGGATGGCAGCCGAAGGGGAGAGTTGGCGGCTCACTTGTCTGATTCCAGGGCCGTTGCGGCGGTCAAGGGCAGAGGCCGACGGTAGCGGCCAGCACCGGACCGGCGGTGACGAGGACGCCCTGCGCCTACACGCACGCTAGGTAGGACATGGTAGTATAGGTAGACGATGCTGCTCGTGGGTCGTAGGGTTGTGGTACGGCGACCGCAAAGCCGTATACCCCGAGGGGTTCCGGTTTGCAAGGGCTGCGTGGAAGCCAAGGCATACCGACTCCGTACGGAATGACACAAGACGTCTGTACTACGTATCCGTACTACGTACGGAGTACAAGCACAATTTCTTCAGGGTTTCGATGTTGACATCATGGGTCGTGGCCGGCTGTCATCCCGCATGATGGGGCCAGACGACGCCGGCAGGAAAAAAACAAGTGGACAATGTTCACAGTTCACCTTGGTACGAATACTTGTACGGATACAAAGTCGGAGCACCCATTGTAGCAGGGCTGCAGGAACTGTGGTCCGTTGCCCAGAATTAGAATAGCGCCGAGATCGGGGTCTGACTGTGACGGCCTGGATCGTGATGGAACGGTTGGATCTCGACCTCTTCGCTGCTGCTGTGGGAAGGTCCTTTTTTTTCTTTGTCTTTTTTTTTCCTCTGGTACGGTCCTTGGGTCGATGAGGTGCGATTTAGAGGGGTGAGTTTCTCCAGTCTGCAGCCGTGACAGTGACATGTGTGGATGTGCGTGGATGATGTTCGCCAGGGGTTGGTGATGCGGTGATGTGACGGGAACAATACCACAAATTACAATGGTTACCCACGGGGAAAAGCAAAATTTTCATAGCTGTTTACGCCCTGCCCTGCGGCTGCATACCGCCGCGGTCAAGACCCCTTTCGGAAATTCCCAGCAGTAGTTAATATGCGGTGACTCCCAACTCGAGAGGAAGCTCCACCGGCCGAGAAGCCTCACGAACCTGACAAGCATAGCAGACTTTCCTTTCCGCAGGAGGCCGGCCCCTGGCGATGTTTGTGAGAGCAAAGACAGGAATGGTCGCTAGGAAAAATTCCATGGAAAACTGCGAGCGCAGGTGACCTTGGTCCTACACGGTACGTAAGAGAAACATGGTGACTGGTCAGATGGCCTTGGAAGTGGAGGCGGGCCGTGATCCGGCTCCCTGTCTTCCCGCTCCCTCGCCTCTTTTGGATGTGAATCTCTTCTGTTGTATCCGTACGTAGTAAAGTATACTACATAGTAGGTCGTTCCAAGGGCCCTGGTCCGAGGGGGCTCCGGAGCCCACGTTCCTTGGGTGCTTGGATGGCGTCGAGTCTGGGCCCTTTGACCAGAGGAAGAGGAGAAGCTGGCACGTTTTGCTGCCCAGCGGGAGCGAAGTCGTGTCAAGTGCGTAGTGATGGTGAAAATTTTCGAAAAGGAGCTCCATCGCGAGATGAGGCTTTTGCTTGGCAAACCAACCTCTGTACTATGTAGGATGTACGATTACTTCCTCCCCGCTCTAGAGGGGAATGCACTCCGCCTCGGGGATCGCTGTCCGTTACGAGGACGCTATGGTGGGGGTGGATGGGATGGGTTAACGGTGGTCTCCGTATGCAAGTCGGTCGCTACAAGTGGAAGTGTTCTCGATCGTTCTTGGGTCTGGGCGAAGATGCGGTGGCTGGTGGTCTGATGGGGATCTGAGATGCGAACTGACGAGAGACATGCTATGTACAAGCCAGTTGAGGCTTGACGTCTTCTGCCTGTCTGTCTGCTGTCAGCTTACTTGGATTCATTGGCGCGTCTGGTCATTGTCGTTCGTCGTCGGGACGAGGTGCCACGATGAATATGTCACCGACCGGACCGGCCCACACCTTGGTATGGCCTCACTTTTGGGTGGTCGCACGCTCCAGGACTTCAAGCTCCCCTCCACACCTCAGGTCGCAACGCGATGAGCCTCGTATCACGTCGGAACGGAAACGCCATCGTACCATGTCAATCGTAATGTGTGACGGCTAGCTGGACCGTCACATCATTTCCATGGACGTTGGTGTACACGGCTGCTACTGCGTACCGCTGGACACCGCAGGCTTTACACGGACTCGGTATGGGATATTCTGGCATCAGTCTCCGGAATACTGGCATCATTCGCTCGCCGGAGCTTGTCATGTCAAGCGGCAAGGGACTTGAAGTTTACCGCCTGCACGACGAGAACACACAGTACCTACGCAGTAATTAGTCACCTACTCACAGGCAAGTTCCGACAACGATCTGCTGTAGATGAAGGCATGAGACGGTATTTCTCGTTCAGGGAACCCGGATGGCTGGCTATACAGTACAAGTGGTGATGGCGATGCATGCGACCGGAATTGTCTTGTCACCATGTTGCGATGGCAGCGCCAGCATGATACCATCTGCTCCGCTGTCACTGTCGCTGTCACTCACAGTGTGTCTCGTCGGGTAGTTAATTAGTATCCGCATACGACCTTGATCGACGTTGTCCAGTCACCGACGCCGCCTCCGTTCACGTTCCCATTGCGACGCCGCGCCCCTGATGTTGCGCAATCGTGGGCGACCGGGCACTAGTCTTGGGGTCGTGAATCGCAATACCGTATATGGTAAAGCTGCAAAGCTGCAGAAGCTCAAGGTGGTTGTTCCCTGGAGCGGCCAGGAACAGGAGCATGTGTCGGTGACGGTGACGACGATGGAGCTGGATGGAAGTATAGTACGTGCTCGCTTTCAGTCGGTATAGGAGTCCGGCGAGGCTCTAATAATTACAAGTAATCAATCTTTGATTAGGATCGTGAACGAGATTTACTGTGCAAGTGGTCGATTGCAGGCATGGTGTAGCCACCGGAAGACATACCAATGAGTAATTTCGGCTGCTCCTCCTCTTCCTACCGTGACTTACTTGACCGCCGATATTATTGTCGACTCGCATTTGCAACTTTCCCACAGTACCTTGGTTCAGCGTATTCACATCGCGATCAGACGGCAGCAGAACTAGGTAGACAGGACTCATTGTCACTCTAACGAAACTGTGGCTGATCCCCTCGTGTTTCGGTGACTACTCCGTACCTACGGACAGATACTTGACTACGTACGTACACGTGTATCCGTATGTACTTGAGGTACACGTGGGCCTCGTCCGACAGCGTCCACGTCGTGGCCCAGGAGAGGAGGGTTGGGCGTCCATTTCTCGCCAGACCAAGGATCACGATGGTCAGGAGGACCGGTTCTTTGTACGGACGCAGTTCGTACACTTAGTATACGCAGTAGTGGGCTCAGTTGCTGGTCTGTTGGCTACTATGTAAGTAGGCGCTTCGGTCATGTTGGTCAGAATGTACAGTACAAACGTAACAACTGGGCTCTCGGCTCATACTTGGATCAGTTGGATTCGGGGACATCCACAGTGGAGAGCGGCTGGACTCTCTTTTTTTTTCACTTCTTTTTACTGCCCAAATTTTTCTCATGGGGATGTATTCCACTGGGGCTGGGCTTCCGCTTGGGGGGAGGGGGGTGGAGGTACGAACCACAACAGTCATCGACAGGCTTTTCGCCATGTACTCGTACGTCGTTGGGATGTACCCAACAGCAGCCTGAAGGCTACCTTGGATACCTGCCATATACGCAGTACACATACCAGCAGTACATACGTAGTAGTACAAGTAGCGACTGATGTGTGCTGGCTGGGCCGGTGTCACACGCTGGGGCGGAGCTGTCTTTTCATTTCATGACACATAATTACTCGATGAAAAGCTCGACCATCACGAGCTGGCGAGACATAATAACGCGACGGCCCTTGAGCCGACGGGTGGGAGTCAGAGGGAAGAAGGAATAGTCGTCATACATAGTACAAGAGCTGATCTATAGCCGGGTCGTTTGGTTCTAATCATCTGTTGTCTTTGCAACTTGACGATACCTTCATCTCACCAACAACCTTGGACGAGCAAGACGAAGAAGAAGAAGCCGAAGAAGCATCTTGCATCTTGCACCTTCTCCACCTCCACCCTCATCTGAAGCCGCCTCTAAGCGCTGCCGCAAACCAGCTCCGGTCCACAGTCCACCACGACTTACACGGAAACTTCTTTCCCACGACACAAAGAAAAAGATTCTTTTGTCTCTGCTATTCCCAAGAGACCTGTTTTCCTCCCATACTCATTCGACTTGACTCGAGTTCTCTCTCCTCAGACCACCACCTTCACCTCGTTTCGAACGTTTGGTTTCCTGCGATTACCCTCCCCGTCACTGCGATCGAGAGATAGAAAACGACGACGAGCAGCCGCAAGAGCCTCAGCCCAGGGCATTACACACCCCTCAAAGCGAACCAAACGCAAACCAACTCTCAGCCTTCAGCCTTCAGCCTCTCAACCTACCTGCCACACCAAAACTGCGCCCCACACCTGCCTGCGTCGCTTTGGCCCTGCCACGCTTTCGTTTTCTCGTCCAGAGCAACAACAAACAACAGCACATCTTCTCATCTGGTCCTCCAGGTCCTCCACCACCACCGCTACCCAAACCCAGACAAGCCCGACTCTTGGCTGGCACGAAGACTAAAGAACGAAACGAAAAACAACACTGCCAGCGCAGAGCAAAAGAAGAACGTTTTTGCTACGCATCATCCGTCATCTGGCCAGGCATCGAGAAAAACGAGGATCCAAGAAGAGCTCCAACAAAGCATCGCCCCATCACCCAGACCAAGCCTCTCTCTCTATCTCTCTGTCTCTCTCTGTCTCCTCTTTGGCATAGCCATAGCGAAAAGTACAAAGAGACTGCTACCCCTCCATCCATCCAGCAACAGCCAGTCATCCATCAACGGGACAAGACATCAGCAGACCTCGGCCTCGCACGCATACGCACATCCGCATATCCACTGCCCCCCATCCGAAGGAAAACCCTCCGGCCCAGCTCAAGGTCACCAGCCTTTGCGCTTCCACGGCCACTCGCACATAACCCCAACCGCACTAGCCCATTCGTGCTGGGCTTCGAACACGAACAGGCGCCCGCTTCCCCTCGCTCGCCCATCCCTCGGGATCCGGCGACTCGAACCCTTTTTGTCCCTTTCTCACACCACACCAACTGGGAATAACGCGAGTTTGAGTCTATATACCAACCCCGGGCCCTGCGCCCTGTGCCCTGCGACCTGCGACCTGCGACCTGCGTCACACTACATCGTTGCTGGCCGTCACATCAACCAACCCCTGCTTCGTCGTGACACTCTTCCAACACTCGTACACACGTGTACACACGCATACACGTCCAACCCTGACCAAGCATTAAAAGAAGCGCCTTGGAAGACGCATCCCGTTCCAGATCCAGCAAAATCGAACGATTAAATCCGGGGAAATCGACATCCCAACCATCCAACATCCGCCAACATGCCCCACAGAGTCGCCAACTTCCTGCGCAGTTCCACCGAGAACTTTGGTGTGAATCTCAAGACCATCCGCCACCAGTCTGCACACGGCAACCACAAGACAGCAAAGAACAACGCCCAAGATCAGGGCCTTCTCCGTAGGCTACCACTCGACCGCCACTCCTCCTACTCGTCCGATGACGGCGACACCATCCCCTACAACAAGATGTTCGCCACGGAACCCGTAGACCACCTCCACCCCAAGGAGAAGAAGCACCACCACCACCGCCTCTCTCTCCCCTTTGGCCGCTCCAAGGAAGCCCACGAGAACCCCCATGCCAGGCTCGACTGGAAGATCGAGAGCCCGCCCATCGTCTTCTTTGGCGACGCCGAGAACTCCACCGGCGCCCTCGTCTCCGGCCAGATGCTCTTCGACGTCAAGGACGACCAGCTCGAGCTCGAGTCCTTCGAGGCCAAGCTCAACATCCACGTCCAGCAGAAGCGCCCCTTCACCAACCACTGCGGCGAGTGCACAAACCAGTACACCGAGCTCAAGCGCTGGACCTTCCTCGCCCACCAGACGACCCTCAAGAAGGGCATCCACACCTTTCCCTTCTCCATCCTCCTCGAGGGCCACCTCCCGGCCTCCATGGACACGCCCGTGACGTCCATCGCCTACGAGTTCAAGGCCGAGGCCGCCCTCGTCAAGGGCACGTCGGGCGGCTCCCAGTCGCCCATCCGCTTCGAGCACAACCTCGACGTCAAGCGCTCCCTCAACCAGCCCGAGTTCCCCCACCACTCGGTCCGCGTCTTCCCCCCGACCAACATCAAGGCCAGCGCCCATTACAACCAGGTCATCCACCCCGCCACCGCCCACAACGTCTCGTTCCGCCTCGACGGCCTCACCACCGCGAACCCCGCCAACAAGACGGTCGAGTTCTGGAAGCTCAAAAAGGTCACCTGGAAGCTCGAGGAGACGATCAAGACCGTCGCCCCCGCCTGCGAGAAGCACGCCCCCGCCGGCGCCCAGGCCTGCCAGAAGGGCGTCTCGCGCTCCGAGACGCGCGTGCTGGGCGAGAAGTACATGCACGACGGCTGGAAGTCCGACTACGGTTCCAGCGACGGCCACGTCGAGTTCGAGTTCGACTACGGCGTCGTCGCCGCCAGCAGCAGCAGCAGCAGCAAGCACCACGCCCCGCGCTACGCCTGCGACATGAAGTCCCTCGACGGCACCGAGGTCACCCACGCCCTCATGATCGAAATGGTCGTCTCCAAGGAGTGGGCGCCCATCGGCAAGCCGCACCTCGCCACCCAGACGGGCACCGGCCGCATCCTCCGCATGCACTACCACGTCATGCTCACCGAGTGCCCCGGTCTCGGCGTCAGCTGGGACAACGAGGCGCCGCCCGTCTACCAGGACGTCCCGCCCTCGCCGCCCGCGTACCCGGAGCAGGTGCTGCCGCCGCCCGTCGAGAACGAGAGCCTCGAGCACCTCGACGCCGAGTCGCACAGCGCGCCTGGATCCGTCCACGGCGAGCAATCATTACGAGTCTGATTAGTCATGACTACACTACTATTTTAATCATGGGATAAAGGAGCGGGACTTAATACGAAAGAAAGGAGCGGGAAGGCTTTGGGATCAGGGAAAACTAAAAGTTTTGTGATTTGGCTGGATTTGTTTTTAACAACGCGCATTATACCCCTCGGTCACACAGTACCGGGCGCCTTCAACGGTTTTTCTTTCTCTATTTTTTTCCTTTTCTATCACTGTTTACTGTCGATATTCGAACAGATTTCTACAACGGGTAGAACGACTTGGTTTCTCAACTATTTCTGGGTTTATGATGGTTTTCGACATGATGGCATGACAACTCGTGTGAGGGGAACATGATGGAAGATGGTGCATTGCGAGGCGTTCACTTGGGGATCCAATACTTTGGATGGTTGACAAGAGTTGACGGAAGGATATTTCCTCGTCTCGAGGCTTCAACAGTAGCCCAGCTCATGACTTGAAATAATAACTACACCACTACATCAAACACGTACATTCCCATCAGTGAAACAATGTGATTGATGTCGACACTGAGAATGAGCATGTATTTGGTACACGTTAGTAAAGCACTTGCTGTTCCCTGTTGGGGCCGTCTGCCCCGACTCGCGTGCAGAAGAAGCATCACGAAATCTCAAAATTGCCCCTCACGAGCGACACAAACCGCCAAAAAGGAACCTGACATGTGAAAGTCTGCGAACCTGCCCGTCAGGCTGTCCCTGAAAGACACCGATAAAAAATTAAGACGCAGGCGTTCACACGCTGCGGCTCTCCCCACGCTGTTCGTTTGGCTGGCTATGCGGGAACAGCCAACCCGGGAACGGGCTCTGCAGGAGTGCAAAGTGTGAAGAGGTGTTGATCTTAGGAAACCATTACACAACGGAAACTACCAAGGTTCTAGACCGCGGGAGTTGGGGGTAGGTTAATTTGTACTAGCTAATTACTGCACAGAGGCTGAATGTACGTTTTTTTTTTTTTTTTTTTTTTTTTGTCAACGGGCGTCAGAAGGAAATTCTCGTATGCACGAGCGTGGTTCTGGTTTAGGTAGCATGCCAAGTTTCGGGCCGCGCGAGGCAGAAAAAGTCAATTGAAGCTGACGCGGTGCGTCGGGATAAGACTTGTTGGCTTTTTGGGAATAGTGTTTTCAACCCAGAGGTGTGTGGAACTTGAGTCGTCTGGGGATGGTTGCGGGATGCCGTTTGCCGCACCTTTTTGGGATTTTGCGAGAACCAACAGACGCGAGCATTTTTGTTTTTTTGTAACTTATGTATGGAGAGGTCAGTAACTCGCAGAGTACGCAACCGCATGGCGGCGCGAAACGGTCTAGAACTCGGCGGTGGATGAACGACAGGTCACAGCTTGGTGGGCATCTGGGACCGGTTTGGGTTGTGGATAACATCTTCGCGGAGACGAGCAGGTCGCGTTCCACCGTGTTGTGGACTTTGTGACCTGCCTGCCTGCTTCATGTACCAAGAGCTTGGGAGGATTCACGCCTGGCTCCCGCTGGCGATTGCGCCATGGCAGGGTTTCGATGATGGAGAGTTGGACAAGAGTAATTCCAACATTCGATAAAACCCCATCGTCACACCGTCGTGGGGTACTCTGTCAAACTGCGCGCCCGTCGGTGTAGAGAGTCAGCAGCACGAGGCCAGGTGGGTGAGAGTCGAGCTCGTGAGAGTCAGAGACTACCGCGGACGCACCGGTCCGGTGTCCATGCCCAGACAATCGGATGGCCATTCCGGTGATGTGAGTGCTCCGTGAACCCCCCTGGGGACACTTTATGCGGGTTTACAGGTCCCCCCTAAAAAGAAAAGTGTCGTGAGTCAAGGGACGATGAAGGCCGACGTCGTGCAAGGAGGAAACGCCTCTTCGACCACGCTGGTGCCAGGCCATTTCCGGACCGTCCAGATGGCATCCAACAGTTCAAGCACGAGGGTGGCATGAGCCAAGGCAGTAATCCGGACAGGACATTGTTCGTTCCGGGCATCGGGCTTGGCATCGCGCTCCAGCTGGCGTCAGGCCGGCGCTTGTTTGCGGTTCTCGTTACGTGAGAGTTGTGGAGCTTCACGAACCTCTGGGTTTTGATGTGCTTCCGGACGACGAGCCGGGGATTGCCTTCCGGCGAGCAGAGTTTGGATAGTCCCGCTGGGTGACGCCATGTACTGTATAAAACGCCGAATGGTGATGCAAGGCGCGCTGGACGTGTCCGTTTCCTCGAGGTGGAGCAGTCCTGTTTTACAAGCACGCGGGATGGACGCAGCGGCCTTTTTTGTCCCTTTCTCGTGTCTTCTAAAGCACGACATGTTCCAAGGTTTTCCTGTCGTGTTCCGTGTTTGCGTCATGGCACGGGAAGTATAACTCGCGGGAATTCCACTTGGATCGTCGTGAACTCTCGCTGGCTTTGGAAATCCCCTTGGAGATCTCTGTCGCCTGGGGTGGTAAAAACTTTTTTTTCTCCTGGTCTTCTAGAAGAGAATTTTCAACCTTGTCTTCGTTCAGTGACCCCCCCGTCATCTGGATCAACCCCCTTCCCGGTCCCGGAGCAAGGTCCAGCAAGCCGCACATTGGATCGGCTCAGGCCCTCCGATGGATATCTTTGATGGATATCTTTATGGATCTATTTGATGGATCTTCATACCGGGACCGCCGTTCTCCATCTCCCAAGGTCGCCCACATGCAAGCACTTGGTTTGCCTTGGAAGAAGAGTTTTCTCTTGCAAAGCCAAAGCCGGTATGCATATGATCCCGGCAACAAATCATGGCATCGGGAGGGGCCAGTCCCACAGTCCCACTCTAGGTGACACACACACCCACACAGAACAGTTTCCCTGACAGATGGGTACGGTGAGTCAAAGTTTGCAACGTGCATTGTTTGTCCATATTCAAAGTGCTTCTTGAATGAAAATTTGAGCCCTGTGAACGTCGATCTCCACCAGGAGACGGGTCGCACTCGATCATCGAGGGCGTCCCTCAAGGCCGGCTGGCGCAATGGTAGCGCGTCAGACTTCTACTTCTCGATTAAAGAGGGATAGATGTTTATCTGAAGGCTGCGGGTTCGAGCCCCGCGCTGGTCAGCTCTTTTGCTTTTGCCGTGTTCTACTAGATGCCAGTACGCATTGACTCCGTCACCATTCGCAACCACACAAGCGACTCCAGTTGGTGGATGTAAATGGCCTTCTTTTTTCTTTCTCTCTCATGTTGCCTGTAATCATTGGTACTGCTACCTCCCTTGCATGTGCATACACATTCTCCTCAATGCCATCGTAATTAGTCTCCAGGTGATCGACCTTACTTCCCTATGTGCCGGCGCATATAACAACGTGACTCTATAAGGCTGCGGCCTGCCGAGCGCAGTGCTCTTCGATGTGTTCCCTACTCCCACCAATTTGCCAGTTGTCTCCGTTCCCAAAGGCTTTTCCCATGCAGACGGGCTGTCGGTAACGCTACAGACGTGGCTTGGATGGCTTCTCGCAACTATATGCTACTCAATACCGACTCATGTGGCTACCGTCTCGCAATTGTGCGGGTCAACGGTGAAAGGGGCGAAGAGTTGACGATAAAAAGGCTGAACTCGCCGATGTAGTAAGCAAGATCTTCCGATGTCACGTAAACATCTCACAGGGCTCTCTCTCTCTCTCTCTCAAAATGAAAGAAAAGAAACCATCATGCCCCTCCCCTTGATCGACACAAAAACTCAGAATCTGTCATCAGCTTCGAGTATTCTGATCAGGATTGACGGGTTTCGGTTGGTGTTGAGGTGTCATCGAAATCCGATACTGAAGAAACAAAGTAGTATGAGCTTTGACCGTCATGAAAAAAACAAATAGAATAGTTGAACACCAATTTGAACCATCAATTTGCGAGTCTGCGAGTAGTAGATATAGCATGGACGAGAAATAACTACATCCAAGCCCCCAGGAAGCTGCAATCTCATACACGAGCTCATCGCATAAAATCTCTCTTCCGACGTTCCTCTATGTAACAGCTGGTCATGTCGAAAAATTTCGTTTAGAGCCAAGTGTAGGACGTGGCATGGTTTTCTGGGGTTTGGGATGAGGGAAGATAACCTATCACCTCGTGGCACAAGATATCTGAGTTATTCAACGACCGTCGAATCGTCAACTATTGGACTTCTGGCGCCAATTCCATGGCTACCATATTGCCGTACGATGAGCTTTCTATCCATTATCTTGGGATTGGTAATGCACAGGCACTTGATGTTCCACAAAAGACGCGTGCCTCAATCACAACCAGCCATGCTGTGAACTAGACAGTGAAATGCGCACGTCAACGTCGTACACCCATAACGGTGGCGGGAAGAGATGGTGGAAGTAAAATGGCAGTTGAAATAGCTGTAGGTGTCATCCTCTGACTCCATGCACTCGCACATCCCTTTACTGGGCAACCAGTTCCAATGCCTGTGTGCCCTCAGTACGAGTATGTTGCGCAATGCCAGCACAAGTGACAAGGGACAAGATGGCCAGTGGTGAACACGACGCCGGCTTCTTAACCAGGTCGCTGATTCAATCAGCGGAACCTCCTTACTCAGCTGCGTGCCGGAGTCGCCCAAGTCCGGATACTTGCCTCGTCAAATCGGCGACAACGATATCCGCCGGCTCGGAAATTTCTCGGAACGGATGGGCCCGGACTGGCGGGGATTTGAAATCAAGGCCGCGGCAGCATCCGGAGCCGGAGGTGGGTCTCCGAAACGGCTTAGAAATGGCCACTTACTAATCATTCTTACTCATGACTTCGAGCTGTTGACTGGTTCATGGTGATGCAATCACTCTCACCTGTGTTTGCCGAGACTGTTTTAAAGGCCCCTCACCACCCCCCGCTCATACGTAAATCTCGGGAATGAGAACAACATAAGAAACCGCAACATTGACTGCTTGATCCGTCTCACCTCACTACCAAAAATCTCACTTGGTTGTCTGTACGGCATAGCATGCACACGATCCTTCGACGAGCCCCGACTCTACTAAGACCAAACATCGTTCCCCGCACCATCACCATCCCCAGATCCATCACCACAATGACGACCGGCATCTTTCGCTACCTTGACCCAGCCACCCTGGAGGGCGGCAACAGCAAACCCTGGAGCAAGGTCGACGTCGACGTGACCTCCTTCAGCCGCACCGAGCGCCGCCGCTCCGTCGCCAACATCCGCGATGCTGCGGTCGAATTCGGCACCGACATCTCCGGCTTCGCCGTGTACAGCGCCCCGGCCAAAGAAAAGAACTTCACCGACGACCAGGCCGTCCGCACGGGCTACTACGCCGAGGTCGAGGCGCTGCTGCGCGAGAAACTGCCGGGCGTGAAAAAGGTGGTCATTTTCGACCACACGATCCGCAGGAGGGAGAAGTCCAGCCCGCGGCAACCCGTGCAGCAGGTCCACGTCGACCAGACGCCCGGCGCGGCCGAGGCGCGCGTGCGCAGGCACGTTCCCGCCGACGAGGCGGACGGACTGGTCGAGGGACGGTACCAGATCATCAACGTGTGGAGACCCATCGGACACCCGGCGTCAGACTTTCCGCTGGCGGTGATTGACTGGAGGACAACGGAGCCAAAGGACCTCGTTGCGGTAGACTTGCTGTACCCGAAGAGGACGGGTGCGGATGACGACGACAGGGGGAAGGAGGTCCTGGCCGATCCCGAGACTGCACAGTCGACGGAGGGGTATGAGGTGAAGGGTGAGTTTGAGACATTTCCTCGAGTGCCGGGGATGCAACGTACTGACGGTATCTAGGCGAGACTTATGCCATTGCGCCCAGCGACAAGCACAAGCTGTACTACGCAAAGGACATGACGCCCGACGAGGCCATGTTCATCAAGTGCTTCGACTCGAGGAGTCAGGGCCGTCCTGGTGGCAAGGAGGGTCTGGCAGGTCTGACGCCTCACACGGCTTTTGTTGACCCTGCCACGCCTGCGGACGCCAAGGGCAGACAGAGCATCGAGGTCAGATGTTTGGTGTTTTACGACTGAAGCCCTCATCCAAGGAAAAGAAGACACGTATATATGTAGACTTGTACACCGCGTACGAGTTTGATGATGAATGAGAGCACATTAGAAACTTCCGAGAGCAGTATAGAACTGCGAGGTAATGTGCAGTGAGTGTATTAGCTGACATGCTACGGATAAAGGGGGTATCTGGGTATACTGATGAATCGTCTAGAAGAACAGCGCGACTGTAAGGCAAAAGAGGGACAACATCACGAACACGTATCCAAAAACGATGAACCGGTCAGCTCTAGGCAGACTGGTAGACCGCAACGTACGCAGTCTCCATCATGCTTCCATACCCACCCAAGGTCGAACCGTCGGGATTCCCAGGCTATCACAGTCAGCACTCTCTCAACTCACAGACGAAAGTGACCTCGCAACAGGAAACACCACTCACCCAGTTCCCGCCAACCGCAACGTTGAGGATGAAGAACAGCGGCGCGCGCGCCAACGTGTTCCAGATGCCCTCGCTCCCGATCCTCGCGCCGCTGATCTGGTGAAACTGCTGCCCGTCGCGGTACCACGTAACCGTCTCCGTCTGCCAGTTGCCGGAGCGGCGGTCCCACTGGATGCGCCACGTGTGCCAGCCCTGGTCGGGGATCCCCGTCGCGGCGCCGATGCCGTTGGGCTCGTTGCACGCGCCGCCGGGCAGCGCGTCGCAGTGCGCCGTGCCGTAGCCCGTGAGCTGCCCGTTGACCGTCTCCAGGATGTCGAGCTCGCCGCAGCGCGGCCAGCCGACGCCGTTGCGGATGGCGTCGCCGAGGATCCAGAAGGCGGGCCACATGCCGCGCTTGCTGGCGACGCTGTTGTCGCCGAAGCGGATGAGGCCCTCGGCGACGGTGACGCGGCCCGCGGACGGGGTGAAGGTGTACCGCGACTCGACGCGCGCAGAGGTCCAGCGGCCCGAGGCGGCGTCCCTCCAGGGCACGATTTGCAGGGTGCTGCCGCCCGAGAGCTGCATGTTGGCGCGGGAGGTGGTGTAGTCCTGCAGCTCGTTGTTGACGCGCAGGTTGGTGATGATGTTCCAGTTGCCCTGGTTGATGCCGGAGCCGCCCGCGCCGGCGAAGGTGTCCTGCCAGAGACGGGTGAAGCCGGCGTAGTTGGGAGCGTCCCAGGCGGCGACGAGGGTTGGGAGGAGGAGGGGGAGAAGGGAGGGGAGATGCATGATGGGTGGTTTTGTATGGTTTTCTGAAGGACTCTGAAGGGTTATTCGCAGGAATGGATGAAGATGGCTTCGGATAGACAGAAATGACAGTGAAGGATTGTTTCTTATAGAGACAGACTGGAAGTGAGTTAACTTTGAATGAAGGGCATGTCTTGGAGTTCAAGATCACGATGGAGAGAGTAGTTCTAGGACGGCACGAGGTTGGGTGAGCCGGCCGTGAGAACAAAACTAAAGTGGTCGTCATGGGACTTGTTCGTTATATACGGGAACATTCTCACCAGAAACAAGATGGAAAGAAAGAGTCATTGTCTCGCGTCGGCCAAGGCTGCTCGATAGATTCCATCCCCTCGGCGAGTCTAGACCGCAGTTGGTTGCTGTCCAAATGTGGATGCTGAACACAAGACAATTGCTCGTTTTGACTTCGCCCAGTGCCAGAGTCTCAGGGGTCCGTCCAATCTCTGGCCAGAGTGAAGAGTTTCAAGGAGAGGTCGCTGGTAGTCTGCCTGCGGTAATCTCTCCCTGGACGCTCGGCACGAACGTGGCACGGGGCCGGCACGGCGTCCGGGATATCATATGGCACGTCGCCTGCGAGACAAGCCACGCGAAAGGGCCAGCACGCGGCCGCTCGCCGGTTGAGACAGGTCATCGCGGGGCTACGACAGGTGGCTTGACCCGGAGGCGATCTGCCCCTTGCACATCTCCCATGGTCTGGCGACATATGCATGCACGACAGCAAGATGAGGTAGGAAATTTCGGGGCGGAAAAGCTGTTGGACCACGCGCAGAGTTGACGCCTCATCGTTGGCCGCACTGCTTCCAGTACAGCAAGAAAGAAATATCAAGGCACTAACCGGTAGCCAATGGCAAAAGCTTACCAGGGTCTTTTCGATTCGGGCTTTTCCAAAGGAGGGTTCGCCTTCGGGAGACGTGTCGGCAGAGGCGTAGTTCATCTCCATCATCTCCCAATCACCATGCCATAACGACAAGCCGTGAAGAAAAACCAGGAGTCGAAGACGAAGCCACATCTCGCTACCAGCTGCGCGGCACAGCACGTTTGCTGATCGATCCGGTTGGTGGGCATGAATTCTTCCCCCTTTTTCTGATCTGCCACGCGGGAAGTGGCATCTACCTCCCAAAGGAGATGTTCTTCCTCTCGAAACCTCAGATAAATTCCAGCGGCATACCACCCGGTGACATACCCTTGTTCTCTAATAGCCCTCCCGTCTTCGCCAAGCAGTCTTGGTTTTCGTCACGTCCAGTAAGCTGCGAGATGGTGACCAGACCTGCGGGAAGACATCAGGCGCGAGATATTGGTGCTTGTGCGACGGACCAGTCAGAGGAGAGAAGGGGTACCCGGACGCCACCGCGCTAGCGGCAGTTGCGCAAGTAGTCTGTCCAGCTGCAGTAAAACTTCTGGGCATATGGGCTGCAGGCAAGAGTAAGATCAGACTCTGTGGCCTCTTCCAAGAGTCTTGGGCTCGAGTCAGGTAGTAACTCGGGAGACGGCTAGCTGAAAAGACGTTGCGTGAGAACAGGTTGTAAACAACGTGGACAGCTGGGTCTTTGATGAGTGTTCTGGTAAGGGGTGAGCCTTTTCTTGGATTCGAAGCCAAACCGCTCGACAGCTGTCAATGGTACCGTTCAAGTGAAGCGAGTTTCAGAAACCAACTGCCAATGAACGTCTCCGACTGTCGAATGGTCCACGCTGGACAAACGAGCATGTGGAAAGGCTCGATGCTACCTTGCCAACAATGGGTTTAGGTCGGGTGAGAGGTGCATGAGCCAACGCGACCAGCTCCCTGAGTTGGCAGCGGTGGCAACTCTGATTGGCCGACGAAGCAAGTGCAAGGGGCTTCGTGATGCTGGAGACTTGGTAAGATGGTGTGTGTGGGTTGGGCTGGGCTAGAACTGGATGCAGCCAGTCCCCCTGAACAGGGAGAAAACATCGAAAAGGCGGAAGAGATTGGTCCTCAGAGTTGCGTCATGCGAAACGTTCCATGACCCGCAGAGCTCCATTCATTCCCAAAGGGTATCTCTACCTGAGTCGGAATGACGGAACAGTCACCAGCGCCCGATCACTGGGCCGGAAATTGGTGGGCCCTCCGACCGGAGTGTCGGCGCTACCCGACCCCACAGTGTCCCCGCATGTCGGCCTGGCTGTCGGGGCTGCCGGGCCCATTTCGGACAGACTGTCCTAGCAGGCAGGTCAGCCGACGTGGTCACGATTCTCACTGCCTGTCTCGGCAGATGACAGTCTTTCCTCTTTCCTCTGCTGTCCAGACACTGTAGTGAGTACAGCTAAAGACAATGCATTGTTGCGTGTGAAACCAGATTCCCCTGGATGCTGACTAGTCGGTATCGCTAACCTACACTACGCATACCGGCTAACTTAGCATCGATAATCAAGCGCTCTTCAGTATTTGAGTCGTCACCAGACAGTGGAATGCAAAGACGGTGAGAAATCATGACCATAAGTAATCGGTAGCGGTGTAGTTCACGGAGTGACACTGCTCGACCTGCTGTCATTTTACCAGGGGAGAGTCATCGAAAGTTGGCCTTTACCGAGCTGCTTCAATTTACTGGATTACTCAAGGGCTGCTTTTGCGGTTCAGTCACATGTGCGTAGTAGACAAGCAAGCAACAGTAGTCGCACGGGTCCTCTCGGCCCATGTTCAGCCCATCTAGTTCACAAGGTCAACTTCCTGGCCGCTGCCAGGGTATCTTGCGTCCTTCATACAGTGTTATCTAGAAAGTTCAAAGAGCCTGCTCCAGCGACGGCGCTGAGTCTTGGGCCCCCGACCTGCCCGATGGCGACATCGAGGACGTGGCTGTTTTCCTCAACATCGCCCACTGCCGCTTCAGCTTCGTTCAGGACTCAACTTTGTCAACATGTCTGACGCGCGCGGCAGCCTGTGTCGGCGTACGGAGCGCTGGGTGCGGCCTCTCTCGAGAAATTTGCTGTTCAAGGACGACGACGGGGAACAGCATCCGCAACTAGACAAAAATGACGAGGTATGGCTTATCTGGATCGCCTGGGAGATTGGCGACGCCGAGTTTTTTCTCGGCGTTGGGGTGCTTGCCGAGGCGGGAGAGCATGTCCGAGTTGACGGCGAGACCGGCGTCGACGCCCGGGAAGTTGTAGATGCTGACGGGCACGGGGCTGGCGTCGGCGAACTGTGGGGATAATGTGAGCTGGGCGTAGTTCATGGTGTGAAAATGAAGATTTGATGCGTTCTGACCTCTTCGAGAAATTGACGATGGCCTCCTCGTTCATGGCGAAGTGGAAGTAGCTCGGGACGAGAACCAAAGCGAAAGTACTCAATGCGGTGGACGGTGGAGACCAGACTTGACCAGGAACTCGATGTGGCCGGTCTGGACGGCCCAATCGATCTCCTGGTCGGCGTGATCAGCAAACCAGGTTAAGCAGGGAACGTGGATACCGGGGGGAAGGGAGCCATTGTGAGTTGAAAATCTTGGGTTCGGTGTGGTGAAAGTGAAGCTGGAGAGTATGGGATCAAGCACTTCAGCGAGGCCTGAACAGCAGCTGATGATATGGTTCGTTTAAAAGACCCGTGAAGCTCCGTTACTCGACGCTTCTACCCCACGCCTTCGTGACGATGGTGGGGTCTTTCTTCGAACAACATGTTTCCGACAGGCGCCCTCACCCCACGGGCAGAAACCCGATCAGCGTGAGCGAGGATATTGCGGAGTATCATGTATGGAGCGACGAGAACCAGCCTTGTCTTTGGACAATGGCAAAGCACGAGTAGAAGATGGCATGCATCACAGACCGGATATCTACGCGGACCTTGTCCGCATCTTGCTTGGCCTGAACCTCTTCGAGCACCTGCGCCGTGATCTTGGCATTTTCCGCAACGCATTCCATCCGGAGAATCTGCGTCTTGATCCATAACATCTCCCGAGGATCCTGCTCCTGTGAACCGAGCATCAGCAAGGGCCAGAGCATGTTGACCGGCAGCAAGTTGTCGGCATCCAGGGAGTCGACGAGCTACCTCGCCAACCACCGGATCTGATCCAGCGCCTCCGTCGCTTCCTTCGTCAGGGGAAACGGTTTGTACGCCACCCTGTGGAGGTAGAACTAGCTGGCGTGGTAATTCGCCAGATACGTGCGGAAAGCCCTCGTTATGACAAACGCAAGATGGGCCGAAACATGCGGTTCCTTCAGTCTGCCCGCCACGGCGTAGTCCGTCGAGGGCAGCCGTTGGTCTTACAACGCCCGAAGGTCTGCGGCAATGGCCCCGCCGATATTCATCACCTCCGTCTTGTCCTCGACCGTCCCGCGAGGCCGGTGCCAAGGGTCGATTTCCGATATGCGGCCCATGAAGCTCTGCAGACTGCACCTGTTGGAAGAAGACGATACCCGGTTGCTAAAGAACTTGGATGAGCACGTCCTCGATGTCGCCGTCCGCCAAGTCTTCCTTTGACGAGTCCGCCACACCTCCGTCGAAACTCGCAGGCGAGGCCTCGACGGGGAGTAACTCGTCGTCCTTGGACAGCAACAAGCCCCTGACCGCCGGCCGAGACCGCGCGTGCGTCGAGAGGGCGCCCGCCATCGTGACGACAACCTGCCGGATGGCCAGCCACTTCTTCTTTTGGGTCTCGACTTCGGCCAGAATGGGCGGTACAACGACGCGGCTGAAATAGTCCATGAGTCGAGAGTCTTCGTCCGCCGTTGGGGAAGCGTTGCTTAGATCCTGATGGCTGCTACCGCCGTCGGCGACTGGTGAAGGATTGGGGATATCCTCGATGGCGGTGCGATCTGATAATACGAGGTTTGGGGGACTGCTCATGAGAGGTGCTGATCGGCCTCCGAGGGGCTGCCCCGTGTATTGAGCTCGCTACGCAAGTTAGTGCCAGTCTGAGGTCGGAAGTTGGCGAGATTGAGTCCACTCACAAGCACCTGTCCATCGAGACTCATCTGCTGGCCGTGTTCCGGGTTCACCTGCTGCCAAACGTCCCCGGCATGCCACATGAAGCTGGCGTAGTCGAATATCTCATCGACGGCCTGCATAGCGGGCTGAACTGCTGGATTGCGAACGCCATACGCCACTTGCATTCCAGGTTCAAGCGCTCGCAGTGGCTGCGTCTGGGCCTAGACTCGTCGCATTTGACCTTGCGGCGTCTACGATAGGTGTCACGAAGTTAGCGAGGTTGAGACTAAGGCGCCTCAGCAGTCGGGAGTGAGTCTCTACCGGCTGGCGGACCGACATGCTCGGAAAGAGAGGACTCACTTGCAAGTCAGACACCCGTCCCTGGACCTGACGGAGGCAGGGCCGGGGATGGCCCACTAGCCTCATGCATGCTTGCGGTTCCGGTCGTCGGCGTCGCGTGCGGATACGGGCTCGTGAGCAGCGGCAGACAATTTACTTGTTGCTGGTTCTGTCAGTACTCAGTCCTCCCACCGTGCCTGTTAGACTGTCATCAGGCCTGCCTACCTCGTTCGAAGATAGAAGGGTCTCGCGCGCTGGCCGTGGGTGAGTCGCAGGTCATGTGAGTGAGTGAAGACGGCCGCGTGGTTATGCCCAGAGCTGGGGAAAGAAAGCGCGGGGAATGCCGACACGATTGGATGTTTTCCTTCTCCCCTCTCTGGGAGCTCCGCGATGTGGGGATGGTCATCGTGGAGAGTGTCAAGGTTTCAGGGGTCTTGGTGCTTGACTCGCGTGTTGTTGGCTCTGCTTCAAGTGGTGCTTCGGCGACCAATTTTTGGCCGACTGGTAGTAATGCCAATGCGAGCAGCTGTCTGATTATAGATTTGACGGTTGGGCCTTCAAGAAACAGCGGCATAAGTGCCGGTACATTGCTTATGTCTCGATTGTCGCCTTTTGCTAGGGAGTTTGTTGGCTGCAGCTTGGTAGCTGGAGTGAGAGTCTTTGCGCCTTCAGTCCTTTGACCGTTCCATATATAGCTCCTCTGTTTTGAGACAGACACAAATAAACAACGACCCCTGAGGCGGGCAACATGAGATCTGGAACTTTGCCCACATAGACAGACCCTGTAGACATTTGTTTCTGCTGTATCATATCTTGGTGAACAAAAATTCTTCCATCGAGTCGAGCAAAACACTCAACTATTCCAAACTCCAGGAGCACATGACGGTAGTCCACTCAGCAGCGCTTGGGACACTTCGCGATAGTCTACTACGTAAAGAGGCAGTCATGCGAATGCGCCTCGATACGGCATGGGCCGCCCTTGGCAACAACAACCTTCAGCCACTCAGGAGCAGGATGTTTGGCAAGAGTCTGCAGCGAGCCAACGCACCTCACGGAAGTTGACCGAGAAATCCTCGGCTAACATGATGCAAACTAATCAGAGCGTTTGCAGATATCCCAACGTTCTGGCTCGTCTGCCACTCTTCAGTTCGCCATACGGTGGCGTATTCATCACGTTGAACCAGCCAGCTGAGTGACGTGACGAGAGCGTGGAGGGCTAGTCGCCATGATTCTTCATGACGAGCTGCAGACGGATTCGCCATGGGATGCGGATATGCTCGTCCGCTGGTGGTATTCTATCCCGCCGCTCGTGGCAACTGGAGCGGAGGACACTTCCGGAGGTGGGCCCCACATTCCGGCGCACATCTGGCATGCGATGATTTTTGGCTTTCGGCCCGGACTATTATCAGATGAACTGACACCCCTATGCCGTCACCCCGGTCGACTGGCGTGGCCGAAAGGACTTGCACGTTTTGTTGGCCTCGAAAAATCGGTCAGTCAAACGTGTCGTGTGAGCAGAGGGACGGTTCTCGGTTCAGCGGAGCAGGGGAGCTGTCGCCGACTGACGATGCTAGATCAAGTCGCAGAGCAGTAGCAGCAGCAGTAGCAGCAGCAGCAGCAGCAAGAAGACTGGCAGTTTTCGGAAAAGCATCCCCGCGGAGGACAATAAATCCGCGCCAAGCCACCAACTGGACTGGAGCATCGTGAGGGGAACTTCAACCCCAGGTCGGGGGTGGCTGAGCATATTTAAAAGTGTGGATATCGTGGAAAACATTGAATCCCGGCCATGTGGCAGGAATAACCGACACGCACATACACAGTGGATGGTCACGATTAATCAGTGACTGGTCAAGCTCTTTGGCCTGGCCGACGACATTGACACTCTCCGGTGGACGTCAAGCGGAGAGGCCACGGAGTGGGTTCCTCAGAGAAAAAATATCGGACAAAAATTATTGGATCGCACTGGACCCAGCACCTGGTTCAAAACGGTGAACCCTGCAGATGTCCCAACTAGATCCATCGAACCGGGCGGTTGCACACGAGATAAAACAAGCGGCCAAGAGCACCCAAGAAAACGCCATGGCGAGTTTGGCGTCCTCCGCCGAAGGGTTCGGGGCTTATAATAGGTTGTGGAGAGCCGCTTTTCTTGACAGCGCGGCGGCTCGCGTGGTCTCGGAAGTCAAACTTGACTACCGATGAGGAGGTTGGGGATCCTGACAATGGCAGCATCCGGGGTGGAGGCAGATCCAGACCGGGGCGTCGCCATGCCAGAGAAACAGATACCCCGGTCGACCATGGTTGCCCGCATCTTGATCTGACATCGGGCGTAAATACCAGCCTTTGCAGGTTTCGCAGCCCGAATCTGTCATCCGACGACTGTAGAGCCATCGGGACGGAGTCCAAAGGTCGACCTCGGAAGCCAGATGTCGAAGAAGTCGCCTGTGTATATGTATTTATGTGCATGTCAAGACTTTTCGCCCCCGGTTCTCTCCGGTTCTTTTCGCCTTTGCCGAATTGCGTCCGTCGAATTTCCAGCAGTATCATCTGATTCATCTCCTCGCACCCTCAAAGTCGAATGAGATTTCTTTGCTCGCCGTAAAACTCCTCACTGCCATATTGTTCTCATAAAGTTCTCTTGCATCAGCGGACAAGGAACATATTGAGAGGTGAGACGAGCAAGAGAAACCAAAAAGTAGTATCGCGACGTGGCATCAGTTGTCACTGACCACTCCCAATGCTCTCTATGGCCACCAAGAATAAGATATCGTGACATTCCACTTGCGAGTCATCCACCGCGACAAACCCGCCACGCTGAAAATGCTACCCCCCATCATGTGAGATTTCTTGTCTGTAGGATCCGTGATGCGTCTTGATGTAACGGAAGAAGAGCCTTGGCACTCGATGTTTGGAACGGCAATTGTCAGCGCACTTGCGGTCCGCGGAGCTGAGCGACCTAGACCACGGGGTCCAAGCAAACAACTCGACGGCTCACAGAGCTCAAAGAGGGAATGACCAGGTGGCGCACACAGTTGCTGAACACCGTCTCGTGGCATCAGACGAAAAGATTCTTCCTTCTCTCCTCCCCCTCTCCCCTCGCCTCCTTGGCTTATTCCTTGGCTGATCCACACCTCTGCTGATGCCAAGTCTTCCCCGAGTGTCTGCTGCCCAATTGCGCAGGGGCAACAAACTTATCGTGATCAACGCCACTGACGGGCTGCCAGCTGCGTTTACTGCACAGTACTCCGTACTCTGCTCTCTTCCCATTTTTGCACCGCAGAAGTCCCGGCGTGGATGCATGGCCTAACCAACGAGCAGGGCAGGTTTTGACGAAGCAACCAAACCCCATCTGCTTCCCCATGGGGGTTCGTTTCCATCGCGGGGTAAACGAACGCCGATCCTGGACCGTTCCACAGCACAAGAGGGAACTGTCCCAAATATTCGTCTTTCATTCGACGGGAGACACATCAAGCTTATTATGTGTGGGACGTCATGGCAAGTCTAGATAAAGCTTGCCCTTCCCACCCCCGCCGTCTTGCTCCATCTGGTACCCTTCTCTTGGTCAGTTACGCAACCTCCAGGGCCTACCAGCTTTTCTTTTCTTCTGCCCTGCTGTGCGAAACCAGGAGCCCACGAGACCCACGTCCGAGCGTAGAATATCGAAACTTCTTCGTCGCAATTCCTGATTGCCCACCATGGGTTTCTTCAGCACCCACGCGTCAGGGACGCACGATCCGCCCGAGGTGCGAAACTGGCGCATTCACTTGATTGCGCTGGTCGCCAGCATGTCTGCCCTGGCCAGTAAGTGAAAACCCTTCTATTTTGATGTGTTTGACGTATCGAACAAAAGCCAAAATTGGGCTCCCGGCTTGGGGGTCTGAGCTAAGCTTTCGTGTCTTGCGCCGAGCTGGCCGAGCTGCGCCACCCACTTTTTCGGCCGGAACCCGGACCCAAGTGGGGTATTTTCGGATCCGGCCTCGCGCCCGTTGAAGCGGAGGCTAACCCGAAACTTCTCACAGTGGGCTACGACACGGCAGTCATCGGCGGCACCATGGCCCTCGATTCCTTCCGACGCGATTTCCATCTCGACGATGTGAGCACCTCGACGCGCGACACCATTCAAGGCAACATTGTTTCTACCTTTCAGGTGAGTTTCTCCATCCTGCTATCCATCCCGACACGCCTGACTGACCATCCTAGGCCGGCTGCTTCTTCGGTGCCCTCTTCACCTTTCCGATCGCAGAGAAATTCGGCCGCAGGAAAACCGTCATGCTCGCCGGAACCGTGTTCCTCATCGGCGGCACCCTCATGACCGCGGCACGCGGCAGTCTCAACATGATCTACGCCGGTCGCGCAGTCGCAGGTCTCGGAATCGGCGCGTCGTCCCTCACCGTCCCAGTCTACATCGCCGAAACCGCGCCGCCGTCGATTCGCGGCCGTCTCGTCGGTATTTTCGAAATCGCCTCCCAGGGCGGCGGCATGCTGGGTTTCTGGATCAACTACGCCACCGACCGCACCATCAACGTGAACTCGCAGGCGCAATGGGTCATCCCCCTGGCGCTGCAGCTTGTACCTGGTTTGGGTCTTGCGCTGGGCATGATTTGGTGCCCCGAGTCGCCGCGTTGGCTTGCCCGAGGGGATCACTTTGAAGCCGCGGAGCGTATCTTGACCAAGATCCGAGGGTTGCCTTCCGACCACGAGTATATCCGCCGCGAAATGAACGATATCCGCACGCAAGTCGAGCAGCGTACGAATAACCGCTTGACGAAGAAGCAGATGTTCCAGAAGCTCTTCCAGAAGGGCATTCGCAACCGTCTCGGGCTCGGAATGGCTCTCATGTTCTTGCAATCGTTCACTGGCGTCAACATTATCACCTACTACGCGCCTAGAATCTTTGAGACTTTGGGAATCACTGGAACGTCAACCAAATTGTTCTCGACCGGTTTCTACGGAATCGCAAAAACCTTTGGTATGGTGATGTTCACCTTTTGGGTGGCTGAGCGAGTTGGTCGCCGTAAGGGTCTGCTCTGGGGTTCCGCCCTTGGCTGCATTCCCATGTGGTACATCGGCGGGTATGTGTCCAAGAATGACCCGGCTACGGCTGCAGCTGCTGGTGTCGTGTCTCGGAGTAGCTGGGGATACCTCGCCATGGCATGCGTTTATATCAACGGTGAGTTTTGTCTTCTCGTTCTCGCAAATGCACTCGGGCGTTACCAGTTGGCGCAGCCTATGGTCCGTCCGCGTATTACCATCTTGGCCCTTGACACCGCCGTGTCCCTCGGTCTTCCTCGCGTCTCACATGCCTCCTACAATGGCTGATTCAAAACAGGAGTCATTATTTGTGCGACATGGCAGGGTGTCACCTGGCTTTACGCTTCCGAAATCCAGACTCTGGAGATCAGAATGTTGGCAGTATCTATTACCACCGCTACCACATGGCTCGGTTCCTTCATCATCGCCCGCACTACACCTTACATGATTTCGGACCTGGGATACGGAGCCTACTTCTTCTTCGCCAGTATTCTTATGCTCATGGGTATTTGGGCCTTCATCTTTGTCCCCGAAACAAAGGGTATACACATTCAACAAGCCGTATTATCCCCACAGCTGCTGACCTATTGCACAGGCTTGACCCTCGAGGATATGGATATATTGTTCAGAAACCCCACTCACAAGACGGTCTGGGCCCAGATGAAAGGTCGCGATGTTGTTGCCGCCGGCCGCAGGTCACCTTCCATCTCGGACGAAAAGCTGGAAGCAAACATCGAGGCTGCCCAGGTCGAGACCAAGTCATGAGATTAGCGAAAACCTTGCCGCGAGCAGACAACCGAGGGCAAGGCGTCTGTGGCTACTTACCATTCTGTCAACCCTTCTTTTTTTGAGGGAAGTTTCTCGTGTGCCGGGCTTCAGGAGATTGATGTGTACACCTTTGACGTGTTTGAAATGTCTGGACAAGTGATGAGTTTTGTGCGACTAGATCTTTGCAACATGCGATGCAGCTGAAACAAAGGAAGCATCGAGTTGGCGAGGCTACTGTTAGGTCAAAGAACAAGAGATTACGATTACGAATTGCGGCCTAGACCACCTCTATCTTGTGTCCCTTGTCAACGCGACATGCCTCGGTCTTGATGAATGAAGTACCAGAGCTCTCCCAGAACATAGCAACACCTCGCCAAAGAGACTGGCCGTATCTCCCGCGGAATTACGTCGCTAGGAGCGAACAAATTCGCAGCTGGATCAGTCTCAGAAGCCAATCCTCCTCGCCGAAGAGTATTTAGCCAATGCTTGCCGTAACCAGGCGGACCTTGATTGTAGGATTCGTGAAGACCTGTCGTTTATCGCCACTGTTGTGATACGGGCTACGCTCCGTAACCCACTTTACAGCCATGGTCATACGGGTATAAATACCCCTCAGATCAGGCATCTCATACGTACCAAATACAAGCCTTCTTGCTTCCTCACATACCCTCCGTACGTAGCCTACGCTTCACCACCGCCGCCATACTCTGAGACTCGCAATTGACAAGTCACAGAGGCGCATAGCCGAAGGACAACCGCGAAGCTCAAAAGCGAGCCATCAATCGGTGTTTGACATGAATCCAGATCCACCCAACACGGCAATCCTCGTCGAGCGCCCGTGATCTGATCGAGAGCGGTCCACTAGTCTGTCAGACTCGGATGACGACATCAATATTGTTTCTGTGCTCGATCCCGTGCCCTCCTCTGACAACTAAATTGGGTCTTTGCTAGTTTCCAGAACTCTCCTCGAAGTGGCGCTGCAACAAGTGGCAGGGCGTTCAGCAGCGAGGACCTAGGGCTAGCTATCGATAGATATGCCGCCATATACTATACAAGTGTCGCGAGCGAGACGAAGTAGGTAGAAAGAAGGGCAACATAAATGTCATATGCCACACGAGGCCATGGTCGCTGGGGCTTCACGACAACGATGAAGAGCAGAGTTTTACTTTGCAAGAATTTACAGGCCCATGGGCTGCCATTGCGTGCCACGACGAAGATGGGATATTGCTAGCATAAACGTTGTGAGGAGAGAGATGAGTGCTGATCCCAATGAAGATTCGATTTGGCTCCGCAAAATGTGACGAAAGACCAGTTGTTGTAAATAAAAGTAGGAATGCCTTGCTTCCACATAGACTTTACTAGTACAGCGCGATGTCTTTGTTTTGTGTCTGATTGACTTCGTGGTTGCGTGGTGCGAACTAGGGTCTGGTAAATTACTGCAATCCCACCCGGTGCATGAAGAGAAGAGGCGACTCGTCCACTCGTCCAGAAAGTCAGAAAGGGGACAGAACGAACGGCATTCTTTCAATACGTAAAAGCTAGTAAGTATGACATCCCTGTTTTCATTCTATACCCGCAGAAACGGAGTGCGGGATGCAACGGCGCAGTAAACTTGGATAAAAGTTGAAGCTAGGCTGTTGGTCGACGTTATCTGAAAGAATTATCGAGTTGTCTCTATCCGTAAACTGTTTTTTGAGAGCAACAACACCCCTCCACTACCTTAGTCATGCCCTCAACTCCTCTCGTCTTCCTACACCAACGGCACAACTTTCATCACTCAGTCCGTTTACGCTGGTCACCAGCACTTTCCGACCGCATCACTTTTCCGTTGGCTGAATGAAAGACCGCCTCAATCCGGGCGTCTCTACATTTCACTTTACTTTTTTATCTCCTCACCTGCTTTTCACAGATTCCCCAAGATCGACAATTCGTCAATCGACAGACATGCATCAAAGGCGAATAGGAACTTGTCCGCCAACCCCATCCATTGGGGTCCTTGCCACAAATACTACCGAAGAAGAGAAATCGGTGGCTCCTGAGCGTCGTTTGTCTTTCTCCGACGCGCCTGCTCTCGCTCAACCAAGCAAAACAGCCGCTCATATGGCCACTCTTGACTTGAATGTGGTCCGATCATTCTCTGGTCTTTCCACAGACCATCCAGCAGAGCTTAACGAGCAAGCAGACACTCAGCCAGAGCCGTCTCTTGTTCAGCCAGCTCCGACTGCGGCCCGGAACGGTTAAACCATTGGTGACAACCTACCCACTCAGTCGCACCGCTTCGATTGAGCCCGCTCAACTGACTGTTTCAGCTCATACGCAGATGCCAGACAAACGACCTCAGGCTACCCCAGATCTCGCCCATAACACCAGAGTCACCCAGTCAACTTCTTCGATGCTTTTTGTCAGCGACCAGAGTGTACCCAAAAGACACAATGACCGGGATGCCGTCCAACTTGCGAACCGCAATCAGATCGTAGACAAATTGCAACAGATTTCCGCCCATCTGAGCCATACAATAAGTCTACTATGGATGTTGTGGGGGATCTATAGGCTGGACCCCGACACAGCTGAGGCTTTCAAAGATCTCCTCGCCCAGCGCTTTGCCGAGTTGAACGACATGGACGTCGACCGAGTTGCCCACGTCAACAAACATCAACCTATATTTCAGGAGGCTCCAGCCCATTCAAGTGCCGAACACATCGCTGGTTATGCAATTTGGCTGACGTGTGGGATGGTGGACAACGCGGTTGAGTCTTTTGATGAATTCTTGCATGGGCTACGCGACGTGTACGCCATCTAGGCGCTTGCTGAGAGCGCTAACGCATAAGTTCCCCCTAAAATGCTTGCACGGGTGCAGGACGATATGGTAAGTTCCTCACAAAATCTTCTGGTCCTATGATTTCTTTTGCTGACTCGGTTCTCACGGAAAGTAACCCATGATAAATATGTTTCTTGGAAAGCATGGAAGCAAGTAATGGCGCTGAAATCGAGGAATGGCATTGGTGTTCTCTCGCCTTCTTTGATGTCATCGTATCTGTCTGGCAAAGAGTTCTTTGGGAGACTTACGTGTTTGCCCTGACCACGCGAGTAGCCACGATTACCAACTTCGCCGCCCGAGTGATATGCCGGGAGCTTGGGAACTCCTTTTGTGACCAGGTATAACTCCGGCGAAAGTCGTCAGCGAGTTATAGGGGTGAAGCCATTATACAGCTGAGATGATTAACTTACAAGGTTGAAGACATCAGATTAGGAATCTAGAGAAACGAATGAAGGCTAAGCCTAGGGCTTGAGCTCGAATTTAAAGAGGTCTATACCACATTCGTTCTGGCAACAAGCGAGTCCGACGTCCAAGCAAAGACTTCGTTGTTCGATGAATGACGAAAACTGGTTTTATCCCCATCCTTAATCATCAAATAGACATACGATTTCAAGCGTCCACCTTGGTGCGGTTATCATTAGCCGAACCCCAACCATTTCCAAACATGGAGTTGAGAGTATTGCTACTCTTGAGCACTGCTGAGTACTTTGTGGCTGCTCAGTTCTGTTTCAAGAATTGCTGCGCAACCGAGACCACGGTCGCCGATAGCCTCACGTGCACCTTGACTGACCCTGAATGGGAAGGAGAATCGGCCAATTATACTTCGCGACTCATACCAATTGCACTCCTCGTCGGGAACAAGATTTCCACATCGCTCTCCGTCACAGTAACAAAAGGGAAATCCACACAGAAAGACACGGTAGAGGCTGGCGGTGGCAAAGCAGTGCTTTTGTCACAACAGAGTCCGAGGGACTGAAAAGGACAAAAGGCCACGATTGCAATTGTCTACCTACGCGGCAGAATCCTTGGGACGAGAACAACTCCTCAGAGACCAAAGTCCCCCCGGCAATCGGACTTTGTGAGCGCAGAGTCCGAAACGCCAGGCCCTGCGGAGAGCAGCTCAAAGAATCCAATCGAGGGGACCGGAAACCTGGCTACGCAGACGCTGACCCGGCGTCAAACTGATCCTCAATCCAGCGACACAAAGTTACGAAAGCACTCCGAAGCGACTTGAGAAACGGTAAATACGCTGTGAAGAACAAAGTTGTCGGGCATTTTGAGGACAAAGCGGCGCTGACAGGCGAAGCCTCGCTACTTTACGCACATCTTGGAGGGAAGCGCCCCAAGAAAATGTTAAGCTTGATCGACTTGAAGTGCAGTTAAGACAAGAGCCGTAAGTTGGAAAGCTGGCATAACATCTACCAAAACAGAGGCAACCTGCTGCGAGTGACCTCTCGCGGGGTGTCAGCCATCGCGTATTGCGGTGGAAACTCTTTCACAAGGACCTAGGTAGGTCGGGTTCAACCTAGGCTCCCGTCGTTGCCCTCAACTGCTGTGGCTAGACGGATTTACAGCATCTCCGGCTCCGACCTTCTCGGATTTACTTTGGTTCCGAGTGATGCTGCCAAGCTCAGCCGTCAGCCTAGGGACACACTGCAAAGCAGCGATGGAGGTAAATAACGGACTTGACGTTCGATTGCATTTGTTCAAGGGCAATGGGAGTGTGATGCTGCGGTGAACGGTGCTACTGGCAAGTAAACAGGCTGTGGCTGAACAACGAGACCGCGCGCTTAACAGCCACGACAAATGCAAGTCGCAACCCCCACTTTTGAGATACTTATGTCGGCAGATGGCCACGGTTCAGCGGTTCCCGTCGTCATGCTGCCGTACCTGACCCCGCCATCAGCTAAGGCCCCGCTAGCGGTGTACCTTCCCCAGCTATCCTGCCTGGGCTGGTACCTAAGAGACGCTGTAGCTACCCCGCCATGGTCCATCCTCATTCCCCATTGTACAAATTACTTCCGAGTGGCCTCTTCCTCTCGGGTGATCTTATGTAAGTAATCTTCCTTTTCCTGACCTCACACCGCCTTGTGACGTGGCTACATCTCAGGTTTGACCCTTAACCCCTCATCAATTGGACGTGCGATTACCCAATTTACCACTGTCGACACTGCTTCAACACTCCCAGCATCCTTCATCTCACAATGGCTACCTCTCCCTCCGCCAAGCGCCAGAAGTCGTCCAAGGACGTCTCTTACGAGCTCATCTACTGGCCCGGCCTCCCCGGACGTGGCGAACACGTTCGCCTCGCCCTCGAAGAAGCTGGCGCCGAATACACCGACACAGCACATATCGAGGACGGCATCAAGACCGTTCTCGCCCAGATCGACGACAAGAACCTGGGCGACGAGCACAACCCGCCTCCGCTGGCTCCGCCCATTCTCAAGCACGGCGATCTTGTCATAAGTCAGACGCCCAACATTCTGCTGTACCTCGGTCCTCGTCTCGGCCTCGCGCCCAAGGTTTCGGAAGATGACGACGCCATCTACCGAATCAACGGGCTCGTGCTCACGGCGCTGGATGGACTGAGTAACGAGGCACACGACACGCATCATCCCGTCGCTACAGGTCTCTATTACGAGGACCAGAAGGAGGAGAGCAAGCGACGTGCCAAGGACTACGTCGAGAACCGTCTGCCAAAGTTCTTTGGCTACTTCGAGAGGGTGCTGAAGAGTAAGGCCAGCGGCGATGGGCCGTGGCTTTACGGAGAATCGCTAACATACGCCGACTTGGTAGTCTTTCAGGTGAGCTGCCTCTCGGTTGAGTTTAGCGTACAGTACTGACGAATACAGTGTCTTGACGGTCTCAAGTTTGCGTTCCCCAACGCATTGAAGCGCCTTGAGGGCAGTGGCGAGTACAAGGGGCTGTTTGAATTGTACGACGCCGTCAAGGAGCGTCCCAAGATCAAGGAGTACCTTGCAAGTGAGCGCAGACAGAAGTATGGGGAGGGTATCTACCGTCACTACCCTGAGTTGGACGAAGAGGCTTCATCATAGGCAGTCACCTTGGAGATGGAAAGACAAACGAGGTGGATGGGACAGTGGACGAAAAGACGGGGCTTCAAACGCTGGTCGCAAAATATGACAAAGGCGCGCGCCGAAAATCTGCAGAACAGCTGCTTTTGTAATTATCGCACCTCTGACCGACATTGTTCAAATAAGTCTTCTCACTCCTGGTATTGGGCTTGATAAAAGATGAATCATGAAATCGACCAGATCGGCCTGCCACTGCGGGTTGTGCTGGATCTTTTTTGCAAAGGCCAAAAGCTAATTCAGGTGAAAATATTTGCCAAATCATCTTCAAAGAGGAGCTTTGCGACTAAGGCTCTGCTGTTGGTACCGTTTCTCTGATGGACGACGCGCCGTTGCTTTCAGACCGAAAGTCAACCACCCCCAAAGCTCATTCCCCGCCATTCTAGCAGCCAGATGTTTTCTTGTCCTGTTACAACTCTGGAAGCGTGACCAACCTGGCAACTGTTTTTGTTCACCACGCCCGCGGCCACCCTCTTGTCGGCACAGCATCTCGCCCATAAGCGAGCGGCCATGGACTCCGGGAACCAGCCAGACATCTGGCTCGGCGTGCTGAACGAGATTGAAGATATTGCCCAGATCCACGATTACTTCGACGAGCTTCCGCTTTGGCAGCGTGACGTCAACGGAGATGTTTTTGACGAGGCTCGCGTCGTCATTCAACGCAACACCACCAAACTCCCAGAAGAAAGTCCTTGGGAGCATCTCCATGAAAAGCAGCTGAACGGCTGCAAGTCGACAACAGTGCCAAAGAGAGTGACCAGACGACACCCTGCGAAGTCTTCTTCTGGTGGTCTTGATGCTTCTCTGAGAGGAGTCAGCAACCTGTCTAAGGTTCCTGCTCAAGAGGTTGATGCGTCCAGGGGCCCCGTGAGTTTGCTTTTCAACCCGAAATTTTGACAGAAAGCTAATCAAGTACGTTGTCCAGATCTACGAAGAGGACCGGTGCAAGATCCTGCAGCTACAAGCAGATATTACGATATTAGGACAGAGAAAGGGCCTCAAGACCGACATTATGATCGACAAAGCCATGTGCTTCAAGCCTCCCTTGCGAGAGCGGGCCTTGCAGCTACACTTCAACCAGCTTAGTATGGCCACTGAAGCTGAGCAGAAGCACGAGAGTCTCACGAGTGTCAGACGAAACTTTCGTGAGAGCTTCAACACGGTCGTAAACAAGGTCGCCAAATATTAAGGCACCAGGGACAAGGTCAAGATGAAGACTATCGAGAGTAGAAGCATCACGGGCAAGGTCAGATTCAGGAACGCCATCGTGTCACCAAAACCCCCTCGAGGCTTGGGACAGCATAGAAGACCAGAGGCTGCCAAAAGTCCTTTCCAAATTTAAACCATCCTATAGCCAGCCGTGTTTCACGTGATACGTGATCTTTTGAGTGTAAACCTGTTGCTGAAAACGGGAGGTGCAGGCCTTCTGCCACCTCCCCTAAAGACCATCCCCTAATATTCAAGCTCTTGGCCACTACAGCCTGCCTTTTACACCAGAAATTTCAAGCCTCTTATTTGCTGATTATTCTCAAGAAAATCAGTCGGTACGTACCTGGGATTATTTACACGGCGTCCGTTACTGATGCCAGACTTGGAAACCCGACCTTCCTTCCTCTAAAAGAAACCTCTCCTACCCTCCCTCTCACCATCTCTCACACCTCTCACACATCTCCAAGACTGTCACCTTGCATCTCTCTCATCAATCACCAACAGGAAGTGGGATTCACTACAAGCTACTCAACTCTCAATCATTAGCTCCACACACCAAGCAATTGCCACGATGGATTACGGTACCCCTGGCCAGACCCGTGACGACATGCTCGCCTTCCGCAAGGTAAGCTCCCGTTCTTCTCTCTCCTTTGTCATTGCCACTCATGGCTACCATATTCCACATGAAAAAAAGACTCATTGGAAATACTGCTAACACCCAAAAAAGAAGCTCAAGGACGAGATCTTCGGCATTGACCCTCACGAGGCCACCCGCAAGGATACCTACATCGACATGCCCGAGGCTCCCCTTCCCTTCCACGACTGGGAACCTATCATTGCTATTCCCGCCACTAATGGCCGTAAGGGATTCAACTGTGCTGTTGGCTTCGGCGATGGCTACAAGGTCAAGTGGACCTACTACTTCGACCAGCACGAGCGCCTCAACCCGGCCCTCATCTGCATGTGGAACAAGCAGAACAAGAAGATGGAGGCTGAGCACCCTGTCAACCTCTTCACCATTGTTGAGATGGGCATCAAGGCTAGCCGCAAGACTCAGCCGATGTCTGAATCCACCTGGCTCAGCGTCACCTTCTTCTTCTTCCTGGCCTCGTACTTGGCTATTGTCTTTGGCATGTACATCTTCCCCCACTTCGTCACCGCCTGGAAGACCACCAAGGAGATCTGAACATGCTTCGACTGAGATTTTGGGATGGCACTGAGGATTGGAGAGGCTTGGCTTGGAGATGACAGGCAGGCTATGAATTGCAGGATGAATGCAGACCTTGAGATGGACCAGAGGCTTAGCCAGTAGCTACACATGAGAATAAAGCCTCACTACTACATGCAAAAAACTGTCCCTTGTGTGAATGTTCCTTCCGTTAGAGTAAGTAACTACGGTTTTTTTTTTTTTTTTGGATCGAGCCTTCCTTTTACAGGTGATCTGAACAATAGATTGTCAAAAAACTTTTCTCCTCTCCCACTCTTTTAACTCTAACAGAAGATCCAAGCTACATAGCTCTTCCACACATCACCAAACACACACAGTAGCACACCTTTTTGTCTCCTACATCTCATATCCACAGAGAAGTAATAGACAACACAGCCAAGATGCTGCAGCGTGAGGAGGATGAAGATTACGAGCTAGACCGCACTCCTGTCGAGGAGTTAAAGGTAAGACCGATTACTATCTTATCTCATCCCCCCATACAACAGACTGCTGACGGATATCCCCACCAGCGTATGTACCAAGTTCTCCGCCACAGTGCCGCGAGACATACTGCTCAGGCCACGAGACTTGCTGCTCAGGCTGTCTTTCTATCTGATGTAGTCGACAAGCTCCAGACAGAGATTAAAGAGAACGAGAGGATCAATACAGAGCTCAAGGACTGCGTGGATGAAGTCGTGCGCCAGCGGCAGATTCTGGACCGCCGTGAACGCATCTTAAACCAGAGGGAGTCCAGAGGCACAGGCGTAGGTGGTACTACTGCCCCTGCATCTGGCAGCAATGATGGCAACGCCAACACCAACACCAACACCAACACCAACACCAACACCAACACCAACACCAACACCAACACCAACACCAACACCAACACCAACGCCAACGCCAACTAGGCCCTCGATCCTTCAACAGAGATCGCCAGGTGGAAGGGGTGGGGAGATAAAGGCTTTGGATGGAAGACACAAGGACTAAAGCTATGGATACTTCTTAGACAATACCCAGAGTCATTCCAGCTCTTAACATACCAGTGAGAACCCTCTAGAAGTGACTGTCTACTATTGTGATGAAATGATGGTTCAGGACGCCATAGATGGGAATCTCCTCAAGTATTCCTTGGCCTCTGAATGCATCGGAGATGACGGCCGACGACGAGGACGACAACGACAAACCAGGAGCCATAAATACTGCAAGTCGTCACCGACGTAGTCAAGTACGGCATCGTCGACAACAGCAGCAGATGTGACAACATCCTCCGTTGATCTAGGGAACGCCGTGCCATTGATCGTTTGGTCCTGTATGTGTGGCATCAAGCGAACTTTGGCACGACGAAGCAGCACTCTGAAGCCATCACCCAGACTATGCCCACGGTCGTGGCATTGGGCATCCGTACGGAAGGAGCAGACGTGTCGAATCAACGATTTTGCTATCATGCCAGATCTCCTCTTGCGTTGGGCTCTCACGCCACGGGGATCATACACTCAGCATACGAGCGAGAGACGGAAGATCAGCCCTAGCATGCCAAATCAGTAGCCCTGGCACCAGAAATTCAGACGAGGCAACGGCATCATTCACCTCGAGAAGAGTGATTGTGGTAGAGTGCGGGTCGTCCCAAGTTCAAAACCAGGGGCCCAGATCAGTAACCTCGTCAGGGGGTCCTATATATAACCCAGCCATCCTCCCCCCAAAGGCGGTCCTCCTCTCTTCTCCTCATACAACTCCACCACAACACACATGTCAACATCTCCCTGAGAGCAAACTCCACCACAAAAATCTCTCATCTTCACTTATCCGACTCTTGCCACCTCTTCCACCAAGGCGAGTTTTCCACCGCCCCAAGAGACCTCTCGTCCCCGTCGCGAATAGCTTCTGACGTGCTGAACAGATGTCTTGCGGATACGACGAACCGGTCTACTTGACCCTGGGGCAATGCGGCGAGATCCTCCAGCTCGTTGACGAAGTTCACAACATGCCCAAGCAATATGCCACCATCCCCGGCGTCAGTCTCTCCCTCAACCCCTTTCTTAATTAACCCTTTTCTTTGGAAAAGACCTCAGCTGACAACTCCTGCTCCATCGCAGAAAAACCACAGGCTTCTTCAAATGGCCATCACGGAACATCTCCAGCAGCGCGACAACCTGCTTCAGCAGTTGCCGGACCGTCTCAAGACAATAGGCGAAGTGTTCAAAACCCACGCCAGAGACAACAGACCTGAAGGCAATGGGTATAAGCTCGAATCTTACGATGTCAAGAAGGTCGCGAAGCTGCGCATCTATACGGCCGCGTGGAACGCGCTGGTCGCGGAGGACAAGAAGGCTAAGCGCGAGGCTGCGCAGATCCAGGCGGAGGAGGCCATGCTCAAGACTGTGGTTGACGAAATGCTCTGGAAGATGGATGGCTGATTGAGACGGCGCTTTGCTGGTTTGCGAATGGAGGGCTGGATCCTCTGGTGCATATGGCTTGGACTTGCTGTCATGAAACGAGCGAAATCGATGGCAACTCTACGAGTGTGAGGGAATGGCGTCTATGGAACGGAATGCTTTACGAACGCTACTGTCTTATGCGCTTTGCTTAGTAGCTATCTGTCTAAGCTGGACCCAATAACCCAATAAATCAATAACCCAACATCTTCGGGCCAAGGAGGATTGTGAATCTTCGAGTTGCCATGGCGCTGACGAAAAGTCCGCAGCACCCTCGAAGGATGGATATGCAGTGATCAATTTTCTTAACACAAGAAAGGGCGCGTACATGATCACGTCTCTGCCTTTTCCCTTTGAGACAGAACTTGAAGCACCATAATTCCCCTCTTTCTCCTCAGATGCTGAGCAAAATCCATATTCTTGGCTATGTGTGCAGTTTACGCCAATGGTAACAATCCTGGGACTCCTCTATCACTGCAGACGAACAGGTCGGCGCCCCAGACGACTCCTCCAGAGCAACGCACCTGTAAATGTTGTTCACTTACAAAAGCCCGTGAAGCCCAAAGCGCGTGGCTGTTCGATCCATCGTCGGCCATGGGAGAGGCAAGCGTCTGAAGGCAGGGAAGGAAGCTGACCGGACGTAGCCTTTTGCAACGCGCACGCGGGACCGTCGATGACGGACGTATGTGTTAATGTGGAGGGGCGTGAGCTTCGTCGTGCTCCGCGATGGGCAGTTTCTATGTCCTCAAACAGCTGCGATCTCCCAGTGACAGTTGAAAATTATAGCAGCTCTTTTGTAGGACTTCGAATTGCCTCGATGTCGTAAAAGACCAAGGAGGTGATGGTACCCACGGAGAGTGAGGGGCTTTGGCATAGTTCAGCCCAGCTGGCAGACAGTGAAAGATTTTATCGCGTATAATTAGAGCCGTACGATGGAAGGCCTTGTGGCTTGCGCTACGCAGAAACGGTTGGACGAGAGGAAGCAAGGTGGTTGACTAGGAAAAAGGGCAGCGTTAGCGATTGATGACTCGCAGAGGCGTTGAGAGAAACTGAGCGGGAGGAGAGTTATCACGTATTACCCATAGCCAAGCTCCTTACCAGATTTGACCTGTGTTTTGTGTAGGATTCGCAGTCAAGGCTCGCGTTCTAATAATGCCCGTAGCCTGCAACAGTACGCTGCAGCTGATATATTTAAGTTCTTCGACCTTGACAACAGGGGGGCTTTGACGTTAACGGAAACTCTGTTGCTCTCGCCAGCGCTGTCCAGAGACGCGTCATTATATGCAAGAAGCCTTCCAAGAGGGTATCGTGTTCCTTGAACTTCTTGGCCCTGGACGCTCGCATTGCGGTATGATATTGATCTTGCTTGCTTCTTGAGCCTAACAGCTCGGAATGAGGAGGACCGGAATAGCCATTCGAAGTGGCAAGGCAGAGGAGGTAGTTCGGGAGTATTGTTCTCGAAGGTGTGTACGGCTTCATGGGACTCTTTCGGCTCGTACGGCCACGAGGGCCAATAGCGGTAACTGTTCAACTGATGGAAGTAAGCCTGGGTACTGCCAAAGGTCAATGGTCGTGAAATGGATGTCTCGAGACTTGTAATCGACATCAAGCCGCGGGTCTGCTGGAAGACACGGAATAGGCCGCCATGGGAAGGGAAAGGGACCACTAGAGCTTGGAGCAATGGCAATTCTCGCACCAGTAGGTGACAGAACCAGAGTAGCTAGCGGCCCTAGTGAAGTTTCCTGTCAGATAAAGCTTCTGTATTTATGGAAAAAACCAAGCTCTTGGTGGCGAGGTCAAGGTGAGTGAAGCGTATGGCCTTCAACCTAGACTCGGTGTAGATGCTGTCAAAATACAGAGCCTTTGTCTTCGAAGCTGGTGGTGCAGTCCGTTCGGATGACGCTGCAGCGTGGGAAACGAGAGATCAATTGAAGCTGTTCCCCTTAAACTCGAGGGTCCATTGATCTTCCCTGCAAGTTTGACCGCAAGTTAGCGATGAACCGTTCACGGAAGAAGGAGAAGGGATTGAGAGCCATATAGGAACTAAGGATCGAGTGAAGATGTCAGACGGCTTCAGGACGAAAGACAGGGCGATGAACTTGTTGTCGATAAAACGAAGCCAGCACGTGTAGGATGCTTGGGAGCCTTCCCATCGACTGCCGAACAAAGGCTGGATTGTCGCCTCGTAATGAGAGAGAAACGGTGAAAGGAGCTGAGTCGGTACAGAGTGTCGAGGGAATTCGTATTGCCGCCAGTGATTGATCGAACGGTAATTTGAGCCAAGTTGCTGTGCAACACGACGGTAAGCTCTTTGTTTCTGTGGGCAGGGCACCTAGGTGGTTGTTCGCCAAGGCCGCCCAGGGCTTCAGCGAAAAGAGAAAAAGCGCCCACTGGCTATCCCTACGTCACTCCATCCGCCGATCTGATCAAGCCTACCGCAATACAATCTCTTTGTGAGGCACATTTGAATTGCTTGTAATTTCAAAACATTTACACGAGCGGCTTTTGCTGTGTAATGCCACCTTGTGGGCCGTGGCGCGCGATCTAGTGCTACGTTCTATGATTACTTCTGTGTCTCCCACCTTGACGCTCTTTCAGACAATCTGAGAATTCCACACGCCGTGAGAAACCAATAAGTGAACAAGCTTAGGTCTTCCTGCCTCGAAGACGTCCATTCCAGGCTCCCTCCATGCTCACCTTGCCTCCAACCTTGCGTGGCTGTCTGGCTTGCTTGGTATCGGTGTGCTTCGCTTCGGTTGCCTCCCGCAGCTTTCGCAACTCGTTCTTGATTTCTATCATGTCTCGTCTCAGCTGCTCATTGCCATGGCGCATCTCCTCCATGTCTTGAGCTCTCTGACTCGCCAGCTCTGCGACCTCGGTGAGGGCTTTCTCCGCCTTGTCGTCGGTGGTTCTGCCAATGACGAAAGCTCTGTTGCAGCGGTTGTTCAGGTCGGTGAGGGTATGGCGGAGGTCGTCGACGCTGTCGCCCATCGAGTCGAGGCGGCCGTCCATCTTCCACTGGCCGTCATCGATGTACTTGATCGTGTCATTATTGCGCTTGAGACGTCTGACAATTTCCTCGGCGTGCGTTCGATTGATGTTGTGCTTCGGTTTCTGCCTGACCTGCGCCAACAGTGCCGTCAGAGACTGTCACAGCGACCCGGTACTTTTCCTCCGAGGCCAGAGATGTTTGACTTACCTTGACATCTTCAATGCGTATGATTAGCTTTCGGTCTTTGACATCCTCAGCGGTGCGTGTGTTGTCACCCTGCTCGCCGTCGTGGGCAGCTTGGCGAGTCGGATCGGGTTGCGCCGACTGATCCGGGGCCACGAACAACTTTTCCTTGCGCTTCTTTTCGCGCAGCTGCTTACGTTCATTCTTTCCGGGCCTATTGCGCTTGCGTGCCATTGTGATTGAAGTTAGGTAGAGTTTGTGACGCAGGGCGAGTACCAAGTGACGCGTTGGGAATGTTGTTGGTAAAGAATTGAAATATCGCCCCACGTTTTGTGCGCGAGTTGTAGAAGCTGTTGCTAAGGGCTCGAAATTTCGCGCCTCACTTTGTGCGCGACCTTTAGTAATTTTACCGCAAGAAACAGCTGAGGCAGACTGTTGTTTCCTGCTGTATGGGACATATAGAAGGTTCGTAATTATGACCTAGTATCAGGAGCCGCACGCACATCAGCTAGGCGGTCCCAACGGTATAGCAAAAGAATTCAGTCAAGGCCGCTTAAAATGTGCCACAGGCCCGCGAGCTGGTATCTACAAGTTGCGACTATTGACAAAGCTAGACAAAACGGAGCGTATCTTCAACGGAAGAAACTCTCTCGTCTACTTTCAGCACTTTGACCTCCAAATTTGCAAGCTTCTCCTCCAGCTTTCCAACCTCATATTCCATGTTTACCAGTCTGGTTTTGTTGCTCAGGTGGTCCTGAGCGAGAAAGTCGTATTTCTCACTCGCTTGGTTGAGCTCAACCGCGCAAATTCGAGCAATCTCTCGAATTCGATGGCTGTCCTGGTTAGCTGCCTGGACTTTGAGATACTGCGCATCGAGTAGTCCAAGCAAAATCTTCAAAACAGTGTATGTAGGGTCGCTGGTGTTGGTGCCGCTTTGTCGAGAAAGATGGAGAATGGCATTGCGACACTTTTCGAGAGTGGCTCGAGCCAAATCTAGCGATGGATTCTGGGTATCTGTCTACATTCAAGTCAGCTGGGGTGCCCGGCTGAGTAAGTCCGCATCTGATATGCTCGAGAAACAGTCGCTTGTCCGCTGTCAACCCGGAGCGGCTAAGGGTTCTGAGACCCCTTCACCACGCTGAACCCTCCGGACCGAAGTCCTTCTGCAAGCGAGGCTATAAGCGCAAACCGGATGCCTTCTGAGCCGGCTGCTAACCGACTCGGACCTGGGACGTGTCACCACTAGGGGCCACGCTCCGGGGGTTTGATCAACAGTTGGGGAAACCCAGCTTTTGCCATCCAAGGACAGCGCCAGCCAGGGCAAACGGTCACCCCATCGACAGTTGCTCGATGATGTGGCTGGAAAACAGCAAAAGATCTGTTTCCAGGCACTCGAGCGCGTGCCGATGCAGCAAGGGGCCGTAATTTTGCACCCCTCATGAAGACCCATGCAGACTCGAGACAAGGAAAGCAGTCAGATGTGAATGAGATGGACTTACCATGAAGACAGTAGCAGCGTCCGCAGCAGCTCGACCGGATCCAGGAACACTATAGTCAACGGCCTGCGCAGCTTTTAGTTGAAAGACTCGAGGAGGAGGCAGATGAATAAATGAAAAGAGTCGCAACGTAGGAAGTGGGGGATGGGACGAGGAACTGGATGAGACACTTACCATGTAGGTCTCGTCGGGCTGCGCGAGATTGTCCATTGTGGAAGGCAGCGCGCCAGATGGTGCGGGCGAACCGAGTGTTGAGTATGAAGAAGTCAAGAAATCTCGGCGAGAGGGAGCGGGAAGAGAGAGGGTTTATATAGAGTACTGAGGCGAGGAGAGCTAATCCGGGGCACAAAATATCGGCTGGTACGTACCGAGCCTTTCTCTGAAAATCAACTGGCCAATGAAAAAAACAGCAGAGAAAATATGATGGTAAGAATTTTGAAATTGAGGAAAGTGCGCCAGACCAGAACTTCAAAGTAGGAGTCGACGTTGTCGCATTCGAGGTACGTACCCTGGCGCGCAGAGAACGGCCCGCTTGAGCCTCAAAATAGCCGCCATGAAGCGCCAAGCTAGGGGACCGGGGCACCCACACAGCACCTTAGATCAGCTCCACAATGCGACGTGTCTTACCTTAGGTAGGCATGATGCTCCGGCACATGGTAAATCTTCCGGTACGTATTTTCCCAAGTACCTACCTAAAAGGTAGGGTCCAAATTCCAAGCTCGGGACCTGGGGGACCTTACTGTGCGGGTCGATTTCAGCACTATCAGGAATGGGAGCTTCTGATCTCTAAGCCAGGCTCCCTACATAGTCGCCCAGTCATTATTTTGCGTACCTAGTTACCTGAAAGTTGTTGATACCACGGTCACCGCCCTGGGCGCCTCGCACAGCCATCTCCTCCACTCACCAGAGCGGCCGACATTGGACATTTTGCTCAGTACCTACGTCTCATTGCGAACCCCCTCGACAAATCATTCGAGACCGGATCATTTACTTCGACCAGATTGCAAGCCCGTTGCACGTTAACGCATTGATGACAAGTTTTTTCCTTGGCGGGACTGTGGATGAGAGACTCCGTCGCTTCGAACACGCGCGTCACAGCATTCAAAGAACCGCCTGAACACTGCTGAGTGGTTTTCCCCCTTTGTGCTTCTGGATTGGACATTTCCCGACTTCGTGCCCAAATAATGTCGCTTTTACTCTTCGTCCGACAATCGATTGGGCTACTCTCTGGTAACTTCTTTCCCGCCAGGTGGTTCCGCGGACGTTCATGACTGTAGGTCTCCTACGATCCAGTCCGATATTGGCCACAGTCTTGACATCCAGTGAGCCGAAACCTTCCCGAAGCTTGCTCTGATTTCTTCGCTTTAGAGACGTATACTAATACAATGCCAGATGGAACCGAAGGCCAGTTTGTGATGGCAACCCTAGGCAGTCTCCCGAAGCACCACACGCATGCCAGCCATCTCGTCGCCGCGGCATAAGACCGAGTACACCACAAACAGAATCTTGTACCATTGCCAGTCCACTCCGAAAATTCATGCAAACTCGATGGCTCCTTTTTTTCTTCCAGACCTCGACGAAAAGCTACCGCTAAGATGCCCCTTGAGAAGCTTGACCGATGACGGTGGCGAGAAAAGCCACGAAGGACAGGTCACGACGTCACTGTCATCCAGCGTCTTCAAGTGGTAGCCATCGGTGCCATCGATACAATGGGATAGCAAACGAGGGCCTACTCTCAGAACGCAGTCATCTACGAGAGAAGAGGCGTATGATGCTGGCAGATACATACAGGCCACCACAATATCCAGGACGCGTCGGCATCACTAGGTGCTCTGCAAGCAAGGTAAAGCTAGGCTGTATGTCTCCTTACCTCAATGCGATGAATCAGCTAACACCTTACTCAGATGGAGAAACAAAAAGTGCGACGAGAGACAGACAATACTCAGACGAAGCCAGCTCACCCGGGCTAGAGCGTCGAGCAACAGCAAGAAGCCCACGAATGAACATTTCACAACAATCGAGACGCATATTTTTGCAACCAAAGCATTTCGTTCCCAGCTCCGACAAATGAAGAATGAATTATCAGCATTCCCAGGCCCGCTCAATATGCTTTGGCTAGGCTCCATCGACTCGTGCGAAAACATTGATATCTACGAGAGCTTTTTGAAGGATAAAGCGACTGTCTCAAGACATTGGACGATCGCTATCAAACTTCGGAGGGTGGCATAAAGACTAATATGGGCGACGTTGATACCAGAGGAAGACACTCAAGGACAGGCCTCCTCGATGCCCATTTTATTTCCGTGATCTTTGATGGATGGCTTCTGCTGCAAAATAACCTTACCGAAGAACGCCGGAGAAGTCGAGACGGTGCCATGAATCAGTCATGGTCAGATGTTTTGGGGCGCGACCAACAGACCCAACTGTTTCCGCGCTCTATGGCATTTCAGATAATGTTTAGGGTCCTCGACGGGTGGCAACATGAATGCCGATGCTCCTCATCGCCCAAGACGTAGTGGCTATAAGCCACTTTTGGTGGCCCCAATTCTGCTCAACCGTTTCCGGGGCCTTGGAGAGAGAAGCTGGTTTCGAGGCTTCCAAGCTGAGTTCGACCTTTCGGATTTCAATAGACAGAGCGAGACGTATGACTCGATCGGGTTTTAGTGATGGCAGTGTAAAACAGAGATCTCCCTGGGCGGCCCCGCTTGGGCTTCTATCATTAGTGATGGATGTGTACCTACAGCGTCTAACGCGATGCCGACCCGTCCAGCCGCGAAGCGTTCATGTGCCTAGCCTCAAATTTATCCTGTTTTGGGCATCAATTCTATCAGTCAACATATCTCAGAAGCTTCGCATGCAGCAGAAGGAGGGGGGCAATTCTCAATCAAAACCTTCTAGCTATTTTTATACCTGATTCAGAAAACACTTGGAGCCTAATGTTTTGGGACATCATGTGGTTGGAGCTCCAAAAGCCTCCCAATGGACTTGACCACCACCTCCTTATCGGTCTTGCTGCCTGTTGCGTACCAAATGTAGTAGATCATGGGGCTAGCAGTGACTGCCACAGAATCTTTGTTAATCACATACAAAATAGCAAAAGGGCTAGCATAGAGGTAAAAGCAATTGATAGGTGATCAGAAGTGCTGTTCTTTATCCTTGTACAAGTCCATCAATAGTGTCGTGATAACTCCGCACCCCAAACTTCAATAGAAGCGACACAACCAAGCAGTGTTCCCAGTAGCAGCCATTTTTACTGCTTCATTACATCCCAGGCAAGGACCCTGTCCAGCCAAGTAGGGGTAGTCCAGGGCTTGGCCTCCTCGTGCCAGAGCATCCCCAAATCATCCTGAACAGTCTTTCGGGCATCGAGGTATCCCTCCATGCTCTGGAAAAGATCAAAGCAACTTGTAGGCATGAAGTATGATTCCTTGGGGAATGTCGCAAGTGATGATCTGTGGCTGTCGCAGTAGGTCTCTGCACTTGTGATGTCCATTGTTCGCTTGGTGTGATTAAGCTTATCGGCCGTAAGCTGAACCAGGTGAAGCTTTCTCTGATCCACATACTGGAAAGAGAGTTAGGAAATATTTCAAATAATATAGGTAAGGTAATTCAAAAACATGTTTACCTTGTAGTTAGGCACCTCAATTTCGAGGGTCTCAGCCTTGTATCGTTTCATAATGTCGTCAAGGTCCCTTAAGTGACCGGCAGTGACGCGCATGATGTACGGGGAGGTGTTTGTGGTGTGTTTGTATCGATTGGTCATTGTCCTGGACTTCTCGTTAGCTTGACGTGGAATACCTTGTAGATTCGATGAAAGATAGAAGCACCAGACTTACAGAGCAGTGCGATAAAAGTGTAAGCTTTGGCTTAGCAAGTCGCAAAGTAGCAATTGCGTAATTTCTGAGGGTTGCGTTTGGGACGATGGATGGGAGGGCTAGATTTTGTGTTGAGTTGTGACGAGGGAGAGTTTGTAGGGGGATCTCCAGTAGGGAGGTCACTAGGGTAGGTACCTATATATAGGTAGTCCCCTTGGGTGCTAGTGATTGGGGGCATGGCTAGTGATCTGTGGCAGAGGTATTTTTCAAGATGTACCCTGGCCAATAATTTTATCCAGAGGCAGAGCTCAGAATCCCTTTTATTGAATTCTGCTATGGGAGGGGTATTTATGATGGAATCACTCTAGCAAAGCCCTATCCGAGTGATGTCCGAGGCGTCATTAATCCTCAATCGTTGCGAGCGGCCCCCGTTCCCTCGGTCAGGAGGCTTCAAAGACCATGGTGATCTATGCCGCGATTCGATTTCATGCGAGTACCACCAAGGATATCGTCCTTCTCTGGAGTTGGATCTGATGCAGAGAGAAAATAGTTGAGGTCTTCGAGGATGAGACCGCGTGTCACATCTTTGCTGCTTGGACAACCTTGAATCCGATTTGATCGAACCGCCATAATATTGGAGATGATCCCTTTTAATTCCTAATGGTCTCTACCGCGCGGATGATCAGCAAGAGTAGGCCCATGATATAGTGCGTGCTGGCCGTCCCGTCTCCAAGCGAAATTTAACCGTCCAACCCATGGGTGAATCATCTGTCAATGGCAAAGACGGAAGGTGGTCAGAGGAGTGATCCTTGTTTTTCGATAGCTACTGCTAGGGCCTATATTTACCCGCCGACATCTCCTAATTTCGTCCGTGTCTTGACTCAAACAAAACAACTCTGTCGCCAACCCATAGACGCATCAACAAACTTTGACCCATCACAAACTATCTTCAAAAAGATCATACTCAACCTTCAGAAGCATTCAAGAGTACCGAAGACATCATGGAGGAAACTACAGACACCCCTATGGGAATCTTTTGGTCGACTCAGGCCTTGGGCAGAGTTACTGGCGCCCGTTTCATACTCCGCAACTCAAAGGCCAGGATTGACACTACCTTCCTAGAGGTATCCCATCTCACCCTGCCTCCTCTTGGATCGGCACTAATGTTAGAGACGTAGGGCTACCCTGCATACAACAGCATCTGTGACGAGGCCGACAGACTCGCTGATAAACGAGCGGCTTTTGATCTTCAACGCGCCGAATACGCTTTGGAGACGGATCAAGAGGCCGCGCGCATCGAGATGGAAGAGGGTCTTTACAGCCCCATCCCGGCATGCGTCGAGTCCATTGTTCGCTCAGTCGAGCAGTATGGTATCGACTATTCCATGCTGACAGACAAGGTGGAGGCGCTCAAGAAGATCGCAGCTGGATTTGGACTTTAGGGTTCGACTCGCTGGACGAGAAGCGGCCGCTGGCTGGTCATGTGGCTATGACATCGCGAAGGTCTGGAAATTCAGGGATAACGCTGCCGTACTTGGGGTCTAAGGCTCTACTGGCAGAACGAAAAGGAGGCGTCGGATGGTTCTGGATTCATTGCCTGGTTGGAGAAGAGAGACGTTTGGTTTCACGGCTGTAGATAGGCAAGCTTCCACGTCAGGAAGTTTAAGCAAAAGAGACAAACGCAACACTTAAATGCGCAATTCTGCAAACCACAGTGCTGTCGCTATCGGTATGGCGTGTGAAGAGTGTCCGGCTGGGATAACTGGGATCGATGAGCCATAATTAGTCCTCGGTGTCATCAACGACGCCGAGGAGGAAGTGGGCGAGCAGAGCGTCACAAAACGTGTTATAAAGGCAGAACATGAATGAACAGATGTCAAACACGGGCTCTCCTGCTCGTTGCTACTGTATGGGGCACAACGAAGTCCTCCGACGAGAACTGAGAGCCATGATGGAACCAGGGCCGTTACTGTCTGAGCTATGAGCAATGGATCTTCGCGGTTCGAATTAAGAGTCCTCGCTTGTAAAAGCACTCCGGGGTTACAGCACGATGGCGGACTCAAGTCTGCAATATACGTTGGGAAAGCGAACTTCGAGGAGAACACTGCTAGGCTAAGTTCAGTATCCCTTTGGCATAAACCAGGTCTCGGTGGAACGACGACAGGTCGTTGGGATCAAAAGAGACAAAGGGCCCCCATGAGCTAGCTACTCGACATCAAGACGTCTGTCTGACTAAATACTCTACTATCACGTCACATGCTTGCTCAAGGACCACCATAAAGGGATCGTTACGTGAACTCTGGAAACCTAGATGGAAAATTTGTAAACACACGCGTCATCGAGGTAGGGCAACGTTAGGCAACTTTTGGGGGAACGAACAACAATAAGCGGTCTGTTGGTTGTAGTCTAGGCAATTCGGTTGGAGGAACAAACGTGGAAGCGACAATTTCGCGAGATATTCTACAGCAAATTGTGTCGAGCCCAGCAAAGCTCGAATTGCTCTGGCGCGAATTGACGTTGTAATTGGCGCGATCTACGTTGGTACCCAGTGGCTTTGTGGCGCTTGCAGGCTGCAGCCACTGACTCGGCGTTCCCACTCCCTGCTGTGGCTCGCTGCACTGTGCCAAGATGCAACCGTTGAAGAAAAGAAACCGCGCATTGATGAGGATTGCTAAAAAAAAAACGGTTGAGATCGTTCAAGATGTCTCGGAAATATCATCGGCGCGGTGGACGCCGTCGACTCAGAGTGGAGGGCACAGATAGCTCAGCCCTATGGTGCAGGGTTGGCGTTCCACCATGCATTGCCGGGAGATCGCCAGCAAGGGTCCCGCGCGCTTAGCGCTAAGCGCTCCCAGGAGCCGCAACTGAGCCAACGACACTCGCGCTCCTGCCTCAACTTCATGAACAGGAATTGGTACAGGCCGCCAGCAAAACTTGCACAAGAGCACGTAAAATCGGAATCACCTGCCACCATTTACTGGCCAATCAGAAAATTCGATCACGGTACGTACTCCATAATTCAAATTCACCACTGGACCCACACTGCGGCGCCGCAATCACTCAACCACCTCTACCCAGCCCTATTTAAACCCCCCCTCCTCCCAGCCAAGAGCGGATTTTGAAACTTCCAAACTTCACACTCTCATCTTTCTCCCATCTCACCACCACTCAACATCACCGAAACCCCTCCTCAACTGGTAAGTCCCTTTTTCTTCATCCACCCCGTGCTTTGTGTTCTTGACCGAAACGTTTGAGTTGTTCCCCTGGTGTGCAGCGGCCTGTCCAGCCGAATAAGGGAGTACGGCGAACATGTAGGTGTGAGATCTCTCGCTCACTCCTCGGTTCGCTGACCCCATGGACATTGGCCCTATTTCTTCGCCTGCAACCTGCCTCCCTCTCGCGGGGGTGGTGGGCGAATGGTGAAGAAGTGGTATGCAAGTTCTCAGGGGAACGGCGCAGCACTTGAGTGTCGCCAATCCTCATGTTCGATCGCGGAATGCGGCAACCTCTGCGAGATGCGCGCCTTCGCCAGTGGCCGGTTTTCTTTGGCAAAACCTTGGCCAGGGTGTGGCTTTGTCCCATGGAAGAGGGGTACGCGAGCCGGTTACACATGGATGTTTCCGTGCCACCTCATGTTGCTCAAGCTAGGCTAATCACACACTGCACTGGGCGGGACTTACTGGCTGTTTGCTTCTGTACTCGGCTAACTGGATGAAGACAGGTTACACCTTTTTGCAACGCTTGGCATTTCGGTCGGAGGCGCTGGGTCTTTTGGATATGTTGTTAGATTCTATAGATTGTAAAATCAAATTTCGGGGTTTTCGCACAACACCGCGTACTCACAACACCGCGTACTCTTGCTTTTTCTCCATGCTTCTTTTGTAGCCTCTCTATGCCCTAAGCGTACTTCTAGCCACATTTCGACGCGACCGTTGTTGATTCCTTTGCTAGTGTAACTAATCTGGTATGTCATTCAAATGACGCCCTAGGTTTTAGTGTTAGCTTACCTGAAAAAGGTGTGTACATAATGGGACATCCTCGCTGAAAGCTGTATCACGTGCATGAAGGCTGTATGGTGATGATAGTATTGAAGAGAGCTAGGTAGCTAGCTAAACAGCTAGGAATTTAATTGTAATGCCATTTGTCAAGTGTACGTCTTTGGGATCTGTATTTGCTATGGATGTAAGACATGGTGCCTTTCTATGTAAGGTGTGGTGACTACAAGAAAGGTAATAGAATATCATCATGCAGGGATGCAGAGGATGGAATTCTAACAGTGGGCAACGAAATCCTTCAGGGCAGTAACCTCATTCTGAAGCTTTTCAATGACTTTGCGATCGTTGTCGCGCTGCTTCTCGATCTCCTGGAGGATGTTGCCAATGATGCTCTGGAAGTTCTGAAATTCTCCCTCGATAGCCGCGAGTTTACGGTCGCGATCGGCAAGCTCTGTTTCGTGTTCCTTCAGCTTGCTCTCGAGGTTCTGGCGACCGATACCGTGATGTCTGTCAATCTTGTTCAGACGGTCCTCGACGTACTGCTTCTCCTTGGTGATGTCATCTCTGAGGCTGTTGTTGAACTCGGCGACAAGGTTGGATATGTTACGCTCAATGCCACTGTCGAGCGCTTTGAGAATCTGTCCAGCCATGACATTGGGAAGCTCACGGCTCGCGATGCTGGGAAGCTGACGCAAAACAGCCTCCTCAATCTCCTCAGTCATGGTGCTATCCCAAGCCCGGATAATCTGGCGATTGCCACGACTAACCCGGAGGGCCTCCTCAGAGTGACCCTGTACTGAGGCGAGGCGACCGTCAAACTTGTCAATCTTCTGGTTTGCATCGTTGAAGTTGTCACGCGATTCCTCCAAGCTGGCTGCGTGCTGAGCAGCGTAGGCGCTGACGTTGATAAGCTTGCTGTTGTGCTCCTCCAGATCTGCCGACATCTGGTCGAATAGCTGCTGCAGACCTTGGTTGATGTGGGCCATGATGCGCTTCTCTCTGTCTTCAAGGTCCTCCTTGGAAGCCTGACGTGTAACGGTGTGCCAGGTTTGGATTGCCTGAGACATGCTAGGGTCGATGCCTCGAAGGAGGGCCATGCCCTGGCTTGCAAGCTGTTTGTAGTTGCTTGCTCCGGGGAGGCTGTCCAGATGATCAGATGCAGAGGCGCTGCTTGTGATCTTTTCCACAAAGTCAGCATTACTCATAGGCAGTCGAGGACTGAGAAATGTCAAGGGCGGTGGAGGACCGTACCGTCTGAGCCGTACTAGCTCCAACCTGTTGGCTCATGGGAGCGGTTGCCGTGCCCTCGAAGTCCATCGTCTCGCTGGTGCCGGAGGCAGCGAGAAGCTGGTCTTCACGGGAAATGCGACCGAAAAAGGCATTGTCGCCCATGTTCTGGACTTGGTTAGCTGGATTGCCGATTGTCCAAGTAAACTCACAGTGTCGCCGCTGCCGCCGCTCATGATAGCGATGCGTATACCTTCGGACCGAGTGATTCGTCCAATCTCAGATTCGATTTATCGACGAAGGGAAGTTTAGGTCTGATTGTGATGAGAGAAGGGTTGTTGCGGAGGAAGATTGAGAAATTGGTCGAGGGTACCTAAGGTGACGGCAGAAGAAAGTCCACCCATGTCTGCACCTACCTAATCCGACGGTATATTGGGCTGGGACCCAGATTTCTTGAAGAAGGAAATTTTTTGATTCGCTAAAGTACTCAGGGTAGGTCGCGTTTCTTAGGCGGACTGGGCTACCTACCACCAGACTTTGTTCGCCCTCGAGTCTACCTACTGCGCCACACCACTTGCGCAGCACTTACTCACAACCTTCTCGTCTCGATTTGATCCTTTTGAAGCTTGAATTCTTCCCCAACAAATCAATATACTTGCGATCAACGCGTCTAGCGACTTCGAGATTCGATACATGGCTACCAAGAAGAAGAACCGTCGCAGCAAGGACGCCCGCATGCGCGAAAAGAGACGCAAGCAGCGTGCCCGAGAAGCCCTCATGGCCGACCAGCCCGCCCCTCCTGGACTTCTCACCCCACTCGAGCACGATGCAGTGAGTTTACCACAAGCAATCCTGGTGTAGGCCACTGCGGACGATGCAGCAACTGACAAGTACGTGTTAAAGGTCAAAAGTAACCGCCGCAAGCTCGTCAACAGGCGCCTTGGCGAGTCCGCCGCCATTCTCACGCAGTGCCACAACCTCGCCAGTGAAATGGAAGCCTTTCGATCCAGGTCAGAACTCCGCGCGGAGATAGACAGCGCTGGCCTCCGAGCGGTCGAACAACAGACATCTCGCCACGAGAAGCTGATTGCAGAGGATCACGAGTCTCGCGAGAAGAATGCGAAGCACCTCGAGGACAAGCTTAAGCAGCAAGGTGCCATGATTCAGCGATTGGAGGAGAATATGAAAGAGCTGAAGGAGCTGCTCAAGAGCTCCGCGGAGTAGTGTCAAGGATAGCTTCAGGACGACGACGGACGACGACGGACAAGAAACCCGCCTGTAATCGAAACTAGAGAGGTCTCCAAAGCCTTTGTCATGAACAAACCTCTGTTTCCTCTGTTCCCCCTGACCGCTCTGACCGCTTTGAGCCCTGTTTTCCTAATGCAGATTCTTGGACTATGGTGTATCATGTATGAACGTCATCTAGCTGCATTTTGCAGCAGTACGAGCTCGAGCAAGCCTCGACTACTTCTTCATTTGGTGTCAGTGCAGCCTTTTCGGCTTGAGGGTACCATGCTCTGGAAAATCTCGATTTATCAACCCGCTGGTTTCACGTGTCTGAAGCCGATCTCGCATTGCTTTGCTAATGAGAAAGCTGGGACCTTGACTTTATGATGCTACATATCTTTCGCACTTCTACAAGTAGCGATAGCGTCTTTGACGGATAAAGAAACATGTAATTGCTCGTCTTGGAGGGCTGCGCCTCTGCTCTTACTGGCTGACGAACGTATTCTGCCGCGAGTCCCACTTCAGGCCAGAGGAGGCACCCAGCTCGATCCAGGTTTTCAGCAAAGCACATGCCGGTCTGTATCCACGTTGTGTTGTTATAGGGCATGCCCCTGTATCTCCGTACATTCTCCCAAATTCGTAATCCTTGCCGTGGCCCACGTCCTCAAAAAAAGTAGGTATCCCTTTCTCTAATCGAACCTTTTCGATGCGGGCACCCACTTCCCGCGCCTTCTTGATCATGCCATGGATCGCAAGAGAGTTCTTGTACGCAACAGTGAGGATCTCTCCAGGTTCAACGCCTCGGAGAGTTGACTGTGCGAAGTAGGTAACGACCTTGAGGCACTCCGCGTCAGACTCTAGGCTCGAGACAAATGAGCAAACCAGTCCCGCGGCAGTGAATGCCTCGAATTCTTCTGGACTACACAGGGATTCGGAAATATGCTGACAAAGCTGCCTGTACCGGCTGACGGGAGCAGGCGTGTGACGTGGCTGCAGTCCTCGAAACTTGCACTCGTTATCTGCCATGGCGTAAAACATAATCTTGCGTGTTGCATCGTCAGTGCCGAAGAAGACGGCGGGAAAGAGAATACAGGCTTCCTTTTCGGTAATGCGACCAGCGACGTAGGCGTCGAGACAAGTGTAGGCAGTGCGGAATACCTGTACTGAGATGTCAGCGCGCGCTTCAAGCGATTCGAGATGTGGAACAGGCTGGGTATCCTGATGGATAGGTAGGCATGCTGTTCCAATCATTGTCTGGAGGGGGATACTTGCTCTCGGCCAGTCATCTGACTTGTTCGTCTTCAATCGCCAACCCTTCGGACGGCTTTGGGTGTTTTGCACCGAGCTTTGCCGAGCCCTTCTTGCCATGAGCGACATGATCAAGCATACGAGAAGTAGGTATTGTAATATCAGCATCATCCTACCGAAGGGATGTTCGGGGGCGTGTATGAAGACATTGACGCGAGATTCGGCCATCTCGCTGAACGAAGTGCTGTCGAAGACAACAAAATTAGAGGAATAGTCTTGTCGTAAATGACGGGGCCCTGCTCAAGTCTCATAGTCTCTCGAGGCGATGCTGTCAACGCAGAAACGTGGGTAATGAATTGAAAACTGGTTATCTGCTGGACAGGCACTGATTCGAAGAAGACAAGTAACGCTCAAAAGAAGCGTTTATGAAAGGAAGGCTCAATAAGGTGATAGATACCTCTGGCGCAGAACAAAAATGAGAAATTGCGCGGGAAAAGCAGCTCGAGGACGGCCTGGAAAGCAGTAGACATGAAGGCGAGAAGGCCATGCAGGGATGCAGCTGACATGGTACCAAGTTGAGCAGGCTACGAAAAATACCTCCTGACCTGCCTGCCTACCTTCTTCTGGATTTTTCATTGCCGGAGATGGGAAATCTGAAGAAGGCGCTAATCTAAGTACCTTAGGTGCCAAGGTGGTGGTCGAGCGAGCTGTGCCTACGGTACCCACCTTAGGTAAGGTACTTTGAGTGCCCTTGGTTGTAGACCCACCACGGGAGATCGACCAACCTAATCTACGCTGACAGGGTGAATAGCGATCTACCAATAAAAAAAATGAGAAAAAGCAAAGCGGCAGGTACGTACTGTAGGGCCTGCAATCAGCCACAGCCCAGCTACCAAGTATAAATAATTCCCCCCTCGAGACGCTGGGAGCAAGACCTCTCTCTTTCACACACCATTCGCCCTGTCAGACGCAACCCTCAACGATTACCTCAACCAAGCCTACTCCTGATGGTAAGTCCACTTCCCATCCACATCTGCCCTGCGTTCTTGACTTTGAGCCCGCCGAAGCCGGCTCGAGGTGGGCTATGCTGACCCGCCTGTCAACACTGGGAGTTTTACGGCGTGTGGGACAGGATCTTTTGCCTGTTCAACACAAAGTTCTCTACCGGTGCCGGGCGGTGTCCCCTTGCTGGAACCTGCCCCTGGGTAGGGAAAAGCAAGGAGCCTTTCTCGGCCGGCGATGCCCCTGGGTCCGCATTTTCAACTTCGCCTCAAGGGACTTGACACTCCCAAGAGGAGCGCTTTGTGCCGGCCTCTGGTCTGAGAAGGATGTGGTGTCGAGGGAGAGAAGGCAACCCCTCTTCCACACAGTGGCCAGAGGGACCCATTCATGACCTTGGAGTTGGCTCGGGGATGCAGGCAAGCAGTCGCTCTCACGCGGGTGCATTTTCGGACTTACTCAGCTATTGGTTCACTAGCTGACTGGATGAAGACAGGCGCACTTTGGAAACCGTTTAGGTAGATTGGACGCTATTTGGCGTGGGACTCAGGGCAGGACTTGGCGGTTTTTCTTTTTCCCAGCTTTTATCGTACTGCTGTTGCGCGATAGTTTTAATTGACAATTTCGTTCTTGTCCCACATTGCTTTCGATGTAGACTTCCCGACAATGAAGTCTTGCTTCAAATTTCGACGTAAAGATGAACAGCTAAAACTTCGGTTGTGTCCTTGCTCAGTGCCTTGTGGATGCCACTACCCGGTCGCACCTGCCGTACCTTACTTCGCAGCAAGATCTAAGCAGTCCCCCGACCTTCATCCTACGCACAACTCGTCCTTTACCTCACCAAAGCAGGAATTGTTGGATAAGAACGGATAAAACCTCTCGTCACACATCCTTGCCAACGGTACTTCATCCGAACAAAACATCTCTCAAGAAAAGCGTCAAGGAAATTTGTGTGCCACTATGGACCGCATGGATTGCGACTGGAACAGCGTAAGCAGGTGCTACATGACTTGAAGGCGAAAAAGACTGATGAGAAAGGATCTAGGGTGGGAAAGACGAGATCATTCTTCTTGACCAGCTCAGTCGTGAGATGAGTGATAGGATCGATGAAGCCGTCAAGACGCTGAAGAGCGAATTCGACACCCAAGAGGCTAACCAGGCGCTGCTCGCATTCGATGTTGCCCAGATCAAGACGCAGCTCAAGGCTATCAAAGCGCAGGCAAAGTTCGCCGACGCCGAAGCGGCTTACCAAAAATACATCGGCAGGCTCGAAAAGGCCAACGAGGAAGCCCTCGCCAAAGGTTTCGCCCTGATGAAGAAGGAGCTGCAGGAAGATATACAGGAGGAGGTGGCAGAGCTGCGGGAGGAGGTGGCCGAGCTGCGCAAAGAACTGGAAACGGAACGCAAGACGAGAGAGAAGTGGCAGGCTGAGATTGAGGCCAAGCTTGGTATGCGCGGCTAAATGACTGTTGGCTGTTGGTCGGAGTCCATCGAATGTACGCTGTCTGAGGCAAATGGCATGGAGGTTTCGGAATGGCCTGACAGGCAATCGTGGTCACTTGAATCATGAAATCGGGGGTTCTTCTAGCAGCAATAGACCAAGATACAATGCTTGAGAATAATCGTCTCCAAAAATAAAAGCGACACTGACGCGTTGGAATGTCCACATCCAGAAACACGAAGACCACCTGTGGTGTAGCGGCTGCTAGGGCAGCTATCAGCACATCTCACTCAGGTACTCCTGTGGTGGATTACGGCACCTTACGCTTAAGGAGCCAGAGTGACTGTAGGCTCACAGCCTCTAATTACAGCGTACTTGAACACTAGTGGACTGCGACGGTAGGGCGCGCGCTGCGTCAGATCCATCGTCTGCTGCGCCTCGCCCACTGAGACCTTCACAATGACAAGACCATTGTGTCTTCGCTACCAGACACCAACGTCGCCTCAATCAACCTCTGAGTTTTGCACGATGGCCGTCAGAAACAAGCTCGGAAAGAAAGCTCGCATGCGCGCAAGAAAGCGTCTGCAAAAGGCCACAAATGCCAATCACTTATTTACTCCGCCCGTCCAGCCCACCGACAACGGCCCTCGACCCTCAAGCCCACAAGAATCCGATTTCAAGAGTCCTGGCAGAAATCATGGTGTAAGAAAACTGTCGAGCTTCTCTAATTGGACATCTGAAGCTGATTTGACGGCGAAACACAGAAGGCGGCACGAAACAGGCGTCGCGCCAACGAGCGCCTGACGCGTCACGACATGGACCTCAAATTGCTCGCCATTTCGTTCCGAAAGGCCGCCGAGTCGGTCAAAATAAAGTTCTCCAAGATCGACGCGAAACAAAAGTTCGTTACCGACACGACTGACAGAGCCATGCGCAGCACGTTTGCGTCGACGGACGAGGTTCAGGCGGAGAACAGAGTGCTCAAGGCCCAAGTTCGATGCCTTGAGACGCAAGTACAAGCCCTTGAGGCAGCACAAAAGGCTGAAAGCCTCGACACTAAGAATTTAAAGAGCGAAATGAGGCGACTGGAGGAGATTTGGCTGTCGGGGGTGTCGGAGTGACGTGGAACGCGTTGGTATACTTGAGACGAGGCGAGCAGAGAGGCAAAGGAAGCAGCGGACGACAACGAAACATCATCGGTACGATATGAATGGCAAAAGAAACATGGTCGGAACCGTCGTGGGCAGATCCGATTGCTCTGGTTCTGACATACTAAGAAGTATCCCTGACCAGCTCTGAGACCGGTACTTGATGGATTAGGTAAGACGACATGTCTAAATTAACCACAACAAAGCCTTTTGCGTCTACGCGATATTGACAGCAAAGAAATACAGCTTTTCGCCAGAACATACATCGGAAGAAGGGGTTGTTCGTCTCGATAACAAAAGAATTGGATGCAGAGGCGTCTCTGCCATCAAAGTAAGGGGTATTCTACCACCGCAACGGCGACCATGGTGCCACTATGGGCGCCAATATCAGCCAACTCGGCTTCCTCTCGATAAATACCGATTTGCTGCGAGCCAAGAGGGCATAGCGCCAAATTCATGAAGCTTTTGCGCGTTGGATGGTGGAAGACATCGCCGCGAGCTTTAGTCTCTTGAACTTGAGGAACGCAAGATAGGTAAGGCTCCATGTTTGTCAAGGTGTCGATCGCCGAGTTGCGCCGAGTTGAAGGAATGATCCAGTCATAGAATATACTTCAAGATCTTCAAGCAGATGGGCTTGGAAGGTTATCGTGTAAAGCAGCACGCCCATCCAAGAGATCCGGAGGATGAAGGCTGTTCGTTCTCGTCGGTCTTCGTGTACATCTTGTGCAACTTCTTCCAAAATAATTCGATAACCCACCTGGGAACAGTCAAAGCCATCGAGAATCTCGAAAAGAGGTCCATGCGGCTGAGTTGCTGCGCGTGATTGCTCGGAAATCCACAGTCACGACAAAAGTGTTGGCTGCGTTCGCTTGTTGTTGTGGATCACTTTTCGTTCCCTAGGGAAAAGGAAACTTCCAGCCGGATCAAAGCTGTAGGATCTGTGAATCAGCATTCATCTAGCTTCTACCGGTATTGTACCCACAAAAATACGAAGTGAAGTGATCGAATTCGTGGGGGCATTTTCGATGGGAAGAAAGTCTCGGTGTAAGCTTACGAGGTCTGATTTTTCAAACGTCTGACAGCAACAGATACAACTAGACTCACCGCAAGCTTGTCTCCGGCAGTTGGGTGCGTCATTCCGCGCTGAAAGTGCTTCGTCAAACTCGGTGAATCACTGCAGCCTGGCCTGTCCCGTCCATCGCTCTCGACCTATAAGAGCGGTAGCCTGCGGAAGAGAGAAAGTTCGAAGCTGCTCGTTTTTCAAAGGACATCTCAAGACTGGCGCCTCGACATCCCTCCAACGCTGGCTTTACATATTCCGCAAGACAATTATCCCTGCGTTTCGCAGGACTGCATCATTTGACCGCTTCGGAGCCTTACAGGGCATTCGAAACTTCTCCACCTCATACCTGCAGTAAAGCGCATCTCGACCTTTATCCAGACAACGTCATAGCGCGTTACTTCGCAAGCCTCGCACAATGGCCGCGCTCAACGAATTGCCCGATGAGATCATCCTCGGTATCGCATCGCTGGTCCGCGTCCGTCAGTCACCAAATCATTTGCTCTTCGACTGTGATCATGATTCGACCATGGCTGAAGACTTGTCTCCCGAACGAGAAGGTCTGAAGAGCTTTTCCATGGTCAACCGTCGCATTCGCCGAATCGTTCTGACTACCTGGTACTCCGTCATTCAGCTCCACGGAGACAGTGGCGGAATGCTCAAGGTGGCCCAACTCCTACGCACCTTCGGAGAAAACCCCCCAGCCGCCGCCGCCGTTCGCCAAATCTATGTTTGCATGGATCCAATCAGCCACGAATCCACATCCGACTTTCTCAAACACGATAAAGAAGTGGCAATCATCTACGAGACGGCCAGAAGTGTGGGTGTGTTATTCGATACGAGCTTGTTTCCAGCATGGGATGACTTGGACTATTGGGGGAAGACCTTGTTGAAACGCGCAGACAGGCCCAATGGAAGCATGGATTTCGAAGTCTTTGACCACTCGGAAAATCAGGATGTTGTGATTACTCAAGAATGTATACGTCGCGAGGCCGAGTTCGGGCTGTTTGGCAATCTATTTCAGATTCTCCTACTTCATACCGCGGGCCTCAGAGAATTGATCGCGGCGGTGCCCTTCAACGCCTGGCTTCCTATCAGCATCAATCCCTTCGCTGGCGGACAGCAGGGCAATTCCAACATCCCAGCTTATGACGCTCGCCGCCTCCTGCCGAATCTCACCACGCTTGCCCTTCGACCCGCGGAGGAGTTTCTCGAGCACGGTCTCAATGCGAGCGTCATCGCCACCCTCCTCGCAATAGGTCCCAACATCAAGGAGCTGTACTTGGAAAGCTGCTTGCTTCTCACGGAGATTTGGCCGCTCTGGACACTAAAGAACATCACCCACCTCACGCTATCGATGACGCGCGTGTCTGCAAGCCAGCTGAGGGCTATAGTCGGCGCCTGTGACGCCCTGTCGACGTTCAAATATACCCCCTGCAGCGAACGAGACCTATATTTCGACGCGAAACCGGTGGAGCCCGGCGAAGTCATTCAAATCCTCCTCCCGCACGCCAAGACGCTCAAGACGCTGTGCCTCGAATACTTTGATATTGACCCTCACGTTTTCATCACCAAGCCCGCCGGACAGCTCCGCCAATTTACAAAGCTGGAAAACCTCTGGATCGACGCTTTTTTTGCCTGTGGGAGCTTCGGCAGGTCGAGCGAGAACAATAGCGAGAATGATAGCGAGAATCTAGCGCGAGCGGCCTCCTACGTTTTGCTGGCTTTCCTGGAGTCGCTCCCATCTTCGTTGGAGACATTTCACTGGTCCGATGACATCTTCCACATGGAATACCTCGAGTGGCTTTTCGAAAAGCTCGAGCGATTTCCCAAGTTGAGGCTTGTAGAGTTACAGTGCGATGCAGACGAGGACGACATGCCTGTGGTATGGAGGGTGCGGAGAGCTTTGGTGAAGGCAGGAATCGAGTCACCTTCGTTTGGGGAAATGGTCACTAACGCGGAGATTTGGGATGAGAAATCTTGAGAGTGATCATACAGTGATCGGCTCCTCTCCGAAGGTCTAGTTTACTCGGCTCCGCAAAGGAAAAGTACAATGGGTGATGGCGGCGTGCGATTCAGACGAACAGGTGTAATGGTAGTAATAACGCATGGGGATGGATGGCGATAGCAGCAAGTGGAAAGTAGGCAAACTCAAATCAGTATTTCCCGATCAACCAGTTCCTTTCTCAGGCTGAACGGTACGCACAAAGATCGTTCCGATGTCACGAGTACAGGGGTGATCATGTGTCCCTCGTCACTCTCTTTGTTATTGCTGCTATTCAACGCGAAAACGTCTATATGGAACAACTCGGAGAACTCGTTGCACAGTACGATGTTTGCCCACTCTCCAACGATCTTTCATCTTTCATAATCGCACGGAAGCTGACACCACCTAGCCTAAGTCTTCCTGCTTTGGAGTACAAGGGGAAAGGGCGATGTGCCTTTTGCAATTGCCAGACTATCCACACAATAAGCGACTCTCTCCGTCCCGTGGTCATCGAAACCAGCTGGCCTCCACGCCATGAACATCTACAAGGGATTGCTGACCCTCACCAGCCTACCAGTACCACACCGGACAAAGCAGCGTTGACAAGTCCAACCTCGAGCGCGTTCCAACTATATACCATAGTCCAACACCACAGTCAAGATGTATCGACGACAAGAGCTTGAAAATCGCTTTTTCATGGAGGGTGACATGGACGTAAGGAGCATCGTTCATCGCACTTGCGTCTTCAGATGACAACGAGAAGAGGCGATACAGCGCTAACCATCGTATTCACGCAGACCCTCGTTGCCGAGCACCAGGCAGCCATTGTCCACTACAACAACTGCGCCAACGAGTTCAACGAGCTTTCGGACCTCGTTGAGGGTATGAAAGACACGATGCAGGAGCAGATGGATCACGCCGAGGCGGAGCTTGCCAAGATGGGACCAAACGGCACTTACGCCAAACTATTCGAGGAGCAGATGGATAAGTACCGGAAGGAGACGGAAAAAATGTTCAAGGAAAAATACGAGACGGACATGGAAAGGTTCACGACCGAGATGGTACAAGCGATGACGAAGCGGAAGCGGGAGTTCGACGACAAGGAGGAGGCCATCGAGGCCAAGCGTGCCAAGTTGGAGAAGGAGCAGGAGGAACTGGATAGCCTTCGCGCGCTTTTGATGGCTGAGTCCTCCCGTCAGAAGGCTCTTGCCATTCTGGATGGCAACGATCATCCCGAGAAAGATTCGAAGGCGGCTGGCGACGCAACTCTGATGGCGGGCGAGAAGACTGCAGCTCAGCATGGCGGCGCTGGTGATTGTGTTGAAGATGCCATTGAGATGGTGTCCGACTGAGCTGGGAGCTAGAACTTCGTTGCCAGTGAACATATTCCTGGCGACAAGGAAATTCTAAAAGAGTCCTAAGGCAAGGGGATTCGATCGCCAGTCACTTTCTGCCTGGCTATTTTTAAGAGGTGGGCGCGGCGTAAGGACTTTGGGCATGGTCCAGGGCACTTGACGCGCTGACCAAAGCAGCTCGAAACGTCATGAAGAGAGAAACGCGAATTTAGATAGTTTGAAATACAACTTTGCTTGCTTGCATATCTTCATCGTTCGTGATGCTAGACCGTCCGAAGGTCATATTATCTCCTGAACGCGTCCTGAAGCTGGAACTCAGCCTACAACTTTTGCTCTTGAAGATTCCATATCATCTACGAAACACTCCTATCTCCATCTTCTTGTAGCCCAACAAGCCCAAGTAGGCATTGGACCTGATAGACACAAGAACGAAAAATACCCAGGCCGGTCAGATCGCACCTTCCTCACTGACTCCTTCCTCCTTCCTCACTGACTCCTTCCTTGTTGGGCTGGGACACCGACTCTTGACCTTGCGCTCACTATTTATCTCCCTCCGCACCTCTCCCTCAAAATCTCTCTCTCACACTCACACCAGCCACCTTCACCACACCACAGGAGGTCCTTTTCACTCAACTTGCACCTTGCCAGTACAGCACGAAGCCGCGATCCAAGAATAGTAGCAGATAGATTGCATAGGTAAGAAAATCGCTCTGAGTATTTCGAGATCAGGTCATTAACTAGCAGCAGCGCAGCAACCATGGTCACCCCAGCTAGATCCTACGCCGAGTCGATGGAGGCTCAGGCTGACACTGATAAGAGTCATATGGAAGAGCTTCTCTTGGTATGTGTTATTCCCCATGGCTGCACTCACATTATTGTACTGTCTCACTTCTATTTGCAATTATTTATCCTATCTAACTTTGAGTTCCTGCAGCCCAAGTTCTCTGAGCCCGACTTTGAGCTCATCTCCCATCATGATGCCAGCCGTAGCAACATGGTTCAGTACCACATCGTCAATGGTGAACTTTGCGGCCCCAACTCTGTTGAGAGCGAGTCTGGTTCTGACCATGCTGCCGACTTTGCTATCAACTCTGGCTCGGATTATGAAGATCTGAGCAAGAAGACCATCAACGTCAAAAACGGCACAAAGGACAATGGCATGACTTGCCACACCCCTGCTCACACATCAATCGACATCAACCTTGACAAAACCCCTGGCAAGGCTGCCATGAAGCATGCCCCCTACTCTGCTGAGGATTTCACCAAGACTGCTGCTGAGGAGTGCATCCAGCTTCAAGCCAATTGCCACATCAAAGCCTACGTCGAGACTTACATCAAGAAGTCGATCAAGCAGCACATCAAGAATGCTGTTAAGGAGCAAATCAAGGAATCAGTTGACCGTCATGTCCGGGAGTACCTCAAGGAGTACATGCAGCCCTCCAAGGCTGCATCTGGCATTGACAGCAACAAGTGAGCTACAAAATGGCAGCTCTCTAAGTACCTTAGTCATCAGCAAGGAGGCAAATACGCTAGCAATTGGGAAGCATAAGCAGTTGCTTGGAAAAGGTTGATTCAGCCACAGTAGCTTGAGAGAAAATAAATTTCTCAACCTTTAGATCCCAGGTCCCCCGTGACTCTTGCTCCCGGGGAGATACCCAAGTAGTGTGCCATGATGGTGGGGCCCCAGATACTTTGATAATATTCTATCGGAGAAGCCTCACCAGAATCCCATAAATAGTGCTGCCTTTTCCACCACATCACTTGATTTCTAGTCACCAACAACCCACACCCAAGACTGAGCACACTGTCAAAACCACCTCCAGCTAGTACTTGTAGGTGAGGTACCCTTCCACTCACACCCAAGAAGCTATTATACTAACGCTCAAGAGGCTTTACCCAAGAAGCTATTCTACCGACATTCAAATCACACTTCTACCGACTCTCGAGAAGCCATCTGAAATGTCTGATACTCAGTCTATTGAGAATATCCCCGTCCACCCGGATGATTTCGCCGTGGAGTACGACCAAGTTTCTTGTGGCTCCTGGCACTCAGGGAGGGCGAGCACCCCCACTTCCGAAATGACGCCCTGCACCGACAAAGTCATTTCAGATCTCGAGCAGCAGGTCAGCCGCCTCAAGGAGGACAACAACGCCCTCCAAGAGAGGCTGGAGCGTTGCCAGCTGGAGAACTTCAGGCTCACAGAAAGACGCCCAGAGCATCCTCAGGATCATCAGTACCTCTACAACAATGATACTTCAACCGCCCCCCTCAACTATACCACCCAGAACCACGAGACCTCAATTGATTACAATGATAACCACCACGTCACCGACGGCGGTCCTCAGAGGATCTACATGCGGGAGACCTCCAACCGCGAGCTCAACCGCCTTCGGAACGAAGCCCGGCGTCTCATTGGAGAGAACCAGCGCAACTACAGGGCGTCTGGGAATACGTTCCAGTACTCAAATCTCGGCGCGCGGATCATGGAGGTCAGCAGACTGCCGGACGACAGCCCGGCCGCCTTGACGGCCCCACTGGCGAGGGAGCTTGAACGCGTTCGCGCGAGGAATCGCCAGCGGGTGAACGAAGCCGCCAAGCTTCGACAGCACCAGCGCGCGATGAGGACTTCGGCCGCGGCCACCGTGCAGGCTCAGCCCACCACCACCACCACGCCGGCGGTCGCGGCCATCAACCAGAACAGTGAGAGGGTCAGGGCGGATATCGCGCAGAGGTTGGAGTATACGAGGGCCTGGAGGCAAATGTATGAAAGCGGCCTCCTTGGGGATATTTTCTTCGCCGTCCTCGTGGGTCTTTGTTGCTTGCTTCTGGCCGTGTTTCTGGGGGCAATTAAGATATCAATTGCGCCATGAGTCCAGGGATCTGTAGCTAGCACGATTGAGAGTCGCAAGTCGTCGCCACGACTCTGACTCTCTGGTAGGTAGATTAGATAGACCAACCATTCAGGTTGATGATAGAAAGAAATCTTCCCTTCTGTCACTCGTGAGCTTGAAGTTTCGCAGGAATCTTGGTGTCAGCTGGTACATGTGCAGATAGATTGCCGGGACGACCGTGACTGTCTGTATATAATGCGCGATTGTCGCCATCATCGTTGGCTGCAAAGGTCGAACAGAGCTGCTAGTTTCCAGGCACAGCTCTTCTCCTTGAGCCACCATCTTGCTGCCCGTTCCTGACAGCTTTTCCAGGCAAGTGTTGGTGACATCTCTGGTTAGTCAAGCAGAACATCCTCCCTCGGAGAAGTCAACAACATAGAAAGCAAGGAAGGGTATTGGCCTGATTATAATGATGATGACGTGTAGCTCAGGAGGTGATATATAGATCTATGACGGAATCTTTCGTGAAAGCACATAGGTACTCGAGGTAAGAATATTGAGCCTTCTCACATGCGGTCTTTGCTGGCGTCGTGTACAAAATTTGACGTCCAACTTCTGCCATACATCGTGACCTCGTGGCTCCTGAGTAGCTTGGAATGCCTCACTACCTGCACCTATTCAGATCAAACGGACGTGTGAAGACGGCACAATATTCATAGGTTTGCTCAAGTCAGAGCGTCCACGAACAGAACCTGTCAGTTCATCCATGAACCTTGCCGTCAGCATCCGTTCTGGAACACCCTGTTGGCTGTCCTCTCGTTACCATCAAGGTCGAAGTAGACAGCAAAGCAAGTATCCCAGGTTTTGCGAGAACACTAGCAGGGTTGACGAGCAACCCCGACCCTACCAAGCAGAGAAAGTAAGAATATGTTCCACGCGCGCATAAACACCTATAGGGGCTGTTTGACCCGGGGAGATGAGCCGCTAGCCAGGTCAAGAAGCAATCTCTTTCTTTACACAACCTTCTTCGTTGCTTATTTGCCCGTCAAGGTACTGTGACGACAGCAAGTATGGAAGGCGATATGAAACTTGATGGGATTGGCAATGACAAGAGCTTCAAAAGATCTCTATCAACTTTGAAGAGCTGGCAACAGCAACGTGGACTAGCTGTCTTTGGAAAGCTCTCGCGACGGGGAAGGCCAGACAGAGATTTCCCAAGTGGACTTGAGATCACCTGGAGTACTTCAGCTACGTTTTTAGTCGTTGAAGCGTGATCAAATGCTTCGGGAATAGCTTTTTAAATAGGTCACCTACTACGGGCATCCAAGACCCCAATAGCTTCGATGCCTGACCTCAGAGAGGGACCTTGGAGAAGGTTGATGCGCGGTCTCAGCTCTTTATTCACAGAAAGATAGATCATGCCTCTAGCCCCTTTTGGCTGACTTTACCTGAGTGTCTAACTTGGGTGTCAGGAATGCTCCCTCTTAAATCGGACGTCGCGTCCATCCGATGCGAGGTCACGTTCTCAACACCCGTGCCCCGGCCTTGAAGGACCACACGAGACCTCAAGCTTATCACGTGACTTGGACTTGATTCGCATGGAAAACAAATATGAGTAGGCTCTGCTGTAGGTGGCTGAAATAGACTGCAGCTACACTGCCCACAACGAGAAGGACAATATCTACCCCCTATTGCAGCAATTCTCATCGGCTTGTTCAACGAAACAGAGATGCTCAGGGGAAAGAAGCAAAAGATGGGGGTATTATGAGCTTGCTCCCTCTGTTTTCTTCAGGTCTCGTCGAGTTCAGGTCTATGCTCTTATCCCTGACTTCGTTGCTGAAGAGGTATATCATTATACAGTTGAAATCTCTCCTTCATTGCTGTGTTAAGTTTCTCGTTACAATAGGGTATTATTGGTTACTGACATATATTAATATCCAGTATTGAGAGGTCTTTGTTGGGCTGGCTTGGAGCTCCTGTTAGCGTCTTGTAAAGTTGTTGAAGGAGACAAAACAGTGACTCGGACAGAACTATCATTAGTGCAAGGAATGAAAACACGCATTATTGAGACTTGAACTGTGTATTTAGAAGCCCTAAAGAAAGAGATTCATAGCAACGGGTCTATGGAGCCTTGGTTCCTCTCTGTGGCTGTGTTTGTTTGACCAAGTACTGTAGCAACACCATCGGCAATGTTGCAGTTTCAAGGTACGTCTGTGAACACAGATACAGAGTGCTGCCTTGACCAACTGTCAAACTTGGTACCTCAGTCCCTGCTTAGTGATGGATGCACATCAAAGAGTGTGGATGACAAGCCTAAGCCTGTATCATTTGCCCAACATGGCAACCACCTCTTCCTCCTGTCTAGCCTTCGCATGAAGCAGAGCCACAATACCCTCAATCTTGACGAGCTTGTTGCAAAGAGGGGCACCAGGGACACGGTAGTGCTTGTTGTGACGGGCGAGGATCTGTATGATTGCCATTGTCAGCCTTTGTTCTGTTCCATTGAGACCAATCATCTGAGAAAGCAAAGACCTACAAGAGACAGCTTGGCAGGGTACTTCCCGACATGGCAACCGGTGTTATAGCCATTTATGATATGACCATCCCCCATGAAGAGAAGCTCACTGATCGAGGCGCGAAGATCATCAATCTCATCCTTCAAATGGATCTGGCCGCAAGTCTTGTAGACGGTGTGGTTGAGGTTGTTGAACTGGCTTGAAAGGAGCTTGAGGCGCTGCTCGATCTGCTGCTCCTCAGCCATGCGCTCACTGAGCTCCTGCATTTTCTACTTCTTGTAAGCTGATGATGACTTCCCTTAGGTAGTGTGGCCTACCTTCTCCCCACCCATGATGACGCGCAGTTTGCGTCCCAATTCATCCATCGTGACACTCTCCTTGACTGAGCCCTCCACACCCATGCTCTCAATGAGGTTGGAGACGCCGCTGTAAACAGACTTGAAAAGGCTGTTGCCATCGGCATTGGCGGCGTTTTCCTTGGCCTCGCGCTTCTTCAGACGGTCGCGCTGCTTCTTTCCAAGGGCCTTCTTCTTCGCCATGATGGGAGGGAGACCGACCGTTGATACGGCTGCGTGTGGAGGTGGCTGTCTCCGAGAGGCAAGGCAGGCCGAGGTTGGGGAGACGGACCAGTGGAGGGTAAGATGAAAACACGAGATGGGATTAATGGGGTGTGGAGAAAGGAAGAAAATTCACAATGCAAACGGGTGTTAAAAAAAAAGCGATTTCGCAGGTAATGGGAAAACTTTGGGGGGAGAGTTGACGGAGAGAGGTCGAGTTGACGGAGAGAGGTCGCGTGTTTTCAGGATTGATTCGCTTGGACGAGCCAGGCATCCAGCACAGAGTAGTGGGTTCGTCTTGGTCGGGGCGATGCCTCAATCGAAAACTTGGCAGTTGAAAGAAGAGGGAAAAGTCACAAGTTTCTTCACGCTGCGAGTTGCATTTAATTACGACTGCTCCGGCGCTCCCTTCAAGTGGCCAATTCCGTTTGTCTCGGCGCGAGTCTGTCTGCCTGTAGCTACCCGCTTCCCGAGGAGCCGTCAAGAAGCTCATTTCACATGTCTAGAACTGTTATGAAATATTGCAATGAAACCTCATCCCGCTATGTCGCCTCTCGGCGTTTTGGACACGCTATGAGTGACTTCACCTCTAATAAACAGCGGCGAGCAGTAGAGCTAATAAATGCCATCGACTGCAAAGCAGCCTAGGCGGCGTAGGAGCACATGGGCAGCCTCTCCAGTCTCTCCAGCCTCTGGTTCAGCATCTCCAGCCTCTGGATCAGGTCCTCGCGCCCCTGGATGCGCCACTCCAGCACCCCCAGTCTATCCATTAGGTGACTCGTCATACCACGCGCTCTGTTCTCAGCTTCCTCAGCACGCTTCTTTAACTCCTCGTTGCACTGCTCGGCCGCGTCGAGGCGCTTCTCAAGAGCCTTCATGTGCTTCTGAGTGTCCTCGACATCCATGTGCATGAGCTCAACCTTGGCCTCCGTGAGCTCAGGGCGCTTGTCGAGGCGCTCGAAGATCATCTTCTGGAAGTTCTCGCTAACGAGCTCACAGCGAAACCTCCACTCTCCATTCTCGCGCGTGATCTGATCAATTCTGGAGCTTATCAGGGCTTTAAGCTCAGCCTCGGTGGCCTCGATCTGCTTCACAAACTGGTTAGATGAGTCTTTGCTTGCCTATCAGCAGTAGGTAGAAGCGTACCTGTCCACTTTCACCGGCAGGAGTAGAGGTGCTGGAGGCTTTGGCATCCTCAGTAGGCTGGGCTGATGCAAAAGTCTCGGTTCTCTTAGCGCGGCGACCAGCCCTACTCTTGATCGTTTGGTCAAGCATGCTGAATCCGATATGAATGGAATATGCAATGGGGTAGCGATGCAATTGTTGTTGTATGCGATGACTGTGCAAAGGAAAACAGAAATGTCGACGTAGCTAAGATGGACGAGAAACGAAGTAGGGTCGCAGGCCACATGCAGAAGCTTCAAGGGACGGAAGGTACAACAGGCTGATCGTGACTGCGAGCACCTTCCTCAAACAGAGAGTGCCTAGTTGAGTAGTCATATCGTTAAGGCAGCAGCAGACAGACGTTTTCCATCAATCGGAATGATCATCATGGATAGTGTATATTTCGACTCCGGCGGACTATTTGGAGAATCACAGACGCATGCTGGACAACGTACATGAAGCTTTCACGACAAGAGCGAAGCGGAGGGTGTCAAAACGTGAGACATCAACTCATTAAACACCTGTTGCTCTATAAAACTTCCTTCTCCACTCCCTTTTCCTTCTCCCAGCAACAGAAATGAAACCATGTAGAGCGTGTAGCCCCACGCGTGATGTACCTGTCTTCATCCAGTCAGCTAGGGGTCCCAGGGCTGAGTAAGTCTGCAAATGCTCTGCTTGAGTGGCCACTTGTCCGCAACCCCTTAGAGCAACACAAGACAACGAAGCCAAGTGTTCATCTCACCGAGGGGGACCGCCCTCGGCGGTGATGTCCACACGAACGGATGCCAAGCGACTCGTGCTTCTTTATGGCCTGCCTCACCCAATGAAGGGAGGGTCAGACAACTCCAGGGGCTGTCGCAGCGCGGTTAGAGGCACCCCCTTTTCTGTCACTCCCGCGGGTTCGTGATGAAAGTCAGTTCCCCGTACGGGCCGGAGCAAGCGTTGCAGTCTGAGACAGGCGATTGGAAAAGATCCCGTCACAGAACTTCGCGAGTGCTCCAGCCATGGCGTACGGATCTATTTTCAGCCAATCGCGCGCCACTGGTGGCAGACTCAAGACCGGGAAAGCAGGCAGATGCGGATGAAAAAGACTTACCAAAGGGTGACTCGTGAGTCGGCGAGGCGATCGTAGTGGCAGGGAAGGGGACGGCAGGGTTGAGGAATATCCTAATGGGAGAGGTCGATGGGAAAGCGAAAACAATGAGGAAGAAGAGGAAAAAGAGGCAGAGAGTAAGAGACCGCGAGGGAGACGTATCGAGATCTGGTAAATAAGATGCGAGTGTGAGAGGCGTAGGCACGACATTATATACCCTGAGAGGCAGCACGTTACTGATCCCGCCAAAGGCACGACATTGTATACCCTGAGCGGCAGCATGTTACTGATCCCGCCAAAGGCACGACGTTAAATACCCTGAGCGACAGCACGTTACTGATCCCGCCAAAGGCACGCCTGACCCGAATTTTCTGATTGGTCGACTTATTACTGAAACTCAAAGCGCGACGCGTCGAAGGGCTGCGCTGTGATCATGTGTCGGTGGCGGCGGCGGTGACGAGAGTGAAGGGGAGCTTGAGGGGGAGCCTAAGGCCTTACCCGGATGAGGTTGTGGAGGTTCGTTGGGTAGGCAGGTACGCACCTTCCCAAAAGGAGGTATTTCTGTTAGTACCCGACTGGAGGAACAGGTGTCATACCACTTAAAAGCCATGAAGCAGCATTCTGCGACGTCTCTATTACTTGCGTTGTCAGTTTAGGCTGTCGACATCTTGCGAGGCATGGGATCAGCCACGCCGTGTCGCCATTGGCTGATTACACCTCAAATGTTTCGCAAGGCTGCGTTGACCATGAGCCACGACAGGGGGCCACAAAGATGAGGAGGCCATACGACGATGACATCGAACAAAAAAAGAATATTCTGATTTTGAAGCCCCATTTCGGATATTATTCCCTTCCTATATGTGGCAGCCTGCTGCTGCTGAAGCCTGATTTGGTAGCATTCTCCCATAATTGTCAAATCTTCAATTAGCGGGAGCCACCTCGGAGGCTTCCAAGAAGTAATAGGCCACGATCAAGATTCTCCGGGACGTGTGGAGTTTTGGATGGAATGTTTCCGTCCTTTGGCTTTTAGCGTCTGGGTTTTGATAAGTTAGGCTCTGCTCCATCTTCTCTTGTCCTCTTGTTTTCATTATCGCCATCTTCCTTGTGGACGGCTTTCCGGTACTCTGTCGCAGCAGAATATCAGCCGTGACCGCAACCTTGATTCGCAGTACTCACGAGGCGTTACGTTTAACTAATACTGCGTGGCCAGACTGTCGATGACGGAGATATTGTCGGAGAATATTTTCGGGCTAAGGAGTTCGGCAATAGGAGGCCTTGGTCGCCTCCAATCATTTGTAGCCCCTTAAGAAGGTTGAGGTGCTGCCTGATCTGTTCTAGACAAGCATTTTGATCAGAGGCGACGGAGCTGTCAGTCTAGCATTAAAACAAGTCTTTGATTGTTCTATGTACTGTTGCGCCCTGTACCACCAAAGAGACTCCCCCAAACAGTGTTTGACACTAAACAAAGCAGACGGAAGCGGCAATAAAAAGCCTTTCAGTCACACCGCAACAGCAACGGCAGGAACCTTTTCGTTGAAGCGAGGGTCATCCTTATCAGTAACCTCCGACTGGTCGTCAAGAATGGGCTCCTTCTCCAAGTCCAAGTCATCAAGAATCTCGGGGTTTAGCGAACGCGACCCCCTCGGAATAAAGGTAGCCGCAAGGACGACAGCGAATATGACGGTGAAGTGGACACCCGCTGTGTTGAGGAGAGCATCACGCACTCCTCCCGTCCGACGGTAGACACTGTCGACGTATCGCCCAAGGAAGGTGTTGGCGATGGCGTATGTGACAATGTAAAAGGAGTAGAGGAATGCCATGACTGCGCCTAAGGGCGAAACATTCTGCTCTTTGCTCTCAAGACGGGAAAGCGAAGCTTGGATAAAAGCTGCCAGAGACACATCGCCGGCAGCCCAGCCAAAGCTAATGGGCAAGAACGTGGCTGCCACAACCCATGCTTGGCTTACTTGGTCTTCGGGCGGGTACCAGAACGGTATGTACCAGATGATGAGGAGCATGAGGGCATCCAGGCGTAGCCAGGGGATGGGGGTCTTGATGACGTTGGTGAAGAGAAAAACAAACAGAGCACCGAGAAGCTCGCCAAAATTCGAGCCTCCAACCATGATCTGGGACCAGGCCGAGTTACCCAAGTATCGGCGCGCGACCTGAGGCGCAATGCCGTTTTCAAGGTATCTGTGGCCATATAGTGCAACACCATACGCCGGGAGAAGCCAGAAAAAGCGGGTCGACGAGAAGATTATCTTGGCGCCAACCCAAATCGATTCGAAGAACGTCAGAGCACCCCTGCCGGTCGCGATGAGGTAGTTTGTCTTGCCCGCCTGTGTTCGTGCGAGAGAGTTCCGCTCTTCACTTCCATCAACAACGAAGAACCAGAGGATAGCCGCGAGGGAGAAGCAGATGGGCGTGATGATAAAAGAACGGTTGTTTCCAAGGTTGGGAATCAGAACGAGCGCAGTGAAGAAAGCACCTGAGGTCCCAGCCACTTCGTAGAAGATGTGGACAAGGGCGTCCATCTGACGAAGCTTCTGAACGTTTCCACCAACAATATCTCGCGGGATGACGCGGCGGATGAGCTCGACCATTCCGTATGTGACACCTGCAATAGTGTAGATGGGAATGATGGCGTCGTTTGGGTAGTCTCCATAGTAGGGCCACTCGTCGTCGGGATGGTTTTCTCGGAAGGCTGCAGGTATGAAAGTGCCACCTGTGGCGGCGTCGAGAATGAGCAGGATAGCCGTCATCAGACCGAATAAGAGAATCGCAGCCGAGAGAACATTCTTGGTCGGGTAGTGTTTAATCAGGGGCGCGATCAGGATGGAACCGACGCACTGGGTGGCTTGGTTCAAGCCTTGGATCAGGCCGAGACGTTCGAAAGTGCGGGAAGGGGTTCCTTGAGTGTCGCTCTCGTAGTCGTAACGATTCGTCACCAGTGCGGTGATGGAGCCGTTGAATGCTTCAAGGCCAAACTTGTAGAGCATTATACCGCATATGTAGAAGAAGATGGCCCTTCTTTCATGTGGGCTGAAAGATTTGAGCCTCTCGACGAAGCCGCCGAAAATCGCCATGGTCGTCTGGTTTGTCTGTTTTGTCCGCAAGTTTGCGTAGAGAAAGGATACCGAATTCGAGGTGGAAGAGTGCAGGGCCTGTTGTTCTGTAACTATCGGAGCTGCTGCTGAGCATTGGGGTCATATGGATGCGGTGCTGCCACGAAGATATACGTTCGAAAATACCAGAGCACTCCCCCGGTTGCTTCTGTCGGAAGGTGTCGAATTGAATCCGCTTGTTCGATCCACGTGGGTATCACGTCCAAGGCAGGTTGTCGGATATTGGGGATCGGCAGTCCAGAGAGTTGATCGAGGAGGGCTAGTGAAACCGTCAAAACGAGAAACCTCACTCTGTGGGAGCTTGACGAGCGCCAACTAACTCCTGTCCAGTCAGCAGGGTCGGCATCCCAGGCTTCAGGCCCCAGTCCCAGTAATTCTGCCTTTCCCCAAAAAGAGCACAGAGAAACTTCCATGGTGCATGCTCGACTTGGGATACTTGGCGCCGAAGAACGCCATCTTGCAGAGGTACCTGCCCTTTTGGTGTTGACCAGGGGTCGTTGTATGCCTCTTACCACGCCATTGTTGAGACTGAGGTCTGTGATCTGGCTGAGCTTTAGGTTCGGAAAGGACGATACGACGCAGCAGTGACAAGAAGAGGAGACATACAGCGGCGGGCCATGGCAGCAGTGGCTTGCAAGTGTTACTTCCAGACACCATCCTGTGATGGCCGGAATGAACCATTGGACATTCTGTCGACATCCTAGACAGACAGCGCCCGAGGTTCGGTGGCCCAGAGGGGAATGGACTCAATTGCCGTCAAGATCGTGATGTGAGGGGTTCGAAATAGGATTGGTCGACTCGGCAGTAGATTGAATGAAGGAGGCTGTGCTGGCTCAACATCGCTGTGCAACCGGTGACAGAACATCGAAGAGGATGGCTTCGTTTGCCTGATCCAATGTCTTGGCGACGACGACGTCTTGGCGAGGTCGACACTGGCAGACTGCGCCTTCTTATGCTTGTGGTGCGCCTTGGCGTCGAGTAAATGGCGCAAGAATATATGAATCGCCGAGAACCAACCATTTTGCCACATGGTTGTGGCAGTTCGTCCATACGAACGGATGTTTCTCGAAACTTTGTCGTGGTCTGGAAGTCGCGGCAAATGCCAGTCTGTGATTACCACCTGAGGTGCCTGATGTGCCGACGTGCTGGCTGGCCCACTCACCTGAGCTGCTGCCGCTGCTGCTCACAGATACCGGGGCCAACCAAAGTCGACAAGGTAGGGCACAACAAGCGCCCCCAAGATACAACCAAAGCGCTGCTGCACTACCAGTTACAGGGCACCCGGTACCTGACGGTGCGGTGCGATTCATGATGGCTTCACCTAACGACTGAGGAAAGTCCGGTCTTGCCCAATCCTTGTTGTTCTTGGCATCGTTGACAAGATGCTATCGTCAGCAGCTCTGCTTTTCGCCAAGGGTTGGTCTCTACAATTCCTCCGTACGCCAAGCCGTGGGCGGCCTCCTCTCGATATCGCCATGTTGCTGCTTCCAACGTCAGCACCTTGAGCTGAGAACACAAATCAAGTTCGTCGGATTGCGCAACACCATCGATAGTCCCTTCAACGAGCACTCGCTCTTCCCGTGGCCAACCGACTGCAGCCGCCATCTCAACAACAGAGTTCTGCGGACTCGAAGTTTCCCCTCCAGGAGTTTCTGACGACAACCGTATAGCCTTGACGACGGGCCTTACGCGGTCGCCTTCAGTCAGGGAGTTGCTGCTGTCTACCTCGATGGGAGCGCAGTTTGGCCATAACACTGTGAGCATAGCAAGCTCTTCTAACCTGACGCTGATTAATGGTACCCGGGCGGCCGAGTACATCTCGGACGAGACTCTCCGCACATCTGCCCCCAAAGTGGCCATCATCAGACCGGGGTCCTTCATGGGGACTGGGCGAAGGCATCCAATGGGCCGAAGGACTCGCCGCTGACACCCATTGATCATGAGATACCGATGGTAGGCTGATGTTCTTCATCCTTTCTGAGCATCTTATGTCCCTTGCTGACAAGATAACTAGCCAGTCTCGCGGACACCGTCGTTGTATGGGCCCCGGCGTCGCAGCTATCGGGATGCCGAGAACGCCAATATGAAGGTTTTCGGGAAGAAGGTGAAAGCCGTCCTGATCGAAAAAGGGGGAACTCGCCCAGTACTGCGCTGCCATTGAAATACCGACTGGACTGTTGGGGTAGTGGTCGAATCCGCGACTTCAGCGCTGCTTGGTGGCTTCATGGCTGGGACGTATGACGGAGACGAGCATACTGTCCGTGGTGAGTTTGACGTTGTGGGTGGTTTCGCAAGATCTACGAAGCGTAAGAGACCAAGCGAATGGTGTTGTACCTGTGAATCTTGTCTTTAGACTGCGAAACTGAACTTGGAACAGCTGATGATGTTCACGTATATAAAGACGACGAACAGGAACGACTAAGAGCCTGCACCCTTCAGTGCGTGCACATCAATGGACCAAACCCATTCGACGACCACTTCAGTGCTCCCATGATGAGAACCATGACTGCAAGCCCGACCACAACGCTGGTCGCGCCGTACGTATACGCGTGTCGCCTCCTCAGCGTCGTCAACTCCGCCACCCACGTCGAGACGGTCGTCAAGCACCCACAGAACCCATCCTCGACACCCTGGAGGACCTGGCACCCAACGACACCCCCGAGTCCAACGTGCCCGAGGTCCCAGCACATGCCCAAGACCGCGACGCCGAAGATGTTCACCACAAACGTCCCCAAGGGGAATGACGGAACCCGCAAATTGAGCAACTTGCTGATATAATACCGTCCTAGACAGCCCAGCGGCGCAAACACAAGTGAAAACACTGTCTGTCCGCGCCACACGTCGTAGGGGGGCCAGATAGACAGCAAGACAGCGCCCAGCCAGCACCCCCAACCCAGCACCACCACGCCACGATCCATCACCCTCCGTCCCAGCGTGTATGGCACAGATGGCACAATGGGTTCCAGCGCAGCAGCAAGATGCGCGCCCACGAAAAGCGCCGAAATCGACAGCCCAACCGTCGCGATGACAACGGCCAGCATCGCCATGAAGGAATACCCTCCGTTCCTCGGCCCAGGAGTAATACCCCCAGACGCAGGCAAATCATTACTCATTGCCAGGAACACATCCCGTATAAACGACGAAAAGGACGTGAACGACCCGCAGAACCCTGTCGCGAGGCCGATGTATAGCGGGATTGTTTTCTTCGTTGCTAGATGCGCCTTCTTCGCCGCTGCGAGATCTACCGTACTGCCGCTACCTTCGCTGGCTTCTCGAAGTCGCTCGTCGTACGTCGCGGTTCCCCGTTCGTATCTGAACAATTTTCGGTCTTCCGCGAGAAATCCCATGACAAGGCTTCCGCCGACGTTGGCCCAGAGCACACCGAAAGACACGGGCGCGGCGGGGTACGTCGTCAGCGCCTGCAGCCCCTCGCGCGCGAGAGTTCCAAAGATGGCGAAGAAGACGAGGTAGGACAATGTGTACACCTCCGCTGCCTTCGAATCTCGCGCGGCAGCCGCGGTAGTCGTGGGATTCTGAGGAGGGCGTTCGGCGGTGTCGCGTTGCATTTCGACATCATCCGGTATCCCATTGGCTTCTCCCTGACCCTTATCTGCGCCAGGCAAGTGACCGACGGAATCAGCGGCAATACCCTCGAGCTCATCAAGCGAAGTCGCCTGCCGCAATCTGCTGTCATTGGTCTTCGACGCCCGGACCGGCTTGCCAAATGTTCCCCTCCGCTCGCCCTCGGTCGTGTATCCGTCGTCTCCATCTTCTATTGTGTTTTCGAAGCGCTCATTTTCGCTGCGGTCAAAGGTGTTCGCGCGCGAGGGTCCGCGAAGGTTGCCGGTTTCCATCCTGTACGCCATTCGATTCGTGGCACTGCATGTTTCGTGGTGTCTTCGTAAGGAAGGAGTTGAGCTTCTGTTTTGCTCTCTTGCGCCTCTGCTTCAGCCGTCGGGTATAGCTGCTCGTGGTAAATCTGCCATGTTATGAGCGGAGGGTAGAGTTGACATCGCGGCGGTCGAGCGGCGGTGGATGGAATGCGTTGCTCGTTGCCATGGACGTCACATTTGTGGCCCCGTTCTACACAGTACATAGACGGCTACGTCGGCATGCTGACCCTCATCTGACCTCGCTCACCGATGGTCAGAGCGTCCATTGGCCCAGGTGTGGGGCGTATCACCGACAAAGGCGGAGCACACCGAAAAGGCAATGACATCAACATGTGAAAGACCCATCCTATGTTGACTGCTTACACTGGAGTGGGAAACAAGTCCATTTTCACAAATAGCAACTCATCTCCAACACCATCACGAATCCGACACCTGTATCCATATCCATGGCCGCCCCTCCATTCCCCCTTGCATACACTCTATCGGCTGAACCTGCATAGAGGCGGCGGCGACCTCCGAAGCCTCCCCGGAGTTTACCTCTCCCCCTTCAGCACGTAAGGTACCTTAGTGTCGCTCAGGCGGGCCATACGCTATAAGCGTTATCTTACCAGCGACGCTAGGGAAGCTCATCCGCATGCAAGATGCCCCACCCCAGGGTACCGGCCGCTGATCAGAAGGACAAGGGATACACTGACGGACGATGAGCCGGCCAACACGACGACCCCTCCTCTCTCCCAGCCCTTCTAGGCAGAACAGCTCTTTAGACATCTCAATCTCCTACTGTCTTTATTCATCTCGTATCACTTGAATTGGAAGATTGTGTTCCTTGCATATATCACACAAACACACATCGCAGACATGCCAGCTCTCCCGTCCAACGTCCACGTCTCGCAGCACCCCTGTCTGCGGGCGAAGCTCTCCCAACTGCGATCCCAGTCGACAAAGGCCAAAGAGGCCAAGGCTCTGGTTCACGAAATTGGCCTGATTATCGCATGCGAAGCGCTTGCCGCATCGACGCAAGTCAAAGATGGCCCCCAGGTTGGTCTCATCTCTTCTACAATGCGTAGCTCAGGAAGCTGACGTTGGGGTCTACAAACAGGATGCGACACCGTTAGGCTTCGAGTTCACCTCGACCGAAATCACCCCCTCGCGCCTCTGCCTCGTGCCCATTCTGCGGTCAGGTCTCGCCATGGTAGATGGTAGTTCAATCGCCCAATTCCCTTTGCGCCAGTAATCTGAATGTAGGCTAACACAACCTCCCAGCCGTCCAAACAATCCTCCCCGAACCTGTTTCCGTCAACCACCTCGGCCTCTACCGCGAACCCTCCACCCTCGAACCCGTGGAATACTACAACAACCTCCCCAACCACATCTCCTCCGACGGTCGCAACGCCGACGCCTCTTCCCTCGCAATCCTCCTCGACCCCGTCATTGCCACCGGCGGCACCTGCGTCGCCGCCATTCAGACCCTCCGTGAGTGGGGCGTCCAGCGCATCATTGTTCTGGCCGTCGTCGGCGCCGCCGAGGGCATCAAGCGCGCCGCGGAGGAGTGGTCCAGCGCCACCGAGATCTGGATTGCCGGCGTCGACGAGGAATTGACCTCCAGCGGCATGCTGAAACCTGGTTTGGGCGACGTGGGTGATCGGTTGTTTTTGACTATTGGCAAGTAAGCGGGAGTAGCAAGCATGCAATTGGTTACCTTGTATGTGATTTGGAAGATTTCTTGACTATTGGCATTCATAGAGGGGTTTGACATGTCGGAGTTGAATATAATGACATTAATCACGGGTATTGACAACCTGAATTCGGTGTGGGCTTCACATGCGCGTGTATCGCTCCTCATCCAAAAGCGTCTCCTCCCGCCAGCAATCTTCTACCCAGCTGCTGCTGACAATGTGCGGTATCTTCGGTCGCGTGCTGACAATCACGCGAAGCTTCCCTGCGGTTTTTGCCTGCGCTTCAGCGTCGCCAAAGACAACCGCATGCGTGACGTCTGGGTTCTCGATGCTGCACGTCAAACGAGCACGGCCGTACATCAGATAACTCCTGAGTTTCAAAGACTCGATGTTAACGTCGTCGCTGCTGGTAGCGTCACAGAGAGCCACAACACAGCGGCGGAAGATCAGTCCTCGCAGCCGCTCGGTACCGCGGCCACGCTCCTCCAGTTGATGTAGGAACAGACACGCGGTAGAGGGCCTGGAGTCGTGCTCCTTCTCCAGCTTCACAAGGTTTCGCAGCTCGTCTGCCCCCAAGGGGCGTGAAAAGCTGTCGCCGAACTTGTCCGTGTTGTCCGCGGCGAGTTTCTTGAGAGCTTGCGAGGCATGGAACAGATGGTGCTCTTCATAGGGTACCAATAACGAATCGTCCGTCATCTCGAGAACATGCTTGAGCCATATCGGCCTGATAAGGTCGATGCCACCGCGCTTCTCGTACTCCTTGACCAGGCTGGCAACTTTGACGGAGTTCTTGTCGGCCAGTAGAATCATCTGGGACTGAGGCACCGGGCGCTGCGAAATCGTCCCGCCGTTCTCCTGGATGAGTGCTTCGATCTGCGCCTTGGTTTTCTTGAACGGTTTCAGCGAGTCCGTCAATACGCAAAACTCTGTTCCAGCAAGAATGTTCCGCTTCGGTTCTCCAAATTGCGCCGGCTGATTTGCTGTCCCAGCGATGATCTCTTGACGCTTGACACGCTTCGCAGGAGCCCTGCGTTTACGAGTCTCGACACTCATCGTCTTTTCCTGGGACTCCTGCTCGACCTGCTTGCGGAGATCGTAAAAGTCCTGCACGCTGAGCCCCTCGTCCCATCGCTTGTCGGTCCGGAGGCGACGAAAACGAGGAAAGCGGACTGTGACTCCCAGGGCGAACTGGTCAGAGGTCCCGATGCTTGCCGCCTTGGCTTCGATGACGATGGAATCCTTGGGCCGAATCCAGACGTCTGGTTTCTCATACTGGCGGTCTCCTCCTGCAAGCTCAATAAACTCAGTGGGTGGCTTTCTAGGATTCCAGGTGTGCCATTTTCCGTCAGTCAGATGACGAATCTGGGCATAGTCTTCTGCAGTGAAACCACCGCCGCACTTGAGGAAGCTGAAACACTTCTCGGGGTGAGCGCCTGCTGCGATATGATTCTCGCTGACGCGCAAACCGCACAAGAAAGTCGAGAGCGCACCTCCTCGTCGACCTGAACCGTAGTAGCCGCCAATGACGACACAATCCAGCGATTCGCCGAATTCTGCCATGTATTCCGGTTTAACCTTCAACCAATCGTCGTTGCGACTGTTGAGACGGTAGGACGATCGCGGGTTCTTGAGAACCAGGCCTTCTGACGCTTCGGCGACAACTTTGCGGAGGAGCGGCTCAATCGCGTCGGGAGATGTAGCCGCCTCGTATTCGTGAATCTCGAGACGGCGACGAACACTCTTGACAACCTTTTCCAGGGCTTTGTGGCGGTCCCGGAGGGTGTACTGCATCAAACATTGGTCGTTGAGCAGGAGCAGATCGAATACTCGAAACAGGGGACGTGGACCGGTGTGATTATATGGGTTCTTCTGTTCAGATAGCGCCGCCGTCTTCAGTGTCCCGAAAGGCATGATCTTGTCGATTTCCGGATCCCAAGTAATCATCTCACCGTCCAGAATCAGGTTCCGCACACCAGGGTCGAAGGCGTCAGCCAGATGGCGGGTCAAGGTACCCTTGTCATCGCGGAGGCCGTTTCCGTAGAGGTGGGTGTATTCTTTGGCTTTTCGTGACCAGAATGCAAACCGATATCCTCCTGGTGTTTCGGGGTCTTCCATCATATGCATCTGCATACGTTCTCCATCGAGCTTTTCTTCGATCCAAAACTCAGGATCCTCTTCGGTAGTACCCAAGATGTCAACCATTTTCTGGAACGAAGCCGGCATCTGAAATTGAGCAAGCTGAGGTTGAAAGCACTGCATCAGCGTAACGCCAGTTTCGCCCTGCTCGAGTCGAAATGAAGGGTCATACAGCTCCCAGCAAACACGTTTCAAACTCGATGATACGCCGAAAAGCGCCTCGCCGTCTGGGTGCCACAGGTCCAGAAAGATTCGCTCGGTCGCCCCAACCTTCATTTGCTTCAAGACGATACGAATGACCCATGTGAGCTCTTCGGCATTCATTCTTGAGTAAAAGGCCTCAAAAACGTCGAGATTCTCCAGCTCGCCTGATGACCCGGCGAGGATGTCGAGCAGCTCGTTAACCTCGGCAATCGTCATGGTGCCAGGCTCCCTTCGCTTCGGTCGCTTGGCGAGCACTTCGTAACACCGGCCTGGAAAGTCTCCGGCTAGACGCGACGCTGTGGTTCGACCTGGAAGCTTCCAGTGAAGAAGATCATAGCCGTCGTCAGAGTTCTTGTCAATCCTCATAAGCTTGACTAGAAGTTTCGCGATGGTGTTTTCCTTCAAGCCAAAAACACCACGATCCCGGTCCTTATCAGGCATGATAAGCCTAAAGGCAGGATAGATGTCGTTTCCTACTTCACTGCGCCATCTTGAGAAGAAGCGCTGGATGATGTGTCGCCGCTGTTCCTGTGGAGAGAGCTTGCTCAGGCCGTGCCCTCTTCTCTTGGCGCCCGGAGGTCCTCTGCCAGCAGGTTGCTTCTTGTTCTCGTTCAAAGGGTTGAAGAGGCTCTGGTAAAGCTCCGAGAACCGCATAGTCCGCGAGTGGTTGCGTGGGCGGTTAGGGTACCTGCATCACGTGAGCGGGAGCAGCTTATCGGTCGAGGATTTCTTACTTTTCATCCAACTCCTCCATTGACGTTCCGCCGACAGCGTATTGCTTCTCATCCTCGTCAAGTGGAGTCACATCAGGCGAATGACGAGGGAAGATGCGTCGGCCGCTCTTGTTGCGCTGCTGGCTCATGTTGGGGGTTGCCGCCGTGCGCTTGTAGGTACCTCAAATGGCACTGGAGTATCCGTACTCGGAAGCAGACAAGAATAAACAAATCGTCGTCAAAAGGACTCCTGCCGTGGAATGAAGTTCGAAGGCTTGAATGCCAGGCCGTTGAGTGCGCCTTTTGTAAGCTGAACCTGGGAGTTGCGTGTCGTCCATCCGACCTTGGTATTAATACTTGTAGTTGGCTTGAGAGGTTGCCTTGAGGGATGCTGCCTGGAGTGGGAGAGCGACGCCATAAGTGGAGACACACGAATATACACATATGCATTATATGTGGTAGATCGGATAGGGCCATACACATGCATCTTAACCATCAATTGAAACCATCCAGGGTCTCCCTGCAGGGTCTCCCTATGGGCTACTCCTTGTATTGACAATTTCCTACAGTCGTGATACATAAATCATCACATGATCTTGTCAGACGTCTATACCTGGGCGCTGTGTTCTTTTTGCGCAACTACAGCAGCGAGTTCTTCAATCCAAAACCCCTCTTACTGGCGACGGCTGAATTGCGAAGAAGTGTCGCTGACAGCCTTTTCGGCATCGAAGCGCTGCTGCATGGGCTCGATGACGGCGCTCTTCTTCGCGTTCTTGCGGCGCCAGAAGAAGAAGCCAGCGAGAGCAATGAGAGAGACACCAGCGACGGAACCGACGACAGCACCGGCAATGGTGGCCTTGGGGAGACCAGAGGACTTGGAGTCGGCGGCAGTGAAATCGGCAGCGGTGTGGGGGGTATTGCCGCCGGCGTCAGTGGTGGTCACATTGACCGTACCGTCGACGTCGACATCGGGGTCGCTGACGGTGGCATTGAAGCAGGGAATGGCAGCTGTGAAGACATCGACGAAAGTGACGTCGGCACAAGCATAGTAGGCCTCGCGCTTGGACTCGTCCTGGTCGAAGTTGGAGACGTACAGCATGCGGTAGGTGGCATTGGAGCCAGCTGCAACACCCGAAGGGGCGCTGGGGACCGTCACGCAAGTGTGCCCAAGGTCGAGGCTGCCAACGTCACTGGGGCCGAGGAAGGTTTCGAAGTCGGAAGCCGACTTGGGGTCTGCAGACATTGTTAGTTGGGCCACACTGCACGGAGGAGATGTTGAGACTGGCCGTTGTCATAGGAGACACTCAAGTGGACAGAGCGCGTCATGTCCTGGGTGACAAGGGCGAGCTTGCCGTTGACTGTGCTATGTCAGTATGGCCCGACGACGGTTTGTGGATGAAAGCTGACTTACCGAGAGGGAACTCGGTACGAACACCAGGACCGTTGGTCGATCCGCATGGTGACACGTTGTCGGCGTCGGCGGACCAATCTCTGTCGGGGGGGGAACAAGAATGCGGCCGGGCCCATGTTGTCGGCGGCCATGGCATTGCCCAGCAGCATGCTTCCGAACAAAGTGATAGACTTGGCGGAAACCATCTTGTCGGGATGAATCTTGTTCGTCAACTTGACAGGCTGTTGAGAAGGGGGGCGGGTCTCAAGGGCAAGATTCAAGGCTATGAGGATCACAGGGCGAGGGCTGTCACTGATGAGGAGTGGCTTGGAGGGCAAGAATTCACCAGAGAGAGCGCGAGCGAACGACGTCCATATATGCTGGATACTCCTGCCTCATGCGAGACGCCGAGCCAGCCAACCGCTTGCCATGCCGAGAGTCACAACTCCAGAGGATGGCGAACGCGGTCTCACCCGCCAAGGATCAGTTGAGCCGACGAAACCGGCGCCAACCCCTGGCATCGATCACTACCATATCCTGGTTCTCGTTGCAGCGTCCCACTCTCGTGTGGTACTCCACCTGAGAAAGTTATCTGATGGGATCCCTGAGCATACCCACCGGTCGTGGGATCTGCTCGCACATTGGTGCGCTATGAGTCCATTGGAGTTGGCCGTACTCCATCCAGAGCGGAATCGCATCATATCTGATCATCTGATAAGATGTGTACCCGGCTTTCCATTCGTTGGGCACATCAGCTCTGCATCAGTAGTTGGTCTCGGCGCCATGGCCGCGGTCCACTTCCCACGCTGCAACAGGCAGCTTCTTTGCACGCGGTCGTCGGGCTTGACTTCCCAAATCTCGTATTTGCCCCGGCCTGGACCTCAAATTCTGATTCTCTTACCATCCGGATAGACGTTTGGGTTTGAAAACGGCAACGGCGCCGAATGTTCAATGGTGTATCGACCATCGATATGTGTGACCTTGGCCATCAGTCTTTTCGACCTCGTGTTGTTTCAACAACGAATGAGCTATGAGGTTATGGGATGGCGATGGTGGAGCGGCGACCCTCGGCATCCGAGCAACATCGGCGATACTCAGCACACATGGCCGTCTCGCATCCCAACTTGGCAACGAGACCAGGCTTGGGATCCATGCTGCCCTGCCGCCTGCTGACCCAAGACTGTACTATCAGTCAATGTCATAACTGGTACTTTAATCGGTCCCAACTTTCCGCTTTTCCGTTGACTCTTCGATCTTGTTGCGTAGCCTTGGCCCTTATCGCTGAACGCATGTGTAAACAACGAACGATAAGGTCGGCCCACAATCTTGAATCGACTGCGCGAGCACGAATGATGAAGAGGTTCCTGGCATCCGCCCCAGCTAATGAGCACGTAGACGATACGACCGAGCTTAGAATCGCTCAAACAACGCCTTTGTGGCAAGTCTAGCGTGACAAGGTGAAGGACTCAACGGCGGGCCTTCCAAGAAAAGCTGCCGACAGCCCAATTCCCTACACCATGCAAGCATGAATTGACCAGCGAATAGCGAACATCACACCATCCTATCGCCACACGAACAGCCTTTTTTTCGTCCGCGCACCCTCTCACTGCTTTTGGGTCCTCCCCAAGTCTCAACAGACAGGTAAGAACCCGGTCGACGAGCATCTTCTTTGGCAGGAACCGAGCTTCCGGACTTCCGCCCTCAAGGCTCCTGACTGGGAACTTGAGCTTCTTGGTCGCCACTATCACTCCCCGGCAGAAGCTCTCTCCGACTCTCGTGATATCGGGCAGGGATGTCTGGACCACACTTAAAGACGCAAGACCTCGGCGTTGCCATAGTTCTGGGGCTGCCTGTTGAGGCACTCGGACTTGGCGTAGGCCTTGAACCCTCGAACTTGGTTTGTTGATGGGCCGTTAGGCTCCTTTCCAAGAATTCTGGGCCCTGAAGTGCTGCCAGCATGGGATGAATGGGAAAGTGGAGGGCATGTATACCCGAGCGTGGCAAAAGGCTCTTTTCGCGTCACACGCTGCCGCTGGGATAGGAATCGCACTTTCAAGCCGTACATGAACGAACTCCAATTTGATCGCTTTTGCCTTTCAAGAATGAAAGTCTCAAATGATCCCTCTTCTAAGCAAGACGTCGATCTGTTTTCGTACCCCTTCAATGCAATCCAGCAGTCGACGGTAAACTTCATAGCTCGGACTTCCCGGAAGGCACTTCTTCTGCTGACCTGCAGTTTCCAAATTGTGGCAAAGTGCCTATCGGGTCAGAGCTTCTCTTACTCGACTTAGCTCCTTGCAGAAAAAGTCTATCAATCTCCTCCCCAATCACTTCGTAGCTGACGCTCGCATTCAGCCAGTTTTGATTCCGGATACTCTCATCAAAGACCCAAGTATTGCGCCCCTTGAGTCCATCCTGGACCTCGATGGTATTGAAGCCGTATTTGTTTCCAAACTCAAAATACTTGTCCACCCCATTGACCGCGTACAGCAATGCTATGGGGTCAAAAGACCACCGCGGCTGATAATAGGTGTAAAAAATATAGGCAGCGCGTACCGGATCGGTCTTTGGGCCGTCGGCCATGAGGGGACCTCCAGAGTGGACGGAACCTCCGAGAGTAGAGCCGGCGTATACTACCGGTCCTTTCCAGTTGTTGATCACGTGTGCAGTCTCGTAGGGGTTGTCTCCCCAAAAGTTGAACTCGTAGCCGTCTGGATAGTCGCCGCCCATAACCACGAGTTCCTTGACTTTGGCCTCAACCAGCTCAGGTCCGGTTAGGGTAGAATGGGCGTCGGCAGTCGAGTTGAGAAGACCAGAGAGGTTGTGCAAGAAACCAACAGAAGCTATGGTAACGGAGCCATCTTCTGCTTCGGAGAGAAGTTTGCGGTAGAGGGCGACGGCGTCCCAGGCATCTTCGGCCTCGGTCATGGCTTTCGGCCAGTGGGTCGCGAGCTTGCTGGCGTACTCTCCCAGGCGCTTCGACCAGTTGTCGAAGAAGGGCACGTCGTTCAAGGGTCTTCGAGCGCCGATGGGTACGTTTGACTTTCCATAATGATCGAGGATGGCTGATGCAGCCAGAACTGAGTAGGATGACTCCGAGTTGATGTTTACTCCCAGCAGGTTCACCTCTGGCGAAGTTGCTGCTAGTAGGAGAGCGCCGGCATCACTCAAGCAAGGTCAGAAAACTCTTCCATAATTGGGGGCTCAAAACTCACTCGCAATCGCTAAATAGGTCTGTATCTACAATCAAATTCTTGCGAGCAGAGGTGAGGACCAGCAGGTTGAAGGCAAACAGCGTGGTCAAGATAAGCATGGTGATCGCTGCAAGCCAGTGACCGTTCTATAGTTGAAAATAATGCGGTGGCTTGCAAGCTACTAGCCTGAGTAGCCTTCAGTAACTTGAGAACAAAACTGGTCGTTGTTGATCGCCGTTGGCCGGAATCTGACGATGGTGACGCGCTGGTGATGGTGGCTGCCAGCTCGAAGCATGGATGTAAGTAGCCCCAGTTGGGTGAGGCTCCACCGCTCCAGCTTAGCAGTGTTTTAGCGTTTGTAGCGGGCCAACCCCCACTGTAAGCAGCTGCCTTAGCGTGTGGAGGCGGGAATCTGTTCCACAGCACCCGGATGACTTCCCGACAAGACTGGCATGTTCCACGCAAAACCAACGCCTAATCCCCCCACCAAGGGCTCTCGACTCACCATTGCACGGTCTATTGCCTCTATTTCTACCACGTCTTTTTGGGTTTGGGTCGTTGACTCATATCGTGAGTTCTTCTTAATCTGTACCAAATATAACGGTATAACGCCTTGAAGTTTATTGACGAGCCACAGGCCGGATGTAGGACCTGGCTGACAGGCAAATCCCACAACATCATGACGCAACGGACACCTGAAAAGTCACTTTTCTCAGAAGATTCCCTCGCGTTGGACGATAAATACAGAGCTGCCGTGATTGGGCACCAGCAAGTCACCCCCACAAGCTTGGTTGCTAGGACCCTCCCTCGTCCGGGCGAAAAAAAAAACCACGAAGTTAAAGTGCAGATCGGCATGCGTTCGGGCTGCATGATGGCGAGCAGTGGCCAATGGAAGACCAGACAGACGGTCGGACAGGTGTATTGCGCCATTCTCTGCGGCAACGACGTGAAAACCTGGTGAACCTGGGGAACCCGTGGCCGTTACATCGAAACCTGTCCAGTACGGCTGCTGCGTTGCCGTATTTCATGTGCTGATCTCCCGTACAGAGCCCTCTTTCTCTTGCAAGCAAATCCCACTCGTTCGTTCAGTCTCAAAGTCTTTGGTCTGCCAGCCAGATTTTATCCAGTACCACAGACTCCGACCAGTCAGCAACATGGGGACCGACCCAGATACCCCAAATAAGGGCTACGTGCCTCAAGAGGCCAGGCCGGCAACCCCAGACATCCCACACATTAGCGACACTGCCATCATACCAGAGGGCGCTTTGGATCCGGTCTACGAGGCTAAAGCCAGGGTCCTGAACCGCGCGGTGAGTGGCATGCAGCACTACTCAAGCGCTGGCCTCGGCCACGAGCACGGCCACTGACGTGACTGCCCAGATCCAAGATATTGGGATGGGATGGTATCAATGGCAACTCTTCATCGTTGTCAGCTTCGGTTGGGCAAGCGACAACCTGTGGCCCATTGTGACGTCTCTGATATTCACGCCAATCGCCAACGAGTTTCGCCCTTCTCGTCCGCCTCTTCTCACCTTGTCCCAGAACATTGGTCTCCTCGCCGGCGCCATGTTCTGGGGGTTTGGCTGCGACATTTTTGGACGGAAGTGGGCTTTCAACTTCACACTGGGTCTCACGGCCGTTTGGGGACTGGTCGCTGCCGGCTCTCCTAACTTTGCGGCCATTGGCGTCTTTGCTGCCTTGTGGTCCTTTGGCGTCGGCGGTAACTTGCCAGTTGACTCGGCCATCTTCATCGAGTTTCTTCCAGCTACCCACCAATACCTCTTGACTGTCCTTTCCGTTAGCTGGGCCATTTCTCAGGTCATTGCAAACCTCGTGGCATGGCCTCTGCTGGGATATCTTACGTGCCAGCAGGACCAAGTATGCACGAAGTCGAGCAACATGGGATGGCGGTATTTCCTCATCGCCATGGGCGGTCTGACCCTGCTGATGTTTCTGATTCGTTTTGTGCTGTTCACCATTTACGAATCGCCAAAATATCTCATGGGAAAGGGTCGCGACGAGGACGCCGTACGCATCGTCCACGAAGTTGCTAGCCGAAATGGCAAAGAGTCGAACCTGTCTATCGAAGATCTCAGAGCATGCGAGCCCGCAGATTATGTCGCTCGAACCGATGCGTCTGCCGCGGTGAAGAGGAATCTGGAGAAGCTGGACATGAGCCACGTGCGCGTCTTGTTCTCGACGTCGCGGCTGGCGTTGAGCACCGGCTTGGTCATGGCCATCTGGGCCCTCATCGGTCTCGGCTATCCGCTGTACAACGCATTTCTGCCCTTCATCCAAGCCACGAGAGGCGCCGAGATGGGTGACGGAAGCACCTATTTGACGTACCGCAACAGTCTCATCATCGCGGCGGTTGGAGTTCCGGGGGCGTTGCTGGGAGGATGGTTGGTCGAAATACCCCGTCTCGGGCGGAAAGGCACACTCTCGCTCAGCACCATCCTCACTGGGATTTTCCTATACTGCTCGACTACGGCGCTCTCGAGCAATGCCCTACTGGGATGGAACTGCGCTTTCAACTTCAGCAGCAACGTCATGTATGCCGTGCTGTACGGCTACACGCCAGAGCTATTCCCTACCCCTCAGCGCGGCACGGGTAACGCGTTGACGGCGACATGTAATCGCATCTTTGGCATCATGGCGGTGAGTTGATGGCACTTTCGAGACATGTCGCGTGCGGTAACTAACCTGTGTCGCAGCCCATAGTTGCCATGTTCGCGAACCTGGAGACGGCGGCGCCCGTGTACACGAGTGGGGCTTTGTTCCTCGTTGCTGGGCTGATGGTGTTGGCAATGCCTTTCGAGTCGAGAGGAAAGGCGGCATTGTGATGATCGTTCTCTATGTCCCCGCCATTCATTCTATCCTGCCTGCCAGGATTGTGGCTATGTTCCAGGCTTCTTTATGATCGCAGCCAAGCTGACAAGCCGAGATAATACTAGTATTAATGGACTCTGATCGCCTCAATTCCCAGCACACCACGACAGTGGGTGCTGCTGGGATGATGCCACCTTGGTGTTTGTTACATTGCCCTATTAGGCTTGTTTGCAATTGGAACAGCCAAGACTTTGATAATGTCGCATTCAATCAAAAAACGGGAGGGGCCTTGACGTGACACTCGTCTTTACCACGATCCTGCAGATACTTCGTGGCTGCATGTCGGGGTAATGTCAAGACTCCTCCTTGATATTTCCAAGATTTCAAGTTCTTGTGAATAGAAACACAGAAGAGAGCCGCGGACATCTTGAGTACGGAGACCCCAGCACGTGACTGGCTCTTTGAGGAAGTCATGAAGATGTGCAGTGTATGCAATTACCGTGGAGCTGCATGAGGTGTGCTGCAGTTCAACCTGTGCCATCGACTTCATTGACGTGTCTGAAGCTCGTAGCTTTCCTATCCACCGCGCCCAATTGCCGGTAGGTAGTTGGCGACAAGCCCAGCCTTTGTCAATACAGCGCAGCCAGTCGACGATGATTTCCCGCGGGCTTGGCCACCTTCATATCTGCTAATCCACTCTCAGTATCTCGGTCGCGTCTTGGCGCGCGCGGTCAAGAGGCCGACCATCGGCACTTCACCGACGACGCGTGGAGTCATCCGAAATCAAAAAGACTATTTCATACGTCAAGGGCAGCAGATGCGATATCCAGCGAGAGGGCCATCGTGTCTTGGTACCAAGGGCCGTTGTTATCTCGCCCACGGGGTTCCCCCCGCTTTCCCCTCACCACCTCTACCGAGCTGCCTCTTCCAGTTTCGTTGATGGATCCTAGTGTCGAAATGTGCCGCCGACATCCCTCTTCTTATCGGCTTTTCTGCGGTATTGCAGCTGGGTATTAGCAATTACATGCATAGAATGAGATCAGCCAAGGCCTAGATCGTGCTACGATTGCCCTCTGCTTTGGATGATGGATGGTAGCTCACGATGCAACGGTGGGATGCAATATAAAGAGTGCCTGAAAGCCGCCAACAGCCACGCGGATCGATTCAGCTTGGCACAAGTAAAAAGAACTTTCAGCCGACGTGTCTGTTGTTCAACATGGTGACCTCTCGCCTTGGCCTGCTAGGCCTCTCGCTGCTCGGTGCCGTCGACGCGGCCAAGTACGGCTACAACCATGTCGAGGTCCGCCAGGATACCGAGATCACCGCCGCAAGCTTCCCGAACGTCGAAGGTATCGATCTTTTGTCACCCGCGTTCCTCAGCCCAAAGACCATTCCTGCTGGTTTCTCTGACGGCACAAAGGGTCCGACAGACGACGATGTTCTAGGTACGTCAGAAAAGAAATATCCCTGATGACACGGGCTAACCTCACTGAAGACACCTTTGTTCAGGGCCTCGCTGACAAGAACGACTGGTTAACCTACAACAAGGCCAGCTTCACTTCCGAAGAGGGACGCCCCTTCCCCTACCTCCGCCTCTCCAGCGCCAAACCCTCTCGCAGAGTCGCAAACTCGACGAGCAAGGTCCGCGTCTGGCTCCAGGCCGCCGTCCACGGCAACGAGCCCGCGGGCGATCAATCTGTCCTCGCTCTCCTCGGCGCCCTGGATGCCAACCAGACTTGGGCCGCCTCCCTCCTCGACAAGCTCGACATCCTCGTCCTCCCGCGGTATAACCCGGACGGCGTCTTCTACTTCCAGCGCACCCTCGCCACAAACTACGATCCTAACCGCGACCACATCAAGCTCGCCCGCCGGCAAACGCGCGACATCAAGTCCCTCTTCAACGAGTTCAACCCGCACGTCGCCGTCGACATGCACGAGTACAGCGCGACGAGCCGCTACGGAAGCTACTACCACGCCGCCGACGGCCTCTTCTCCGCCGCAAAGAACCTCAACATCCACGGCGACATCCGCGCCCTCTCGGAGGATCTCTTCGCCAAGAACATCGGGTCGGCCATGGAAGCGCGCGGTCTGCGCTGGGAGCCCTACGTGACGGGGTCCGGCAGCACGAACCCGGACTTCACCCCTTCCTTTGCCGAAGCCGGCTCCGACGCGAAGATTGGCCGCAACGCCATGGGACTGACGCAGTGCGTGGCGTTCCTCGTCGAGATGCGCGGGATCTTCCTCGCGGACCAGGAGTTCCAGCGCCGCACCGTTGCGGGCTTGACCATGGCCTCGAGCGTGCTGCAGACCGCCGCCGACAACGCGGAAAGGGTCTTCGCCACCATCGAGTCCTCCATTGCCGACTTTTCCTCCTCTGACGCGAAAATCATCGTCACCGACTCGTCGTCCGTTATCAACCGCACCTTTACCATGGTCGACATCAACAACGGTTCCGTCGTGCAAGTTCCCATCCGCTTCGGTTCGACGACACCCGTCACCGCCAACATCTCCCGATCCCGCCCCGAAGCGTACCTCATCCCCGCCGCCTGGCCTGATCTCGCCGAGCGTCTGCGGGCGGGCGGTGTCAAAGTTGAGGTGCTCAGCGAGCCCTTCAAGGGTACCGTCGAGGCGCTGAACATCACCTCGGCCGTGTTTGAGTCGGGGTACTACGAGGGCGTTGTTCGCGCGACGGTTGCCACGGCGGCGTTTTCAAAGGAGATTGAGTTGCCCAAGGGAAGCTTCCGGGTCAGCACGAGGCAGAAGAACGCGGCGCTGGCGTTTGTCGCGCTCGAACCGGAGAATATTGATTCGTATGCCAGTTTCAACATTGTTCCTGTCGAGGCGGGTGACGAGTATCCTGTTTTCAGGGTTCTGGCTTAGTGTTCACAAAATATACCACACATAATCCAGATATCGTCCAATCTCACAATCTTCATCTTGCAAATTCCATTGCCGTGATTTCAAAGACCCTCAAACAATTATCTTCCTCCACTCCGCCCCCTCCACCTCCCTCCCCGTCATGAACCGCGCACCACACCTCAGAATCGTCGCCAACACCTCCATCTCCCCCTCGTCCCGCGGGCCGTACACGAGCACATACGAATCCGCAACGTGATACCGGTTCGCGAACCACGACGTCCGCGGCACCGAGAGTCGGTGGCGCTCCGCCCAGCCCTTTCCAATAGCGAGCCTGGCGTCGGCGGGGGAGAGGTACAGGTGGACGGACATGTCGCCGTGATGGTGGCCGATTTCGCCGCGGGCGGTTTTCGCGGTGGACGGTGCGGCGGGGGACGAGAGGAGGGCACGGGAGACGAAGAGGGCGTCGTTGTGGCGCTCGTAGAGGGAGCGTTTGCATTCGAGGGTGGCGGGGTTGGCGGTCACGATGTTGGCGAAGAGGTTTAGGATGGACTGGAACCTCGGTCAGATCTTGCTTCATCTCGCTGACACTGGGAACCGATGAGGATTGAGATGGAGGGTGCCGGGTACTTCTCTCATGTGCTCCGGCGCATGTTGCGATAACTGACGATGCGGCACGATGCCCCCAATCTCCGCGCGCTCGCCCTTGCGCTCGGGTAGGTTCTTCATCTCTTCGTGGCCGCCTTCGGAGGGGTAGTCGCCAGTGTACGTGGCGGAGGATTTTGAGAGCGCAAAGGGGCGGATGAAGAGCGTGACGGCGAGCCAGCCGAACCAGTTGTGCGGGACGCCGCCGGGCCCGAGGGCGATATAGGCGCGGTAGTCGAGGTAGGACCAGGTTAGCACAGTGGTTGCGAGGATTGCTGCGAGGGAGGTCTGGATTGGGCGGCGGGTGAGCGGTGCTAGGGCAGACTGCAGGTTTTGAGACGCCATTTTGTGGTTGTTGACGGGGCTGTTGATGGGAGTGAGTGGGTAAAATTGGTGTTGAATAGGGTGGTGCGATGGGGCCGGAGCGGGCTTATGACGGCGGGGGGTTGTGGGCTGATCTCCGGAGGTGTGGGGTTAGTCAGCGGAAGAGATCGGATGTCCGTGTCTCTGGTTGGGGCCGAAGGATCAAGCGGGTCGGAGACATGGAGGCTTAGCCTGAGCTGAGGACTTGGAGCTGAGAGGTAGCTTGAATTACACTGATTTTTCGAGCTTGGAGGGGAAGTAAGGAAATTGTCTCCTTGATTATGTGTACCACGTACAGCTTCAGTATCCTTATGGTGTCATATATCAAACACAAGGTCTGTCCAGGTCAAGGTATTATCCAAGGCTATATGACCGGGTAAGTACACCTGCTAGGCTGTTCCAAACACCATCCCAGTACAAAGCCACCTTGTTGGCAGGCAGTCGTGGGCATTGTTTAAGAAGTTTGCATCGGGTTTCCAATGTGTGACGCCAACCAAAAAATGTCATCAACTAAAAGAAAGTGCAGGTAGGATGTATCAAGAAATGAAGAGGTGGTCTATGCATAAACCTGTTTTTTACAAGCTCTTTCCTGAGAGCACATCAGGAATCATTGCAGAACATCATTAAAACGACCCAAGAGAGGAGTAGGGCTACGACTTCCCCAAATGTTATATCCCGTGTCGTTTCTCTGTGTGTGTTCTCTGTTTCGTTTTCGATGACCCTAGCTTACACTTTTGCTACTCATGATATGCGCAGCAACTTAACTATAGCTACTATGGAAGCTTGGAAAGTGAATAGTTACAGCTATTACCAGCCCACTAATGCTTGGCATAATGTGTGGAATGGCAACCTTGCTAGAAGCAGAATCAGATCCAGACGAGAAAGGTCTATGTCTGGTATTTATCACTAGGAACTCCTATGAGCTGGTTGAGAAATCCAATCGTAACAAGATCATATTAAGAAGATCAGGCCAGTTGGAATTTTTGATTCCCTGTTCAAAGTCTGGACAGACCAATTATATAGGTGATAACAAAGGAATTAGACCAATACTAACTGTTTCTATCTATTCCAACAGAAGGCTTTTGTCGCACGCTCTCTTTTGGTCCTTTGAAGTAGTGAGATGACATCAGACATCCCCCTCTGAATTTGGGCTCTAGGTCTCATGCTTCTGTGAGACTGTACTTGCTAAATAAAAGTATCCAGAGCTTTTACCAAGTATTTTTTTGCATACAGTCTTTTTTGACGCTTAACCAAGCTCCCTCTTCTAAAACATGAGCTTTTGGGTTATAGGAGACATGTAAACATCATTCAGCATGCATGAAAGATAGCACAGCACGCAGCCATCCGGTCGTGAATCCAGATGTGGTGCTCGGGGGGATACTATGATAGAATTTCTTTGGTTAAGAGCATACCAAGCCATCTTGAGGCTCAATGTTTCTATTGCTTTTAGTACTGTTGTCTATCACCTTCCTGTTGTTTGCAGCTCTTTCGTGTGTTCAGTGTGGTTATTTCCATTATCATCCGTTCCAGAGTTGAGCTCTGCTGAGTGTACTTCAAGGGTGTTAGGTGTCTCTAATGCCTTCCTACTATCATACCTGATCATTGCTATGGTTCCTGGCTATTTTTTGTGTATTCTACAGAGCGAATCCAGCATACGTGTGTCATTGCTTAGATTCTCTTTTAAAACTGGCGAAGGACAGTGATACACTTGTCTGTCAAAACAACCTCAGGGGTGATATGGAGCATTCACTTGTCTCTTGATGGTCCCTATTATCTTGTTTCTTATATACCAAGGAGATATTTGACAATCAGTTGCAGCTTATCCTCCTATCAAGCGCAACGTTAAATGAAGGAAGGCTACTGTCAAAAGAAAGATTGTGGCAATCTTCACCATCTTTCTACATAATACCACCATCTTCCAAAGCCAGGTTTAAAATAGCCCCTTTGAACTGAAAAGGGCTGCCTTGTCTGGTTGATACATTGTTGGTTGATGATGTTTTCAATGTTGGGGACATATCCCTTGTTTCGCTGAAGAAAATGACATTCTTTGTCCTATTCAAACCTCGATAAACACATGTGCTGAGCATACATCAGGTTTGCAAGAAGTAGGCCTGGAGCCCATATGAATTGGAAACAAAGCAGTCTTTGTAGTAGACCCAGATACCAGGCAAATCGTCTTCAAAGACGGCATAAAGGATGCAATGAAGCAGCATTTCGAGGGGCGCAACAAGAAACTTCCTCGAAACTGGAACCTCAACGGCACTGACGAGAAGATCTCTGGCTAAAAGAGGATCAACATCTTCTCTCGGATCTAAAAGTCATCAGCTACTAATTTGCACCAGGTCGACTATAACTACTCGTTATCGGCCGGACAGTTGAAATCAAGGATCAGCACCCATCCGTTTAAGCCAACGACGAGACAAAACGAGAACGAAACGAGGACTTCCAGGGCATCGATAGTCACTTAAGATGGACCCCCTGTCCAACCAGAAGCAATCGTCCAGCAAGAATAAGTCGAGCAAGAATAAGTCGAGCAACCGAACACCTCCAAGATCGCCGCCAGAAATGAAGAGATCCAGAGCAGGCACAGACAGCGACACTCACTTGTTATACGCTGGTCATACCCCATCGTCAGCTTGCTTTTACGACAACCGGCCCCTTCCACCCACCCCAGCATCGCACAAGGAAAGAAGAACGACGTCTACGCCCGACGATGACTTTCCAACGCGCATCTTCCTCCAAGACGACTTCGAAGCAGAGAAACGGCTCGTCGCTCGCTTCTCCAAAGGTTTCCAGTCAAATCGGGTGCAGAGAAGGTACGTCCTGTGGCAGAAGGAGCCCAGGATGAACCATTCCTGGGCTCGATGGAACCCCAAAAACGTCCCTCGCCCGGAGGACGTGCACGCCATGCTGGGTTGGTACGCTTTCAACGACATCTTTCCCTTCCCCAAAATTGAAGCTGTGAAGCTATTGGGTAGGGGACACACCAACATATACTTTCGCGTCACGTTTGGGGCAGCTGCGACAGATACGCCGCTGAGCATACCACACAAAGTCGTTTTCAAGTTCTCGTTACCAGTATACCCACTTTTGCAACTCGAGTCCGAGGTGGCTACCATGACATGGGCCAGGCGCGTGTCAAACATGGTGCCCGAGGTGCTCTTGTTCGACCCCACGGCACAGAACCCGCTCGAGCTGGAGTGGTTGATGATGGAGTCTGTGGAGGGGTTCGTTTTGCAGGACGTACTATGGGGTCCCAGCTGCACGTGTGAGACGGGGTTGCGGGGATTTCGACCTGGTAGCGGACCCGAGCATCCCGGGTTGAAGTACAGCCAGCAAGAAAAGATTTCGAAAGATATCGCTACTCTCTTCAAACTCATGGAGGTCACTTCCCAGGCCATCTCAGGGGCAGGAGAACTCATCGGGAGTCTGAAAATTGACTGGGCGAGCCTAGAGTTCAATATCGATGAGTTGGTCACCGACGTCTTTTACGTCGACGGGCGAAGGTTCGAACATTCGAGCGCGGGTCCTTTCAGATCACTCGGAGAGTACCTATCCATGTACACCAAGATGGCCTTCAAAGAAATGAGCAGCGATGAGAGGGTGGACATGGAGGAGCAGATCAGGCAAATGCTCATGGACGAGCAGGACGACGATTTGATACCTCTGCTCCTCGACCTCCCCGATGGCGATGACAACCAGACTGAAGGCGGATCCTTTACTATTTGTCCAGTGAACATGTCTGCTGGCAATATACTGGTTGATGCGGAGGGTCAGATCGTGGCCATTCTGGGCTGGGAGAACGCGGCATTGGTGCCGACGGCGTGGCAACAGGCCATCGTGAAGCTTCACAAGATCTTCAACTGGTACGGGTTGACCCAGCCCTCATTGCAACCGCTTGGAAACTGTTTGCGACAATTCTGGACGGAGGGCAAGCTGGAGCCAACCACAAGAGGATGGGCTCGTGAATGCGGCAACGAGTGCGAACCCCCAGCGGAGTCTCCCGTCAGGGACCAGGGTTGGATCTGACAGTTGAGGCCGTTAGCCCCCAAAAAAGCCTGTGGTAAAATAGCCGTCAGTCGATCGACGGATTTCTTGATTTGGCGTGCCCCCACTGAGTAGACAAATACGCATATCCTTGATTGCCGGGAGAGGAGCAGCCAGGATAGCAGAGCCAACGGAATGGGTGCAACGTCTGTGTGCAACGGTAGAGGAGAAATTGCTCCGGGACCAGGTACAAGCCGTTGTTGCAGCTGGCTCGCCAAGGCATCCCAGTGCGATTCATGGCAAGGATAAGCGGCACCCGTCAACCGCGACGAGCATGGGTGGTGTGCACTTCTCAGGGAGTACGGAGGGCAAGTAGCAGTGATAGGGATGTAAAACGTTCCGATGGTTGTGATGGATTGACATGCGATTCAACTACCCCAGGCCGTTCAGATCCATGGGAATAGAGGATGGCTTGTTGCCCGTTCAGCACGTTGGCGGTCGGCGATTAACTTGGTCGAGAATTTGAAATTGTGAGGATGGAGTGGGAGACGGTTTGTCGCTGGTGATGCAGTGGCTTGTTGCAGCGCGTCAGAGCAAAAAGAGATGGCCGTGAGGTGCATGGCACTAGTGACAAGGCCCTGACGTCATGGATCGTACGGCGAAGGTTTCGTTGCAGTGGGTGCTTCGAGGAGAGGATGGCCAGCAAACATGGAGTTTGAAGAACAATATGAGACAACGCAGGCCGGCTGGACTGGGCGATTACGTGTCCATCGCGTAGCGGCACCCACCAGTGACGAATTGGTGTTGTCAGGCAAGAAAATGACCGAAAGGGAGATGATGGATCGTCTTGGGACCCATGAGCGGCGGTGATGCGGCTGCCAATGCAGATTGGCATGTCCCGGGATGAACTGGATGTGTGGGATGCGGCGTTCGTCAGGCCACGCAGATGCCAATAACTGCGTAGACTAGGCCTCGCAGGTTCCCTCCGCTGCCAAGATAATCCCAGTGGTTGGCGAGAAAGGCATGGACAATGTAATGTGGTGGAGGTCTGTCGCGCACAAGTAGTCTTGCAAAAAGGGATCGAAAGGGTATAGCACAGGTTGCAGTAGCTAGTCAATAATTAGTAGGCAGCCCAGCGAAAGAATGGCTGGCCAGGTAGGTACCTAAGATACTCCGTAGGGGTGACCGATCCTTGTTGTGGTTGGCAACTTGCCCTCAATTTGGTGAGACGTTGGCCAGGGGGATTCCAATCTGTGGGAAGGGAAGGGGCAGCGGGAAGGCAGAAACATGTCTCTCTTTCCTCGTTCCTGCCGCAATCTTTTCTACAATGTTTACGGGGTTAGTCGACCGGTAGGATTACGGCAGACACATACCGTTTTTGCCCTGAGAAACTGTGCACACGTTTGTCAAGATGGAAGAAGCAGTCGCGTGCTTCGACCCGATCCGCGATTCGGGTCATCGTTAATAGGACGCCAACACCATGGAAGGTGCAGCTTGCAGCGCGTCGCCATAATGGTGAGGTTAATACTGAAACGCCTGAGCCCCCATGTGTCTTTGTTCCAAACTTCATCCCTGGATGCCAGATGACACCTTGCGAAGCCCTGTCGAGGCGCCTCAACGACAGCTACAAAGTTGGGGCATTTCCACATGGTGATGCAAACTCGGACAGGGCTGGAGTCACACAGAGCACAGCAACACGCCACATCCTGGCGCGCGAGCCGTCCGAACCAGACAGACATCGAATTGACTCTGTCACTGTTATCCCAACCATCTTCCATCGTATACAACGGACGGAAGATCAGGTAACCATCGGCACTCTTAGAAGACGACCCGTGATGCGTCTCCGCGATGGCTGGTACGCCGATTTGATATTCGACAGTAGACATGAGTCTTTTTAGAGACCATGACGATCTGGAATTCAGAGAAGCTGTCGCAATCTGTGCTTTAAACTCAACTCTGTAGAACGGTCCAATGTCTGTGCTCTGTAGCCGCTGCAACATCGGGAACCCATCACGAGGGAGGCTGGAAACGGGTTATCTGAAAATCTTGAAAAGCAGCTGAAAGGCTGGCTGGGCGACATCAGTGATACGGGTTGACCAGAGTCCAGACCACGGCATCGGTCACGGCCTCTCACAAGCAAGACAGCTGGTGTCTCCTGTATACTATGTGCATGCATGTGCTCTGTATTCGGCGTGGCTTGTTGAACAAATGGTCCCCGATGCACGCCACTCACTGGGACAGCGTCGGCCGTGAGCGACGCGATGTCCACACCGGCCTGCGATGGGCGTCGCAGTGCTAAGACGCAGGTGGTGACCAAGGAAGTGGGTGCGAATGTCGTCCAGCACACTTGGGCGCTAAGGATGCCCCGGTGCACATTACAGAACAGTCACGTCGGTCCCTGAAGCCCCATCGATAGGGTCGATGCAGTATTAGTTACCATGGAAATTAGAGGAGAAGCAGATGAAGACGAGCGGCTAGACCAGTCGTCTATTGTTGAACATGGATCAAGACCAGGATCTGCAGAAGGCAAACAGGGCAGAAGCAGGACAGGGTAGTTTCAGCTGAGGTGCTCTTGCTAGTCGCTGGTCTGAAGTTTTTGAGCAATTAGTATGGGCATTGGGGCGGGAAGATGAGTCGTGGTCGTGCCTTCCACCTGAACGACCATACGTGGTACATAGTATAGGGGCCTTACTCAGCAGGGGCTCAGATGCCACACTGCAGGAGAAGGAGCAGAGGGTAAATGTGGAGAGACACGTACCTGCCTGCCTCCGTTCTGCCAAATCGACCGATGACGTAGTACACCAACATTCCCGTTTTCCTTCACGTCACCGTCAGAATTGCACGACCCTGAACTGACCAGGACCGGGAAATAGCTCCAGTCCACTGCAGCACATCCAGCCCACCCAGCCAACACTCCATTGACACTGACCTTGCACCTCATTCGTACTGAACCAGGTCGAGGTACGGCTACGCAATTAGTGTACCTAGTGTACAGATGGCAGGAACTAACCAGGACCAAGCTTTAGGGGCTCCTGCCTCCTCGCACCCCTTGCCTAATAGTCATCTACTGTCGCTAACCTCCATTGACGGTAGAGGGGGTAAGCTACACTGCGATGCGGTACAATAGGGGGGTCATAATACGTAAGGTAGTAGGGTACGGTACGGTACGGAGCCCATGGCGAAACAATCTCTCCCGACGTCTGCCACGCGCCTCGCCTCTTCTCGCCTCCCTGTCAATTGCTGGCCAGATTCTCGCTTGAGTCGCTTCTGACGCAAATTTTCTTCCTGGGTACACGCATCCGCACGCTTGTTACCACGTACCGCACCGCGACCTTTCTCGGCTCCAAGCTCCAAGCTTGAACTTGGGACGACGTATAAACACCACCTCGCACGCAGCGTCTGCCTCCCCGGGCCTTCTCCTTTTGACTCTCTTCTCTCTCCATCGACACGATACCTATTCCTGTATTCCATTTTTCAGGAACATCAGCTTCACGATTCCCATTATACCCCAGCCCGCTCTGTGATACCCAACACCCCGCCGTTTTCTTTTCCTATTTTTGGTCACTGTACTACACGACGTTACCAATACCCATAACAATAATCACCATACACAACGAGCCTCGACTTTTTTATTGCACGATAGCACAGCAACGATACCCTCATCATGTCAGCAAACGTCAACAAACCGACCGACATCAAGCAGAAGGAGGCCGATGTGAACCGCAAGCTGCAGCTTTACGGCATCGTCTCCGCTTTTCAGGCTGGCAAGGTTCCTTCGGTACGTTAATGCCGGCATGGCGGAAACGCCTACGCCTCTCCCCGTCTGCCCGACCCCTGTCGTCGTCCTGCGCCCGCCCCTGTACAGAAGCATGATACTGACGTTATCCCCACCCACAGAATGACCAAATCGATGTTGCCCTGAACAGTTTCCTCGCCTCCAAGGCCCTAGCAAACCCTCAAGAGAAGCTCTCTGCCGAGGGCAAGGCCTTGATCGCCGATGTGCGCGAAGTCGTTAATCAGGCCAAGCTTCTGGTGCTTTCCAAGAACCAGGGCAACCTGCTTCAAGATTTTATTTGGCAGACGGAAGGTTTCGACCCCAAGGCCGTTGACGTCCCTGGCGCCCCTGTCAATAAGGACATCGCTCAGCAGCATGGAGACAAGGCAGTCCAGGGTCTTCGCACTCTCGGAACTTTGCTCATCACCAACGGACAGTTTCGCAAGCTTCGTGAGTTGTCTCTCCACGTGCCAGCTTCGCTCCATCTAACACGTCACAGTCAAGGATGCCACCGTTCTCCTCCGCGACATGGCCGGTGATGCCGCCACCGAGGCCGCCCAGCGTGTTCGGCCTTCGGGTGAGGCTTTGGACCAGCTTGACCGCCCTGCCGAGGACAATACTTGGCATGACGCCCCGGACTTCTCCAAGGACAACTTCAAGAAGCAGGCCCAGGGTCTCTACAAGGGAAACCCGTCTGAAGATGCACGCGCCGTCATTGACGCTGGCACCAAGAACGCCCACCCCCAGGGCTCCCAGAACCCTCAGGACCTTGCTGCTACCGCAGCTCGCGACCAGCAGCAGGGTACCAACTCTGGTGTTGACGCTCAGAGCGGCATTAACGCCGCTCGCAATGTCGTTGAGAAGAAGATCAACCAGAACGTCGATGATGAGACTCGCGAGGAGGCTCACAAGCGTAAGGAGGAGTACCGCCGCCGCACAAAGGACTACTTCAACAAGAAGGTTCCCCAGGAGCGCAAGGAACAGACCATTTGGCGTCTGAAGAAGATGGTCCTTGAGTGTCAGCAGCATCCCGACTACTCACAGGCCATTGAGACTCTTCTCAACCTCGCCGAGGAATATGCCGGTCATTCGCGGACCATTGCACAGGGTGGAAGTGGTACTGTCAGAGATGCCCGCTCTGGTCTGGCCCAGGCCGAGTCTGACCTCAAGACACTCATCGAGCGCTTCGCCAACGGCACCTCCACCGACGATCTCTTCGAGTCCATCAATCAGATTTACCGTGATGCTGACCAGGACCGCGAGCTGAAGGACTGGTTTAAGGCTATGGACCGCTACGTCCGCCGCTGTCTTCTTGAGCAGGGCTACATTCTGGACGAGGACTCCAACCAGGAGTGGAACCACCTGTACGACCATGGACGCTACCTGCTCCGTGACAAGTACCGCGTCCACACTGACCGCGTCTTTGACGAGATTAAGTTCTTGATCGACCAGTTCGATCAGGACCCCCAGAACAAACGTTTCGGCCAGGCCGTGCAGAAGCTGTTCACTGACCTCGGCAACGATGAGAATGGGAAGCCCACGTTCAAGCCTCACCTGCTAAAGGATCTGTCCGAGGTCATCATTCCCGCCCTGTTCGAGAATGTGGCCTACATCCCCGTTCCTCGCATCGAGTACAGCGATCCTCAATTTGACGCCATCATCGAGAACCTTGTCCTCGAGTCCGACAACTTCATGCCCAACATCCTCGAGGTGAACAGCGAGAACTATTTCCGCTGGGGCCGCAAGAAGATTGCCAACAAGCACAAGCAGTCCTTTGAGGTCAAGGTCGCTGGTGTCCAGCTTGACCTCCGTGATGTTAGCTACCACGTTAAGCGCAAGCAGGGCTTCCCCTCTATCACCGACACTGGTGTCGCCGACATTCTCCTCGCCGGCGATGGTTTCTCATTCAAGATGAAACTCTCCTCCGCAGACGAGAAGGATAGCCAGAACTTCTTCAAGATTGACAAGGTCGACGTCGACATTAAGCAGATGAGCATCAAGCTCAAGCAATCCAACCACAAGCTGCTCTTCGGCCTCTTCAAGCCCATTATGCTCAAGGTCCTTCGCCCAGCACTCCAGAAGGCGGTTGAGCAGGCCATCAAGCAACAGGCGAGCCAGCTCGACGCTTTGTTGTTCCAGGTCAAGCAGGAGGCCGACCGCGCCCTTGACGAGGCTCGTTCTGACCCCGAGAGAACTCCCAACATCTACAACCGCTACGCCACTGCAGTCCAGAAGCGTGCCCTCCAGGGCAAGCAGAAGGCTGAGGCTATCGCTGCCGACAAGAAGGTCAACATGGCCATCACCAAGGAGGACTCCATCTTCCCCAACATCAACCTTCCTGGGGGCATCAGCACGAAGGCTACCGAATACAGAGACCTCGCCCGCAAGGGTGAGCGCTGGGAGAGCCCTGTCTTCTCCATCGGCAAGGCCAACAAGTCCACTGATGTTCCCGATGCCCCCCGCATTGAGCGCAAGAAGCACGTCTTGTCTTCCCAGCAGAACCAGACCACTGGCGTCAACGGTCACGTTCATCCTCACGCCCACGGTGACTTGAACGGGAATCTGAGCGGAAACTTTGACACCTACGACAACAAGCTCAACGGCAACGGCAACGGCAACGGCAACCACCTTTCCAGCCCTGCCCACGTCACCGGCTACTAAGTTCTCAGCACCTGATTCTTTCCTTTGTTAGCGAGAAGGAGATTGCATCACGAGCGATGGCACACGAAAAGGCTTATACCCGGATGGAGAGTTGGGTGGGGGTTACGGACGACTTTAGTTAATGACGCAAGTCCTTGGTAATAATGTAGTACTGCAGAATCACCTCTTTCTTCACCTGAATGATTCGTACGCCTGACAATGATTTCAAACTGCTGTCCATCCCATATCCGTTGGCACGAGCGCACCATTGATAGTGTTCATATTGTCAGAACATAAAGCGAGTACTGTTTTGGCGACTTGCTCTAGCGGTGACCAGCCGATGTTCCAGCCTTTTTCTGCAGGGTTGCCTTGAACCGTGTTGAAGGTTGACATGACTGCGGATGGTGAGCGTTGTACATCTCGCTCGACACATGGCCACTTACCCATTGCTAGGCCTTCTTGGTGGAAACTAGCAATTTGGTCCTTGTCCCTCGCCATGTTGGTCTGCATGGGACCGGGCATGATGGCCAAGCAGCGTATACCTTTCGGCCCGTAGAAAGCCGCGGTGCTCTTGGTCAGCCCGACCGTCCCGTGCTTGGACGCGGTGTACGCGACGCCTTTTCTTCCGTCAGCTGCCGTCACTCACTCGATCACACCCACATCCGTTGCAACTCACCGGCCCTCGCGCCGTTGAGACCGGCGGCGCTGATGACGTTCAGCACGACGCCCCGCTGGCCGCCGACGGGCTCCTGTTTGAGAAACTGCTTGATGGCGTGCTGGGTGGTGATGAAGGGTCCCGTCAAGTTGACGAGGATGTTCTTCTCCCACATTTCCATGTCGCAGTCGGCGGTCGGATGCATCTTGTCGGAGATGCCGGCGTTGTTGACGAGCACGTCGAGGCGGCGGTCCGGTCCGCCGGAGAGGTAGGTCGAGAAGGCGGAGGCGACGGAGGTCGGGGATGTGATGTCGCATTCTACGGGGAAGAGGCGCGGGCGGTGGGCTTCGGGGACTTGGGAGGGGAGGGCGGCGAGGGCGGACGGGGAGATGTCGAGGGCGAGGACGGTGGCGTTTGCGGCGAGGAATGAGGTGGTGAGGACGAGGCCTAGGCCGGCGGCGCCGCCTGTTATGATGACGGTTCTTGAGGTGTAGTCGACGGACATTGTGGGTGGTGAAGGGGGTGGGATGATGGAGTGAGAGGGTGGTTATGGTGATGGACGGAGAGAGGCAATGGGACTCGGAGAATGAGATTGAGGTATGAACAGATGAGATGAAGGTGGTTCGGGCGATGTTCTTATGAGTTTGGCAGATGAGGTCGGAATGCTCCTGGTTGAGAGTTGGTACGATGTCAGACGAATGCGAAACCGACAGCGATATAACGAGAAAGGCGGGGTGAGTTCCAGGTTCCTTGGATCTCCAGGGTCACTCTATTCGCTGGCTGCAGATTTCACGGTTTACATTGGACAAGGGGAACCTGAGTTTAAGGGAAGCCGTGGTGGCATTTGGAAGATGGCAATTCACGCTTTTACGTACTTGAGGAGCGGACGCGATCACGAAGTCAACACATATTCTCCAGACGAGCAAGATCAGGGAGCTGAAACGGGATGAAGATCTCTTTCATCTACATAGGCATTCTCAACTATGGTGATGAACAACTACAAACTCGTACTCTAGCCTTTCAATTAGTCCTAGTTCCTGGCCTTGGGCGCATTGGGATCCGTCGCATCGCTCTTGAGTCCCGCCAGCCCCGTGCTGCGGTTCGGGTCGCGGCCAGTGTGAGCCTCCAAGTCCTTCTCACCTCCTTCCTTGCCACTCAGAGGCCCTGAGAGGAGAGCGCTGCCGGAGCGGGAGGTGTTGTCTGCCACGCCGGCCGCGCGGTCGGGTGCGCCGGTGAGCATGGCGAAGAAGCCTGCGAGAACGACGGTGATGCCGCCTATTGCGTAGAATGTGCCGCTGCGATGTGTTAGCCATACGCGTAGAAAGTTGTGAGATGCCAGAGGAGCTGTGGAAAGCAACACCCGTGGGGAGGCCGGAGCTATACGGGGTCCACGTAGAGAGGCAATGCCGGAGACGGAGGAGGCTTACCGGTTCTTCACTTCGCTCGGTGTAGTGGGAACTTTCTCTTGCGAGCCAGCCGGGGGAGGTTGGTCACCGCCGTGGTAGGAGCGGTCGTTTGACGCATACGTTCGACGGGAGACTCGGTGAATCGAGCGAGGAGCTGGGGCACGCAGGACCGTCTGAAGTCTTGTCGCGCGGAGTGCTGATGCCATCGTGGTAGTTATGAAGTATGTGGTGCGATCTGTCGAAATCGGCGATTGGTGGTCTGATTGCTTTCAAGGTGTTGAGATAGATAGTTGAAGGGCAGGTAATCGCGTGTACAGTACTCCAGAAGTGAAATCGGCGGGAAAGGGGACCATATAGCTAATCAATGGCCTTGTCATTGTAGCTTGATCAGTAGTCATCATCAGGAAGGCGGCGGCTTTTGGGCGGTTCCATGACTGTCGTGTGATGTGTTGCTGATGAGGTGCCCATATGACAGAGTGATGATGTCGACGAAAGGGTTTTCTGGGGCTACTCCGGTGTGGGGAAAAGATGAACAACGACATCGTTTCAGCCCCAGAAGTTCGAGGTTCCTGGAGCAAGTTCTTTGACGAAATCTGTGGCTCGGATGATGGGAAACCATTGCTGGTGATTCATTGACCTGAAGACATTGTGGACCTATGTGAGAAAGCCCAGCCTGGGGACTTTGGCTCCCCGCACTCCAAAGCCTAGCATCAATCCTCTCTCATCTTTCATACAGTATCTTACGAATTCTCTGCCCATACTTACAGTCTTCTTATACTCTGCAGGCAAGAATGTCCGATGACAGCCACTCACCTATTCCTCAAAGCCGAGTGGATCCCATCATACGTCCAGTTCAACCTCATTCGGTCCAGCTGCGATTGAGCCGAAGCGTCCGTCACATGTCGCGAGTTTTGCTGCACCTGCGCCGCCCGAGGTCTCCTGACGGAATCCCACGTCCGCAACGACTTCCAGAGATTCTCCGAGTCGACGCCGTCGTGGAGTAACAAGCGCAGACCTTCCGCATCTTCGATGGCCTGCGTCGCGCCCTGGCCCTGGAACGGCGTCATGGGATGAGCCGCGTCGCCGATGACGATGGCGCGCCCACGGATGTACGTGTGCAGAGGGTCTGCGTCTCTGACCTTGTAGAGTCGCACGTCGTCCACGTTCCTGTCCAATTTTAGCCCACGCTAAGCGTACCTTGGCATTGGTAAAGAGACTCTCTCACCTCATGATGGTCAGCATCCACGGCGCAAAGTCGCGAAAGTTGTCGAGCATCTCCCTTACGTTCCCCTCTGCGTTCCACGAAGTCACGCTCTCTTCGTTCAGCATCGCGTCTGGGACACGCGCGACAACGTTGAGGAGGGTGAAGTCGCGACACGGGTAGAAGATGACGTTGCGGTTGAGCTCGTCGTTCGCAGCCATGGCGTTGAGGAAGCAGCCGGTCCGGGGTTCCAAGGCATCGGGCAGCCCGCCGAGGAGTTCACGCGCCTCGTCGAGGGGGAAAACGAAGCGGTAGAGCGACACGCCCGACGACACCAAGTTCGCCTCGCCGCCGATGACGGCCCTCCTGACCACCGAGTGTATCCCGTCGGCTCCTACAACAACAACACACCGTCAGTCCACCAGCAGCTACAGCGAAACCCCCCATATTCTTGGGACCACGTTTCTCACCAATGACCAGATCCGCCTCAACCTCACTCCCGTCACCCATCACCACCAAGCCCCTCTCCGCGTCCACCTCCACCACATCCACCCCGTACATGACCTGCGCCGGCGGCCCCGACACACCCAACTTCGCCGCGTCCCCCGTCGCCAGCCGCAGCAGTTCCGCCTTGAGGTCCCGGCGGTGCACGAGCAACCACTCACTGCCAAACGGCTCCGTCACGCCCGTCATCTCGCGGAGCAGGTTGCCCTGCTTATCCCACGTCCGCGTGCCGGCGCACACCGTCGCGCGCACGCGCTCGGCGTCGAACTGGAACGCCCGCTTGAGCATCTTGCTGCCGTTGGGACCGAGCACGACGCCCGCGCCGCGCTCGGGCGCGTCGGATGGCTCGCGGTCGTAGACCGTCACGTCGTGCTTCTGGCGCAGGACGGCCGCCGCCGCGAGCCCTGCGATGCCGCCGCCGACGATTACGATGCGGAGTTGGGTGGTGCTGGTCATCGTCGTGTGTCCGTTTCCCGAAGTTCTCAAGAATGGGTTTCGCGGGGGTCCCGCGGGTGAAGAAAGCGACGGTATCTGGGGGAGATGGGGGAACGTTTGCCACGCGGAACTGCCGGTAGATAGTCTAATGGCAATTTGGGCACAGCTGTTAAACGGGGGGCCCCTACGCAAACCCAACACTCTGTATGACTGCGATCTCCCTTGGTGCGACGTCAACTGAAATCCTAAATGGTTGTCGTTGCTGCTATTCATAGGTGTGGCCCCTTCGCTGTTCGCGCTGATATGCCGAAAGCTTGATTGAAAACTCTAAGTAGCTTCACTTTGTGAGAGAAGCGATTGGGGGAGTCTGATGCGATTTGGAGAAAGGCGTGGTAACTGTCGATCCGGCCCAGCACTTGGCCGACTCATGGAAACTTACCGGCTGTCGAAACCCATACTTTTCTTGGGTGTTTCCGCGGTAGGCGATTCGAAGCAAGAAACGACATGAGATGGAAGAAACTGGTCAATCGTCAAGTTGGGTAGACTGCCGTCCCATCATTGCCCTTCTGAGCCTTTGCTTATGACAGCTCCCGCCGTAATGGAGGATCGCTGTAAGCAAAGGCTTCTGTTTTGCTGTTGGTACACCGTGGCCGGATATTGCCGATAATTGAGATATTGTAGATAAGATGAATTGGCGCATACTGGCTTTTGATCTGAGGCAAGACGAGCTGTTGATCTCGAGAGACGTACGCAAGGATGCCTGGTAGTTGCCTACCGCCAGTGCCGTTGCGCAGAAGGGCAGCCTTCGCACGTCCGGAGCAGATTCCTTGCTTACAAACAACTATCATGGCACATCCATGATTCAGTCCAAACTGGAGAACCAGCCGGACAATCGCCGATCGGAGCGGACCCACATCGCCAGCCCCGGCCCGGTCTTCGTCGGAGGCCGGGATCGTAAAAGTGGCTCATTTGCCCCCACTCCGAGAGGACGCGGTGCAACAGCCGGCGCGGGATTGGTAAGATGTTTGGGGGTTTGGACAGACATCGTACCGTAATCTTGATGTCGTGAAGCTCCGCCTAGCGCCTCTTCCAAAAGTCGGACAGAATCAAACTCGTGCAGGTAGACCTCGCTGATCCCACCTCACTTTTCAAGGCCGCAAAATACGTCGCTACAGCTTCCTTCTGGGGCATCTTCAGCATGCAGGTGAGATTCTCAGCAGTCCTTGAAGGAAGGTAGACAGTCCAACTGATATCCCCCACTTCGCTGCCGAGCACCGCGTCGAGGAGCACCTCATCGCCTCGTACGAGAACACCGGCATGTCCTGAACCATTCTCCGTCCCGTGGCGCTTATGGAGAACTTGGACGACGACTTTGCGGACCGGGTGTTTGTTGCGGCGTGGGACATGGCAGTCAAGACAAAGGCGCTGCGACTTGTTGCCACGAGCGACATTGGCCGCTTCGCCGCGCGGGAGTTTCTGGATTTAGAGTCTTGGAGGGGACGGGCGGTGTCGTTGGCTGGTGACGAGTTGACTCTTGCGCAGATGGAGGCCGCTTTTGAGAGGGTTGTGGGCAGGAAGCCGGCCGGATCGTACAAGTTTGCGACGTGGGTTTTGCTGGCGCTGGTGAAGGAGATGGGCACCATGTTCAAGTGGTTCTACGACGTGGGGTACGCGGCTGATGTTACTGCGCTGAAGAAGGAGAATCCGGGCATGAAGGACTTTGAGACGTGGTTGAGGACGGAGAGTCAGTTTAAGAAGTCCATCAAAGCCTGAATGATGGACTCAGCCATTGCTAGCATAAACACATTGAATTATTGAACGAGTTCCGACTTGTTTGGGTGAGATTATCCTTCTAGACTTCTCCTCGACGCACCTGAATGGTTTTCCTTCACCGGGGCTTCTCGCTCCTCCTCTGTACATCTTCTAGAGTGCTCTCACAACGATCTCTGGCGCCTCGGAAATCTCCTCACCCCGTTGCATCTCGTGATTCGCAGCATCACCATGCTACTAGCAGGGCACAGTAAGAATCCTCCCGGGCTTGATAGGACTCTTCAGGCGTGAGTTGGAGTTGGCGATGACTTCCGCGGACGACTCCAAAGTCCGCGGCGATATCACTGAGAGTGTCGCCCTCCACAAATCTGTAAAATCCTCTTTGTTCCCGTTTGGGGTCTTTGCCGCAGCCGCGTTTCCCAGCGGCAGGGAGAGCGCAGATGGCAAAAAAGGAGACAAAAGTACTGAGTTGCATTGTTAACGTCCGTCGATTGTAATTGGAGTCAAGTCGTTCGTGTGAGTAGGTAGTTGATGGTCACTCATTATCACCCAACATGCGGATCGAGATATGTTTAAATAGTTCTGTGCGCAGTATTGTCGTTACTTGTTTGCTTCTTTTAGCTAAAGCCTAAAATAGGAAATATTAAGATTCGGAGGCAAGTCGTGGGCAAATTGTGGGCTCGGTCGATAGCTCTTCTAATCCAGCATCTGTAGATGTCTCTAACTACATGAAGCATCAAGCAGGAATTGTACGGGGCAAGTGGTCTCTGCTGGCCTTGTAATTCTTGACATCTGTCTCGCGGGAGATTACTGCTGTCCGCTCAGATATCCTGACCCAGAAGTTACCGACTTGTATCTCAGAGTGGGCATGCTGCGCTCCGAGGTCACGGTAGATGAGGCTTTCGGGTTACTTAACGGTAAAGCGGCTCTGCTTGGTGCTGGCCACAATCATGGTGATGTTGTGCTTTGGCAGATTAGCTAGCAGGCTTGTGGGGTTTGTCAGTCGGTACGACGATGTTGACCTCTGGCCACCTCTAATGGGTCGATGTCGGGTTGACAGACGACATCATTGAGCTCAAGGCCTGTAGTCAGCTTGAGGGCAACTGTAGTAATTCAGGTCCAGTACGTAAAGCGGTTTGTATCCAATCGCTGCGTCCTAAAGTGCAGATGGGTATTGCTTTTCGGCTTATCTAAACTATACTTGATATAGCCTACGAAGCTGAGACGGATCTCTTTATCTGCTTATGAGTCATTAAACAGTGCCTGGCATTCGGATGAGATGGAGATAGGGCGCGATCCAAGTATGGGTTACCCTGGGTGTTGGGCCCAAGACTGACTGACTGAAACCAACCCCAGTGCGCCCTGCCGAGACAACTCTGCGAGCAAATGCCGGTCTGGCTTCGCTTTTAAACATCTAAAGTGGCCGCCGGAGGTTTATATCGTGAGTAGAGGCTACGGAGAATGACACTACCCTGTTCGCCTCAAAATCTGGCACCTCTGGGTCCAAGACGCTGCGATATGGGCCACAAAGGTTTTCGTCGCCAACACTCTTGTTACCTTCAATGTTTCCAGCATACAGCCAACACTCTCAGAGACGTTTGCTTACATTTACCACAGCATCCACAAGGCTTCTCTGTGTGTTCGAGGGAACTCTACAGCTTGGTAAATACAACAGACTTTTCGCCACAACAGCAGTAGCCATTACAGTTTATTGCGCAAAACGCCATCATCTGAACAGTGACCAGTAGCTTATACGAGACTAGCTCTTTCAAAAATGAAATTTCGCATAGCGCGACGATATGCGCGAATTATCGGATCATAGCTTTTGTCTTTTTAACAAGAACATTCATTCAGCTTGTTCCCTCTGATACATGGGGCAAGGAAGTGGAAAGCCTCAACTGGACCGTTTTTGTTCCGTCACATTTCGTACTCGGAAAGAATGAACTTGAAGAGATGAAAGAAACATGGTGCCTTCCTCTTCTCGCCTCTTCATATCTGTTAGCTTGAATGTTCGATGACTTCTGCTGCGGTCTTGATGCCTGTGTCTAGCTGAACTAGGCTTGCAATTACCCAACCCATGGGTACCCGTGGGTTACCCAAAAAATGGGTTGGGTAATTACTTTACCTATGGGTCTGGCCCAAATGGTCCATAAGATTTTGGGTACCTATAGTATTACCTATAGGTAGCTGTGGGTACCCAAAATGACACAATTTTGGGTAATAGGTAGTTATAGGTACCTAAAAAAACTATTCAGAAATACTATAGGAAAGGTAAATAACTAAATTTAATTCTCTTA